>JAVSIQ010000073.1:0-341622 GCA_038502775.1 Hippodamia convergens | reverse complement strand
ATCATTTATAGTAACATTTTGACCGATACGTGATCTTGGGTTTTTTGTGATTACCATATATTTGGGTCCTGTCTTCATTGATCCTGAGCCTACTTTCTGGCTCCTTCTTCCAACAGGGTGAAAACTTCTTTCGCGTCTCTAACGGACTGTGTGGTTAGGTCCACATCGTCGGCAAAAGCCAGTAGGACCTTTGAACCCTGTGTTGCGAAACCGTTTGATAGTTTTGATTGTACTTTTCTAACTGCATATTCCAAGGGGAAGTTGAACAATAACGGGAAAGGGGGTCTCCCTGTCTAAGACCGTTTTCAATTCGGAATTCCATCTGATGTAATATTTCCAACTCTAACCCTGCGCACTTGAATTCTACACGCATACCTGTGCCAAGCTCATCAAGTTTTTGGGGACTCCCATCTCTAACATGACTCTCCACAGCACTTCCCTGCTCACACAGACTCATTAGCCTGTTTGAAATCGACAAAATCCTGGTTCACATCACGATTGTATTCCAAGTTCTTTTCCAATATTTGTCGTAGTATAGAAATCTGGTCGATAGTGGTTCTTCCGGGACGAAAACCACATTGGTAATCGCCTTTGATTTCCTCTGCGTATGGGATTATTCTTCTCATCAATATGATAGCCATCATTTTATAATCTGTATTTACTAGTGAAATTCCTCTATAGTTCGTACAAATGTGTTTATCCCCCTTCTTATGTATGGGTATTATGAAGCTTCCATGCCATTCTCTAGGTATTTCCTCTTTTTGCCAGATTTCACATATTAGGTGGTGCATTTCCATATGTAGTATTTCTCCCCCTCTACCAAGGAGTTCTGCCTGAATGCCGTCTGGTCCCGGTGCTTTGTGTTTTATTAGTGTTTTTTAGTGCTTTCATTACTTCTTCCAGCGTCGGCAGTGATACCTCTGGGTCCGCTGTTTGGTAGTTGCTGTTCTCATTCATCACAATTCGGTTAACGGGGTTAAGTAGTTGTCTGAAGTATTCTCCCCACTGTCGCCTTATCTCCTGATTATATTTTTTTCACGATAAAAGTAAAAATAGTTCAATATCCCTTTGGCGCCTCCCTCTTGAGTTTTTTTTTTGTATCCGCTAGTGAGCATAACACTATTTTGTTAGAAAAGAAAAAGAAAGTAGATTAACAAGGTGAAATATTTATTTTTATCAACAGTCACATGAAACGAATAGATGATATTCTAGCATTTACAGGTTGGTGCTATTATGTCATCAAGGGCCGCTTGCCCAAGTAACAATTTTTGGGATATGTGACCAAAATGGTGATTGAAATGTGTACTGAATATGGCCTGAAATTAATCTAGTAGTGAGTCTGAAATATAACAATTTAGTTTCGAAAATGTGTCTCGATTGCGTCTTTCGTTTTCGATATATACCTGAAATTGAACTTTGATGAGTCCAGAATCTGTCTATTTTGTTTCTAATTTGAGCAAAATGTGTGTCCATTATGTGTACGAAATGTACTTTGCATGTGCCTGGTAGGTAGACACGATGTTTCCAGAATGTGTTTGATATTGTGCTCTGATGAGAGCCACAAAATCAACACATATGGTGTTCTGAATTTTACCGAAATTATTCATTGTGCACCTAACCTAACCTAATTAGAAATCATATCAGAGGGTTTTATTTTATCTTTCTCGCGTAGGTTCACTTGCGAACTAAACTTCACTGATGATAGTTAACATGGTAGTTCTAAAATCAAACGGGCCCTAATAATACCAAGTAATTATAATTAATTTAAATTTTTAAATCATTTTCAATGAATTAATTTTTTTTTATTTCTTCACAAATTCAAAACACGATGGAACTTTATCATGCAGGATATCATATTCAGTACAGTTCTGCCATAAATATTACCGAAATCCTTAGTTCAAAATATATTTTCGAAATCCGCCATTTTTCTCAAGTGCATATAACGACGAAGTACGTGTTGAAATATGGCGTCCTTATGGATGGTGTCCAAACGGGATCATGTTTCGGTAATGTGAATAAAAATTGGCTACTAATTGCCCATCTCGAAACATTGGTAGATAGTTGAAACAATTCAGAGTCATGTTTCCGAATAGAGACCAAAAATTCACTGAATAATGACTAAAATGTCACACAGACACATTTTAGCAACCAATTAGTCACCGAAGTTCATTATGGCCAAAATGCGTCGTCTTTATCACAGTATAGACAACAAGTTAGTGTCTATACTATGTCGTTATCTAGCAGTGGGTACATTTCGGAAAGTTTGTGTCTGAAATGCGGCCGACATTCGAACAGACTCGTATCTCATAACCTTACTTTTTAGTGCTTTATTTGCATGGACGTTATTTTCACTTCCGAATATTTATAATGTCATTTAAAATCGTTAAAACAATAGAAAATGATAAGGTGCAATTGTACACTGTACCAACAGCGTGGGAAAAAGATGGTGTTTTATACTGGCCAAAAAAATCTTGTAAAGACAGCGAGAAATTAATTAGAGACTCAGAATCTGTTCCTCGAATAGACTGGGACAAAATACCTTGCAGTGTAAAGGAAGCAGACATTGAGTATTCTTTTGAGATTCTGAGCTAAACATGTTTTCAGGCCATTGTACCAGTACTGACCCTGGCCCATTGGAATGACATTCACATTTATAGGCGTTTCAAGAAATGTCTTTAGGCAGATAACTATGATTGGATTTTCTCAATAACTGCAGTAACTCATTTGAAGCACAATGTGTGATTTTATTTTTGAGTGCCCATTTTCTCAAAGATTCAGTGAATATTAACTTTGTTTCTAGTTCGTCCATTTCAACATCACTTCCATACTCAGAATGTTGTTCTTCACTAATATTGTTTTCGAATGAATTTTCTAGAGATTCAGAGGTTGATTGCTCTATTTCGCTGCTGAACTTATGGAAAATCTTCTCTTTTCACACGTCTATAATAAGTGCTAGTGTGTACCGTGTACCCTTCGAGTAGCACCTTTTTTATCTTCACCATTTCTGTGAAACTTTAAACACTATATTCAACATTTATCATATGCGCCATTTCGAGTACCTACCTACACTAACACACTTGGACTAGACACATTGAAGGAACAAAATAGAAATTATGTGGGTACGATATTTCCATATGAATAGGTATCTGTCCGAACGACGCATTGTAGAAACAATCAAGAAAATCTATGTTTAAAATGTACCCAAATGGAAATTATTGTGTCTACTGAATTCATTTCAGTAACAAAATAGTAACATCTTGTTAGGAAACAAATTAGTCAAACTTGAGTCTTTTCAGTGTCGACCCGCCTGTGTCTAAATATATTTGAAGAGTCCAAACTGACACAAAGTAGAGACATTTAAAACACATGTGTTTGAAATGTTGCTATTTAGACACGCTCATCCTTTTGACGCAATAAGTTCGGAATGTGTCGACACGAACTTGAACATTTTAGATAGAATTCACATTGTGTTAGAAGTGCTCCGAAAAGAGTCGACACAATCCAGGCACAAGTAAATTGTGTCCGAGATTTGCCATAAATTGCTACTTGGGTGCCACTATCCTTAATTCGGATTTAATTCAAGCTCTTAGTCCTAAATCAAATGAGTGCGCATAATAATATCTCGCATTAATTATGCGTGCGCATCTAATTTAGGACTTAGAGCTTGAATGAGCTCCGAATTTTGCGTAGTGGCAAGCGGCCGTTCTAGATTTCAGGTGGACAAAATCGTTCATGACTTCCTCAAAATCTATAATTTTTAGCACATCAAATTCTATCGAAATGAGCGACAGACACCTTAATCTCCCTCGGAGAACTGTACTTCTCAATTAATTTAAAATCCTTTTAATTTGGAGGAGGAGCGTACCCCACTTCAGTTGGTTACCATTTTGCTCAAAAAGACTCTCATTCAGATTTCTAAATTTGGAAATGTGTCTTCAATTTTGTTCTCTTTCAAAAGCTGATATTTTTTCAAAATACTCTTCTTATTTTTACTGTTAACCATTCTCAAGTATGCCTTCAAATGTGAACATTCTATTACTAACTCTTCCTCATTCACATCTTTATAATAAAATTCAGAAAAATCTTTGCAACTCTGTGTCAACTCTTCGGGTTTTTTTTGCCTGAAATCGGGGGCCCCCTCTATAGATCTATGTTATTCGTGATAAGTTTCCTCTGAAGTTCTTCAAAGGAAAATAATAAAAAAAATGTTGTAAAAATAGTTTCTATATTGAATAACAAAAATTGCTGGACAAAATAATGTGAATTCTGATATAAAAAAAATTGAAACATATCAATGTGCTGTAAAAATTGAAACATTATTCAACAAAAATTCATTAATCTGTTTTAATGTTTCGTCAAACATATCAACTTGTTGATGTCCAAGCTTTTGGACACCTCTCGAACAAATCTGAGTAAGCTTAAAAGTCTGATAGACGTGTTTGTGACACGTTTAAGGAGAGTTTGGAAAAGCTTGACGATATATTAAAAAAACCTTGAAAACAGGGTAGCACTTAGAGTAATTGAGTGATAATTCGAATTTCTAATGGAATTACTGAAATTTTCATATGTTTTTTTTATAATTTAGGATGAATATTTTTCTGGAATGATAATTTCACCTTCTTTGTATAAAATTTGTTCCTCATATCAAGAGAAAAATCTCGCGAATCGGCAAGTTCAATAGAATGAACTTATTGGGCCCCATTTGAAGCTTTGAGTTTGACTTGGGGGCCCCTTTGGTGCTGGGCCCCCTGCACCGCGAGTTTTTCGGGGCCCTCTGATACGCCAATGATTTCTTGTCTTGTAGCGCTGTCTGAAATTATGTAGTTGAATGGAGATTTCCTTGTTGTGATCAACAACACGATTCGAACAGCGTTTTATGGTTAACCACCCTAAGAAATAACACAACACAACATAATAATTGCTCTTATCTAGTGTATGCCAGTATGGGCAAGGGTAATAAAAATCGTAACCTTCGAGAACTTGTTGATAAGAGACTGGGAATTCCAATCCATTCGGAATTATTGTAAATGGAAACTTTTTTACCTGAAGAGATTTTTAGTAAGCGAAGGGGAATTTTGAAAGAAGAAAGCATTTAGGTCTTTTCGAACAAATCTATTCGGTTCAGAACAATTGATCTGAGCGGGGACCCTATCGATCGCGGGGCCCTGGGCACTTGCCCAAAGTGCCCTAGGGGAAAGAGAGCCTGCTCATCCGCTGTGAGTAGTTGTCCTGATTCATCCCTTATGAATTTTAGGTTGTTTATTGAATTTCTTTTAGTGTTTTTAGTTCCACATAGAACAGTCTAGCTTGACCTGCTCTGTGTTCATCTTCGAGCTTTTGGATTCTTTCTTCTGTATATTGTTTTTTTTTTCCCCAACAATTTCCTCACTTGTGTTCTAATTCTATTATAAGCTTCTCTGTTTCTTCTGTCGGTCTTGCTAGCAGTTCCAACCTAATTTGTGTTTTCCGTCTCAAGCCCTGCTTGCACTCCTGGTCATACCATTTCTTTTTCGCGCTTCTTCTCTTTTTCCCGATGTGTACCTCTGCCGCTTCTTCTATGGTCTCTGTTATGCTCTGCCACCTCTAGTATTGTCGTCTCCCTCTCCGACGACTCCTCCTCCAGTATTTGTCGTTGATATTGTTCATTTTTGTTCTTGTATATCTAGGTTTTCAACATTCCACACATTTCTTGGAACACTTTGATTTGTCCATGTTGTATTCAGTTTTGCTCTCAATTTTGCCCTTACCAGAAAGTGATCTGAATCACTCTCTGCCCCTCTCATACTGCGTGCACTAATGATATTGCTAGAGTGTCTTCCATCAATGAGCACATGGTCTATCTGGTTCCGTGTGATTCCATCATTGGAATTCCATGTTACCTTGTCTATATCTTTCCTTTGAAAATGTGTGGTTTTGATCACCATGTTATTAGCTGTTGCAAAATCCACCAACCGATATCCGCTGTCATTCGTGGTGTCATGTAGGCTATGCATACTGTTTAATACTTTATACTTGATATTTAAAGAAATTTTACACTTGTTCTACAAAATTCTATGGCTTTTTCCAAAGTTAATTTTTCAATCCTCAGTAGAGCTTCTCTGGTGGTTGGATCCCTTATTCCCATGACTATTTTGTCCCTCAGTGCCTTATCCTCTGGGGTTTGGTTAGGATCGGTCTCATTATAATTACAGGTACGTACCAAATATTTGCATTCAGTGAGAAAATGTTCAAATGATTCGTTTTCGTTTTGCATTCTTTCAAGGAAATTGTACATTTCAAAACATTCGTTCACTCTGGGGTTCACGTACTTGTCAATGAGCTTCATTATACATTCATATTGATTGTTTTCGCCATCTGGGATTGCAAAAGAAGACATGATTCTGGCGGCTTCTATTCCAATTATATTTCGTAGAATGGATAATTTAAATTCATCACCGGATTCATGGTGACCTGTGGCTATTAAATAATCGGTGAATGCAGTTTTCCAAAATTTCCATTCGGTTGCAGCATTTCGACCCTGGAGATCGAAATCTGGTGTATCCAGCCATTATTTAATTAATCTTAAAATTCCTGGGTGATTCTTACACTTTTTCTGGATCTGATGTAAGCAATTTCACGGCTGCGCTATGTTTATTACTTTATACTTGATATTTAAAGAAATACTGATATATTTATATATTTTATATTTGAAATAGTATATTCTAAAACAAGTTGCAGAATGAGCTCCTATTCCAACACGAATGCGAAATTCGAAAACGAGCGACGAAGGAGCGAGTTTTCGAAAGCATCAGTGTTGGAATTGCCTTCTGCAACGAGTATTAGACGATATTTTCTCTATTTCAGTCAAGTTTCGTGAAATACTCTCGAAATTCAAAAGAAAATTCAGGTTAGTGACTTTTGTATTGTAGCTTGGCAGTTGGTATTACTTACGAAATTTGACAGATCACGGAATTAGAATTGTTTTGATTCGAAAATTGATTGGATCGGAGGTCAGTACTGATAACCACAAAACGAAAAATATAACTGAAAACAATGCTGTAATGAGTTTCATTACAGCACTACTTTTAGTACTGTAATGAACTCATTACGATACTGAAATAGAGAAAACTTTATTACATACATCTACAGATCATCTCTGATCTAGGTTATATGTCTAACCTATATATGAGTCATCATAGAATCTTCTTGATCATAGAATATTATCAAACACATACCAATAACCGTTTTTAGATTTTCTTCTTTGCCAAGTTTGGCATTGAGGTCGCCCAATATGATCTTAATGTCGTATCTAGTTGCTGCTGTGTAGTGTTGTTCAAGCAGTTCGTAGAATATTTCCTCATCGTCTGCATCTGCTTTCTCTGTTGGTGCATGCACTGAGAAGAGTTAAATTAAAACATCTTCCTTTTAGTCTTAGGGAGCACATGCGTTTATTAATTTGCTTGAATTCGATTATGGCAGACTTCAATTTTCCACTGACTACAAAGCCACATCCATATTCGTGTCTTCTTTCGTCCCCCGACCAGAAGACCAGTGACTGTTCCATCTGTAGAGAGCCCGATCTTATCCATATCATTTCTTGTATAGCCGTTACATCCATCCTATATAGTTGTAGCTGTTTTATGGCATGTGTAGCGATTCCAGGTCTGTACCAGCTCAAAACGTTCCAAGTTCCCAGAAGAATGTCCTTATTTCTCAGCTTTGGTCTGTTCCGTGTTTGCGTCCTGTTCCGAGGCAACAGTAAATGGTTCGTAGCACTCCTTTTTTATATGTAGAGGCCGCTAACCTATAGCACAACTCCCAACCTGGAGGACCAGGATTTTCTTAATGGATTTCGAGGAAAATCATTTACTGTAAGCGATATCACAAATTGAAGCATAATTAAGCTTCTTTCTAAAAAGCGAATCAATTATTTGTAATTCGAAATACAGAGTGTTTGTTTTACCCTGAACACTTTAAATGCTGATTAATGAGTCCGGCCCTGAAATATTGAAATAATTGATATCTTTCTTACTCGACCTTAGCATGTGCCAATAACTTCCCAAGTTTCAATGATATCCGTCAATAAGTCTGGTCTATGATGATCTAAGTATTTCCATGAAGTTGGCAAACCAACCTGTAGCTTTCTAGGGAAATCCAGAAATTAATTTTTAATAGGTAGTCAATCAGTAATCACCTAGTCCAACTCAATCTCTGGTAAGAGTAGGTACAGTCATTCCCCGGACACCCTGTAGAAGAAATGGTGGAAAATATCAGTTTGGATTTGAAACGAAAAACTCGACAGTCCACAGTGGAAAGGTTCATGAAGGGTAGAAATATTCAAATAAAAATTAATAATTCTCTATCGGACATGTTCACTACAGAACAGGGTCTCCCTCAGGGTTCACCCCTATCATCTATCTTATATAACATCTTTAGCTATGATATGTACAACGACAAAAAGATTATAAATCCACAACGATATATTCTACAATTTTGTGATGATACCGCCTTGATTACACACAGCAAAACATTGAAACATGCAATGGAAAATTCTCACAAGGCTAACGGAAAAAATCATTGAATGGATGAAGAAATGGCGAATCGCACTCAACCCAACAAAAACACAATTTATTATATTTGGACATAAAATATCAAATACTTCTCCCACAATGAATATTTTACAACACACAATTACACCTACAACATCGGCCAAATATTTGGGAATCACATTGGATGGCAAATTAAATTTTAAACTTCACACACAAAATATGAGAAGGAAAATTATAACTAGATCCAAACACTTCCGATCATTGACATACAAACAGGAAGGTATTAGTTTGAAGACTGCTACAAATATTTACAAGATGATATGTCGACCTATATTAGAATATGGACATCACTTATTAATCAATGCAAGAAAACCCACATTGAGGAATGTTGAGGTAGCCGAGAGGACAAGTCTAAGAATTCTAACCAAAATAAAACACCCCAGTAACCCATTATACAACCCATCTAATATAATGCTGTAAGAGGAAACCAAAATAGAACCAATTCAAATCAGATTTCAAAGACTGAACAAGAAATTCGCTGACAACCCGAATAACCTCAACATAATTTCAACCTTTGATTAGTATAGACCACAACCAGAACTGTAAACGGAAATATCCTATTAAAATCCTAGCTTCAGAACTTCAAGAATTTGTAACGGGTGTATTAAATAAGAAAATGAAAAAAAAAGGATCGCCCGTTAACAAAAGGGTGGCCAGCTAGCTCACAAGGGGTTCTTTACCCTCGATATGAAATTAACTCTCAATTAATTTAAATGAATGGGCGCCAGGTAATTTAAATGCCTGATCACCTTCTAGATTATGAAATTACCAAATCTGAAGTGGACTTCTTTCTTTCCTTATGAAAATGTGAACCAGGGAGGATGTTATTCAAAATAGAAGAATTAGCTAAACCTATATTAATTTTTGTATTCACAAGCTTTCTTTACTATCTATCCTCTAGATTTCTTATTTACTTATTACTACCTTAAACTAACTAGCTTGGTATGTCCTATATCTCAATCTAAATCTTAATTGTTACTCTGAAGATTATATACGAATAATCTCACTTATCCTCTCCAGTTAGGCGAAATCTAATGTTCTTATAAAATATAGGCTAAACAATGAACAGGATCCAGTTATCATTCCTGAGTGAACATTAATAAGGATACGGCGTTCTCACCGTAATAAATGGAAGAAAAAAAAACCTTGAAACATTACAAATTCTTGTCCACTCTCCTTTCACAAAAACTTCAACTTACCCTTGATGTTAAAGGGGTTCAATATATTTGGATGACTAAAAATCCTCTTCTTAAGAGTATTAGGTAATCAAGTTATTCAAGAAAAAGAACTTGAGTAATTCTAACGAGAGTAGAAATTTAAAATCCCTTTACGGTTCGCTTCAACGCTTAGATATTTCTCTCTCAGTCACCAAATTCAGATTAATTCCGGTTTTCAAAACGCATGGAAAGGAGAGGTGACAAAAAATTCAATGTTTACGGCGCACAATGAATGCGATCGAACTCTGACGCCAAAACTTCAAAATCCCGCGAGAATTCGAACGTTACAAATTAAGAAATTAAACTTACCCTCTTAACTCTTTTTTTCATAAATTTAATAGGTGTATTATATTTGGTTTCTCGTTTTTTTTTTCAATATGGAAATGTATATTTTATTAAACAGAATACTTGTTACCAAAATGTAATTTTATTGTAAATGGGCGGAAAGACCTCGGTAGTTAGCCTATTGGTATACCCAATAAATATTCTTCTTCTTCTTCTTCCTTCTATTGTTTAGGCGATTCGCCTGTTTCCTTTCGTCGATTCTCCGCCTACACTGTCAAATTGTCGCTCCATCGTTTTCGAGGACGTCCTAAACTCCTGCGACCTAGTGGAGATTTGTCGCGTGCACTTCGGACCATTCTATTCTCGTCCATTCTTCCGATGTGCGCGTTCCATTCCCTTTTTTTTTATTATTATTAATAATCGTATAATGACGTTTTTTATATGTGTGTTGGCACAAAACTTTTTGATTTGAAAAAAAATTCTGTTCTGAGAATGTTCTTGATTTTTTCCGTTGTATATTTTTTTTTTTATTTGGTTCTAGAAATATTTCAAAAATTCATAAAATAGGCAATCGCAGCACTTCTCAAGAAATTGGGTTTTAATTAACGTGTTAATGTTTTCTCAATGCGAAATTCACGATAACACAGATGAAACATTCGAATGAAATTAAAGTTTTGTTATTTAGAAAGTGAGTATACTTGAGAAAAACTACTTCTTCTAGTGTTCCTCTGGTCTAATTTTTGAGAAGTTATATAATATAGGAACAGATATCTTAGTTATTCATATCTTTTTTTTAAGCATATTTGGAAAGCTTAGAATTGAAGTAATTACATATTTCTTCAGTGAAACTGCAATCAAATCCGATCTCATTCAGAATTTTTATGTCTTATAATTTCGAAAACTGAATTTCTAACCTTATACTAAATTCAACCTTTTTCAGTAAAAATCGTATGAAGCCGTTGGCGGTAACTGCAGCAAGGATTTCGTGGTGATATGTCTCAAATATACTCTCACCGATCAAACTTTGCACACGGAAATGCCAAGGGTATAATTACAAAACAGCTGAAAGTCCCGTTATGAAGATTTTATTCAGTTAGTATTTGATTTGAAGTGTAGCCGCGATACTGTCAAACACCACCTTTGCAGATATTCGAATATTTCTTGTAAATTTGTTGTACAGAAATTTTTCAATGATTTTGACACTTATACGAATGAAAATGAAAAATGTTCGCAGTTATATCCTAAGTTGAACTAAAAAATTGAATAGTTGAACAAAATGATTAAACTTGCTCAAGTTAGAAATTACTTTTCCTTAATCACTCATCGAAGGATGGAGAAGAGAAATGTACAATACTTCTAAGTTCTAGTTTTCCAACTGCTGCAGACATACGTTATCATATTTCTACCATGTCTTATTTCTTACTCACACAGCTAGTCTTGGCATTGCGCTTTAGATCTGCATCCTTTTCATTCATCCTATGAGAAATAAATTATATTATGACACCTCTTATACAGTCGGATTACTGAAAGATTGGAAAATTAATTATTTTTTGCAGCTGCGTGACCTGATGTCACATTCGGGCAAAAAAGATCTGAGGTTGAGTGTTCAGTGTTGGCCATAATGAGTTTTATACGGACAAAATTCATTCAACCGATAATCGTATTATTAGCAAAATAACGCATGGCGGTGGTCAATCATTAATCAGGTGACCGAGCACACAGCCTGCTCCGACCATTACACATCAAATACGCCTGTCGACCCATATAAATTATTATCCAGATGGAAACTAATTCAGATTCACTGATTTTCACGCCAATAGATGTCGGAAATACAATATACCGTCCGTGAATTTTCTGCCGTAACCTCATAATGAAGATTCTACAGATTTCCGAGAATTTCGAATATACGATCATGCATAATCATTTTTAAAGTGAAGCACATATCTATAATAAATTTCAGAATCAGTGTGTTATAGATTAATTTATCCACCTACTACCATCCCTCCCCACATTTTATACGATTCATAAACTATAGAATTCAATGTGCCAATATATAGTCGAAAGATAACAGACATGAGTTTTCATGTCTTAGTTTTAAGATGAACCAGAGGATTTATAGTAACCTATTGGATTCGAATGAATGACAAGTGTAGTGTATTGAGAATATGACAAAAATTGGCTTGATGCGTGATGATTGTCCAGCTGGTGACGATAAGCGATGATGGAGGATAAGATATTATTCATTCGATGCAGGGATTCGGTGCAAGTTGGTGTGTGAATAAAGATAGTTATTATTACTTTTGTGTTTATATTATAAAAGCCCTAAACCAGAGGGAGATACGGATATACAGTGGCAACGAGGATAATTTGGAATTAAAGAAGGTAAAGGTATGTATTTTGTCAAACCTGAAATACAGGGTGCGGCACGGAGGATGGATGGTTCTAAAAAAATAATAAAAGCGTTAATTTTTACTCAAAAACACATTTATTGACGGAATCAGATTCTCAAGGAAATAGCATTTGAGACAGTCAAGTGTGGAAAATCACATCAGGCATGTGGTGGCCGAAATCGGTGATGCAATGCTGGAGGCGCTCTTGGAAGTTCGCGTAGACACTCTCCAACATCGCTCTCTCAACTTGGGCAACTTCCACGCGAATAGCCCTTTTCAATTCGTCCAGAGTTCGGGGCTTGGTCTCGTATACTCTAGCCTTGAGGTGTCTCCATAAGAAAAAATCGCATATGGATAAATCTGGGGACCGGGGCGGCCAATGAACATCGCCAAACCTGGAAATAAGGCGACCAGGGAAGAGAGGGGGAATAACGTCCATTGATGCTCTGGCTTGATGCGTGATGATTGTCCAGCTGGTGACGAATGACTAAGCGATGATGGAGGATAAGATATTATTCATTCGATGCAGGGATTCGGTGCAAGTTGGTGTGTGAATAAAGATAGTTATTATTACTTTTGTGTTTATATTATAAAAGCCCTAAACCAGAGGAAGATACGGATATACAGTGGCGACGAGGATAATTTGGAATTAACGAAGGTGAAGGTATGTATTTTGTCAAACCTGAAATACAGGGTGCGGCACGGAGGATGGGTGGTTTTAAAAAAATAATAAAAGCGTTAATTTTTACTCAAAAACACGTTTATTGACGGAATCAGATTCTCAAGGAAATAGCATTTGAGACAGTCAAGTGTGGAAAATCACATCAGGTATGTGGTGGCCGAAATCGGTGATGCAGTGCTGGAGGCGCTCTTGGAAGTTCGCGTAGACACTCTCCAACATCGCTCTCTCAACTTGGGCAACTTCCACGCGAATAGCCCTTTTTAATTCGTCCAGAGTTCGGGGCTTGGTCTCGTATACTCTAGCCTTGAGGTGTCCCCATAAGAAAAAATCGCATTTGGATAAATCTGGGGACCGGGGAGGCCAATGAACATCGCCACATCTGGAAATAAGGCGACCAGGGAAGAGAGGGCGAATAACGTCCATTGATGTTCTGGCTGTGTGGGCGGTCGCCCCATCCTGTTGGAACCACACACGTCGGATTGGAACACGTTGCCGTCGTAATTCGGGGATAAAGAAGTTGTTGATCATTTCGACGTACCGCTCTGAGTTCACGGTAAGAGCACGACCATTAACGTCTTCGAAGAAGTAAGGGACAATGATGCGAGTTTGCGATACAGCGCACGAAACCGTAACTTTTGGGCTGTGCAGCGGTCTTTCGTGTAAGTGTTGCGGATTTTCATTAGCCCAATAACGGCAATTCTGCCGGTTAACCATGCCTCACCCTAAACGTTCTGTCATTCAGGAAGGACCCCACCCATGAGAGCAATCCCCCGCGAATTCCCATATGCTCCAGCTTATACATTATTCGCTTTTGCGAAGTCCAAATTAATAACGTCGATTGGGATACCATCGTCCAAGCACCTGGACCAGTCATTCACCGCCATGAGAATGTTGGTCATAGTTGAGCGACCCGGAATAAAACCGTGCTGGACATCGGGTATTAAATTATTGGACTTGGCGAAATCAAGAATGTGGTCGGTAATTATTCTTTCGAATACTTTGGAGACAGAAGACACAAGACTTATTGGGCGGTAGTTGGAAGGAGACGTTTTATCCCTACTCTTGTATATAGGTGTGACAGATGCCGAACGCCACAGTGAGGGAAGTGAAGATGTAAGTAGAGACTTTTGAAATAGGTGGAAAAGGGGTTGAGCAAAAGCACCAGAACATCGCGACAGGAGGAGACAGTAATTCCATCACTACCAGGAGCAGCAGAGACCTTCAGGCCGGTCTCAACAATGACCGGTGTCAGAAGTACATGATCAAGGGAGTTAGGGCATCGAGAAGGGAGTAAGGGAGGTATTGCTGCCATAGATTCATCAGTGAAGTGGAAGGAAAATGTTTCAGCGAGAACATCAGCTGACTCCGCATAGGTACCGCACAGTTCTCCAGATGAGTTCTTTACTAGGGGAACAGAGACCTTGCTATCAAAACATCCCCGGATATATTTAAAAAATCTTTTTCGGTTACCCCCAGATACCAAACTGCTCTCACAATTGGCCTTCGCAGACTGACTCAAAGATGCCAAGTAGTTAGAGAAATTTCGAAGTCAGCATCGGATCCACTCCTGACAAAACGCTGCCATAGAGACTTTTTCACCCTGATAGCATTATACAGGCTGCCTGTTATCCATGGTTTCTTTGGATTATGATTTACTGACTTGGAGTAAGTGTTAGACGAGACAGCATTCATCACAATTTTGAGAAACCTCTCCCAAAGAACATCAATGTTCTCGTCTTCGGAAAAGAAGTCTAGCCAATCGTAAGTCCCCAATACTGCTGACACACCCCCATAATCCGTCCTCTTGAAAACTTTGGTCCGTTTATTTGTTATACAGCAATAAAAAAATTGCAGGTGACATTTCAAGACTACGTGGTCTGATTTTCCAAGAGGAGGTAGATACATCAGCTCATACAGAAGATTGTTGTCAGATGTAAAGATGAGATCCAGTGTAGAAGGATTCTGCCCATGTCTGTACTTAGTGGGCTCTTGTACTATTTGTTGGAACCCTTTGTTTAGGATCAGATCAGCGTATGGAAATGATGGAGAATTTTCAGAGGGGAGCCTGATGAGGGGCCACTCTAGATCAGGGCAGTTGAAATCGCCGGTTATTATGATGTTGCGTAACAGGTCGTCGAAATACTCAGCAAGGGCCATATCGCCTATGCAAGGTCGAGGTCTATAAATGCATGCCAAAGTAAAGGATATTCTTGGATGCGACAGATCCATGAAGATATTGTCTATACCGTATCAGTCTCCGTAAAAAACAGATATCTTGAAAGAAGCGACGATATCATCCATCCCTCAAGTAAATGCAGACACCACCGTGCCCGATAGTTCTGAGACTGTCTCGGCGAAATATTGTGTAGCCCGGTATGTGACAAGTTCCGTCAGGAATGGAAGACTGTAACCAAGTTTCGGTTATGAAGATAATGGACGGTTCCCTCATTTGGACGACAGTAAGCAGTTCGTTGAATTCAGACAGAAGAGACTGAGCGTTGGTATAGACAATAAGCCAGGAATTTAGGGTATCTGGTTTTTTGCTGGAGACTTGGGTTGGGCTTCCGTTGTCGATGTGATAATTGGTCGACCCCTGTCGTATTTTATTGTGAGATTCGTCTCACCATCATTTTGCCTCCTACGTAGTTCTGCACGGGGTGCATTAAGTTCAGCTACCTGGTTCTTCGTTTTGTCATCACGTATTATTATGTCCCGGAAACGTGAATTACCGTGCAAAGATTTCTTGCCTTTAAGAATTTTTTGAACGATATCAGCATTGGAAAAGGAAATCTTAAGCCATCTGAGTTTGTCCGTACGTTTATCTGAAGGCACGTTAGATGTCGGTCCATCATGGGTTGGATGACCTGCCAGGCTGTTTGGAGGAGGCTGCAGCTATTCTGCTGCCAGGCCTCCCACATTTGCTCCCTTGCGGAGCATTCCTCCCGCCAGAACTGGTGCTTGGCTGAGTCACCCCGGCCTCTTCAATGCCTGAGGGTTGTTCAGCCTCAGGTTTGCCCTCTGCTTTGGACTTCTCTGATGTGGAGGCGGCAGTCGAAGCATCTTGTGCCGTTTACTTTCGCCCTATTCGTTTTTGAGCGCTTAAGCCTAAAGGTCACCATGCCGAATAGATACATTATTCGCCAGATCGCTATCCGAAGTTTTTCAACGGATCTCATATCAGCCGAGATCACCACCTCGAGCAGTGCCTGGCGAAGAATCCTCCAGCTCTGGGAGATATCCATTCAGGATCATCGGATGAGGCAAGTCTGCCTCTTCGGAGATCCTTAGATCATCTTCCTCCCACGGTTTGAGCTTAGGCTGCATGCTTCTGAGCCACTCAATAGTCGTTTTGTCGAAACGTGTGATGCCAAGCCATCCTGGTTCATTTTGGATGTTACCAAATTGGGGACTCACAGCACTGACCCTTTCCATGGCAATCATTATCTACACAAGTGTCTTTTTGATGGTCTTTAATTGGTCCATTTCTAAAAGGACTTCCGGATACTCTTTATGCTTGATGCCCAGCCTGGTCCCAGAAGTAACCTTGCTACAGGTGGATACCACCTTTGTGGAGCCTTAGAATCTCCTGAGGACGTTGACGCTTTCAAAACCTCTTGCTCTTGCCGTTTCGGCTCTTTGCTCTTGGAGATGCTGTTCTCGGACCCGTTCCGTTTGGTGGGAAGGCTCTTAGAAGCCTCCGAATCAACCGGTTTCGAGGCTTCTTCTCTGGCTTCATCTGGCGCCATTCCAGCCTTTATTTGGAATTTTATGCTGTATCTGGCGGCCCCAGAAAGCTTTGGCTTTCTGACCGTCAGTTTGCTGAGGACCTCTGCAACCTCTTCATCGCTACTTTTCAGGAGCATTTCTTCAGCCATCTGGCCAGGACTTGCGCTCTGTTCTCTGGGTGGTTGAGGCTTCGATCTGCCTCTATATTTGGCACATTAGGGCTGGTGCCATGCCCTTCTTCCGTTTTTGCTTGGTCCATGCTAGGTCCCACGAGTAGCTGAGGAATTTGCCTGGTATCCAGAATTCGCATATCCAAGACTAGATCTTCCCACTAGCCGTGCAGACATCGGTGTATGCTGTTCTACCTTGCCTTGAGGAGAGTTTTCATTGTGTATTTCATGCACTTGGTTCAGGCAGCTAAGAAAAAAATCCCTAGCATGTGTTCTCTTCCCGTGAGACATGAGCACTGTCGGCAGATTCTACCTGTCGTTATAACAAACATGAGGGTAGTTGACCCTTGCAGCACCCAAGCCACGACACTACAGCTGGTTAGGGTTTGGTCAGTCTTAGTTTCACCTCTCCTCTTGGCTCTTTCGACATGAGTTGCGACTCTGCCAGGAACCGGAGTTCCAGTCGCTAAGGATCAAGATTCACTGCAATTACTATAAGCCCAAACACCGCGTCAAGGTGCTGACTTAATGAGGGTGCCCAATATTAAAACAGAATCTTATATTGTGAACTATTAAACTTTGTTACTTTCAAATTGTACATCAGAGACCTTTATTGTGATGTGTTTCGCTTCAATAAAAATACGTGTCTTGCTTGATGTCTCATTTAATACTGACCAGTCTAACAATATGTACGAAACACCTTTTTCTTATCTACCTTACATCTTCCTTCTAAACTAAATTAAAATTAAATAAATTCCTAATGAATTTCCTAAGAAGGACTCCTCGCTTTTCTACCATATCTGGTTACATAAATTGTTTCACGTGGATTTTCTATATTTTGAGCTTTTGAATCAGTGAAAAATTTAACAATTTCATTTTCTTCTTCATCTGCAATATCAGATCTGTTCTTATAACTATTAACGAAATATGGTTTTATACTAAGCGTTTTCCTTGTTGCTTAAAATTAATATTTCTTGGAAATAAGAGTTCATTTTCAACAGGTCCTTGGGTAAAGCGTCTAGCTGCATGCATACAAGGTTCAACAGTTTCGTCTATCTTAATTCTATATTGGCTTTGCAAACACCCAATTCCATCGTTTATATACCTCGTAGAGTCACTCATTTCCGCCACCATTCTCGCAATATCCAAATTTTTATCGTGCTCTTTCCAATGATTGGACGGCCATCATAATTTGTTTGTCCACGACTACCCTATAATCCGTACATTACGAATGAGCTTTCAGAAACATTATGCTTGTCATTTTACAACCCGTGTATAATAGGTGTTGAATAATGAGTCTTTATTCTACAGTCATTATTCAACAGGTTTGAAGTCATTATCAAACGGTTCGAGAAAAGTTGCTATAAATTATTCCATCCAAACAAATCTCGCCCTGGATTCGAACCTGGGACCACCACGTGGAAGGCGAGTTTCACCCCCACACCGATCTAACGATGCGGAGAAGTAGCGAATAGATCCATATGATGTGTTTTCTATGATGTTTCATATTCGATTTAGTTTGACAGATTGAAAATCATCGAAATGAATACCATTTTCAATTCCCAGTCTCAGAGATCTTTTATCATGAGGATGGAGAAATGATATTAGATTTTGTCACTGAGATGAGAGATATACCGGTTTCGGCGTTGTTTGGCCTCATCAGAATCGCATGCATCTCAGGGACAAAATCTTTATGAAAAACTTCGATATTTGAAGCAATTGGTTGTGAAGTAATGAGTCAAAAATTACCAATTAATAAGGTGGTGCCATCCAACTGCGTCAAAATGAAGTTTTATATATCCAATCAAATGCTAAAAAAAAATCTGTACTTCCTTTTTCACTGAATGAGATTTTAGCAGTGGCTCTATTCAGGGTCCGCTTGCTAGTTTCCCAAAGTTATGGAAAAAGCCCAATTCTCTTTGCGACTGTGAAGCCAAGTGTTTTTCTCCAACCTCAGGATAAAAGATCTCTGAGCTTGGGAATTGAAAATGGTATTCATTTCGATGATTACTATTTTGAATTCATCTTTGTTTCAAAAATGATGAAGAAATGTTGTGTTATCCACCGGAAATGAGAGATGTTGCAAAAATTACAACATTGAACTTTTTTCCGGAAAAATCAAGGAATCTCTACCTAAAAGTGTTTAACAACTTCATGGACTGGAGAGCAGCGAACAAAATCCAATCATTTTCTGAGGCAGTTTCATTGGCATATTTCTCGTAATTATCAGTCGACTATAATAAATCATCAACATTATGGTCACATTTTTTCATGCTGAAGACTACTCTCAACATAAATGAAGCCATCGATATCGAAAACTATAAAAAACTGCGTTCACTTTTGAAAAGAAAATCAGAAGGCTTTCGGCCGAAAAAAACTAGAGTATTTTCTTGCCAAGAAATCAAAAAATTTAATTCTGAAGCATGTGACGAAAAGTATCTTGCAATAAAGGTGAAAAACTACTTATATTGAAGAAGTTGGTTGAATTATATTCATTCACTTCACAAAGGATTGGTATAAACAAATTCACGAAATGGGAAAGCAAATAGCTGCGTTTCTGAAGCTGCCAAGTTGTAATGAATATTCTGGACATAGCTTCCGCAGATCTTCTGCAACCATACTCGTCAATGCTGGTGGGGGACATAACAACACTAAGCGGTCAGGGTGTTTGTCCGTCCGTGTAATCGCCCGTCCAGGCGGCACCCGAAAGCTCTCTTCACACGGGCAACTGCAAAAATCCGGATTACTAGGTGCTAGGTACGAGTAGGTACTTCAGTTTGCCTCTGATTTCGATGGACAGTAGACGCAAACATATTTTGATCGCTTTATTGAAACATCGGCGAAAAAAAAACAACGAAATAGGCAAATTTTGGTTCACCCTTTGCACTCAAATTTACGAAATTTTCCCTCAACTGGGCACAAATATTTCTCCAAGCTTCAGTTTTTTTAATTAGATTTTTGTAATCCTCCGCTCCTTTGTCCCAGATTTCGGGTTTCTCCTGAACTGGAGTTATCAGGATTTCGGAATCTATTTCTTCTAGTCTAGACCAACCAGACGACTAAACATCCGGATTGTGTAAACGCACTCATGGCACACTGTGGTCCGATAGGGCAAAGTCCGGGCGATTGCCCGTCCGGGCTCTGTGAGTTCTAGCGGGAACATCCGGGCGTTTTGTATGCCCAGACGGCGATTCACCCGTGTCCGAAAAGTGTGAAAGAACCTATGCTAAACTGCGTATTTCTACTTGTCCGGTTGACGGGCGAAAACTCGGACGGACATACACCCGGACCGTGTGAAACCGCGCGTAAGTGACACGGGAGCTCGGAATCTACGATGGTAGTCGAAGGATACATAGAAGATTCAATGAAAAACAAATCAGACACAGCTCAGAAAATATCCACCTCTATACAAAACGCAACAATTGAAGTCCAAATTGGAAATTTAAATCAAATAGGAACGACCGACCAAAACATTGATTTAACTATAAATGCAATGCCTTCGTTAATTTTCAATAATTGTTCTGTTACTATTAATAAAAATAATGAATGCAAAATAATCCAATTCATTTTTATCAGAGTGAAAGAAATGAATGTAATCGATGTCGAGTGAAATTTCAACGTTTATCGTGAGCTTGAAATTTTCAGTGAACACAGAAAATTGTGTCAACGTTATTGATAACTGTTGTTATTGTTGAAATTGCAGATAAATTCGAATTTCACCGAGGAAGTCGTGGAAAAAGTGTAGTATTCTATTCGCACATAATTACTATTATTCACTCGGGTGAATTGCGCAAACTTCGCCCTCGTGAATAATAGTAATCATTATGTGCTGATCGATTAATATACTATTTAGCTATGAAAAATGTTACATTGCATTTTTTATTTCTATAAAAAACTGCGGCTGTAAGGTATCCTATTATTTCAATTTGATTTCCTGTATACTCTATCAATTTGGTGTCATCTTTCATAATCATTATTGTTTTGAAAATTTCATTGTACAAACTGAAGGAAATAACGTTAACATCAGCACCAGTGTCTATAAATTTTGAAATTTATCATTTCATTATCAATCTTTAAATCCACTGTCCAATTCGATTTTGTTGATGAAGTACTATTTTCCACAGAACCTATATAAAGTTCTTTTTTCTTGCAATATTATTAACATTTTTACTTTCACAAAATGAAGCAAAATGATTATACAAAACGCATTTTCGACGAATTTTTTCAAAAGATCTACAATTTCCTCTAGAATTAATAGTACCACATTTCAAACGATTGAATTCGTTATTATTCAATGACTCATAACTTATCTGCTTTCTTTGTCGACCTCTGTTATGTTGTCCTTGTCCATTAAATATTTCACTCTGTCTTCTTGTGTTTTGCGCCTGCTTCTTCATACCCATATGAAAATTCTTCTGTCTCACTTCCATCAACTCTTGATCATCTTCTTTCTTCCTCATACTCCTACCAGGATTCCAACATAAAATTTCCAACTCTTTATTTGTTATCTCTGCTGATTAACATATTTCCACCACGTTTATCAAGTCCAAGTTTTTTGTTCTCAAGAGCCTGTCCTTCACGTTTTGTCTTTGATGCCTAAGACTAATGTGTCCTTCATGAGAGAATCTGTTAAATTTTCGAATTCACAATTTTTACTTAACTGATTCTGATTCTTAAATGTGAACCTACCTTTCATATGTAACTTTTATACTTGGTATCAAATATGCTTCGAATTTTTCCAAAATATTTTTCAATATAACTTTGTCGTCTTCCTTTCCAAACTCGAAGGTATTATATATTTCAAGAGCTTTGTCACCTATGCAATACAACGACAGAGCGGCTTCATATTATTCGGACTACTTTCCGGCTTTTATAGCCTGAATGAAAATCTTGAACATCTGTAGAAAAAATTTCCATTCCTTGCTGGATCTTCTTCTAATTTCATTTCGGATGGTGGTTTTGCACTCTTCTCCATTATGCCAATTATATATATAGAATATTTGTCCACGAAAAGATTTCCATTTTCTACCCACTCTTAAGAGTCCAGTACACATTGGGCCATGCTGGCCCACTGCTGGCCATGACCAATGTGTACAGGGGTACTTGGCGTAGGATGGCCCATGCTGGCTTATGATGGCCAGCGATTTGTGAGTAGTGGCGCGCAATGGTCATGCTATCTACCAGCCATCGCCAGTGTGTACAGGGGTACATGGCGTATGTTGGCCAGTGGAACATGGCTAGTGGCTCGCAATGGCTAGGTTGTCGGTTTTTGCGATACACATCAAAGGAATCGTGGCGTAGCCTGGCCTGTGGTGTTCGCACACTGGGATGCTGGCCCAATTCTCAGTTCGTAAACCACCGCTAGCGGGGTAGGTGTACCTTGATGCGGAATACACGTTTGTTTATTATCATTTTAATCGTTGAGTGAATTGATTGGAATATCTCTAGAAATAATGAAGAAACTCTCAGGTTTCAATTTATACTAATCCGAGGCTATTTAGGACCGAAAAATGAAAGACAAAAAAGCATAATTAATTTCCAAAGACCTAGTTGCCATTCATAATTCTATAGTACTAATTTGGACAGTAGAGAGCGGGCAAAGGTCGTTGGTTACTCAGGGGATCTCGAGTAGCTAGAAGAAAATGGATGACACACTTTTCTCGACAAATCCAAATTTAAAAACAGAACCGTCTTATCATATCTAGATTTTGAGTTATCAACAAATCATATTTCATAAAGACAAAATTTGTACATTTGTACTGGGTGGGTAAAATTCGTTCTTCTGAGGGTATCTCGCAAACTATAACTGCAAGAAAAAAACTGATCAATCTCTAGCTTCCCGAATAATGGAAATCTGTCAACAGAAACAGCCCCCCATTTCTAAATTTTGATTTGTACTAAAATTCAGTGAATTCCATTTTCAATATTCCTTAATAATTAAGCAGTAATTATTACTCGCATGACTTTACTCGTAATTGAGAATTATGTTACATTCTACAAGCACATTTCAGGAGTAATTTGAATATGATATATTTGAATTTTTGTATCCAGCCAATATCAAGATATAAAATATCGATTCCTGATTTTTTGAATGTGGATCATAATTGAAAGTTCTTTCATCTATATATTCGATACTTCGATAAGTCTATCATATGAAACTGTTGATCTGAATATTTCATGAGAAGAAAAAATTCAACTTTTTTCTGTATCTAATTTACCTTCTGATTAATAAGTGGGTAGGCGTTACCATAGGGACCGTTAAATATGGTTTTATTATTTATTTATTTGCTGTTCTGTCTTTTTCTATTTTCAGGTTGGAGTTTTTGTTTGGAATTCCTTCCTCCGAAGAGCCGTTCCGATAATCGTGATGTCCTTCAATATAAAATATTCAGATACAATTTTATTTCATTTTTTTTTACGGGGAGTCAGGTTTTTTCGGCTGAGGTTTTTGTCCCTGGCTCTATAGTATCGTATGATAATAGTGATGATAGTATCGTATGATTCTATAATATCATACGAAGAATGTTAGACCGAAGAACGGTATCCCGTTCTTTTTTTACCTCAGCTTATGTATTTTTTGTTTCAACATTTATTTTATTATTTCAGCTTTCTAATTCATAAGAATTCATCATCTGAACTCGACAGATAAAACCAGATTTTGTCACTGAGAAGGGGGATAGACCAGTTGGACCTCATTTGGCCTCGTTAGTATCGCATATCTCTCAGAAAAGAATTATTCATAAAATCTCCCAGCCTTAAATTTACTGCAGAAGGTCTTTCGTCTTTCGAGATAACATCTAGTAGCGTCCAAAGTGAGTTCTATCTTTCCAGTTCTCAAGCTGAAAAGAACTGCTTATATACTCTTTGAAATATCAGCAATGAACCTGAATCAGGGCTCTCATACAAGTTTGTCCGAGTGATGGAGACTCAAATTTTTTTGCGAGAGCACCTATGTATAGGATTTTTTGTAATTTTGAGTAATTCAGACCATTGATTAAAATGAACAAATGAGCATTACTCCTCGAGAACAACAGAAAATAAATTAGCCACACATGAATTAAATCGGCAAAAGGCGATTCTCATCTCAGGATATTGAGTTCACGAATAATTTGAATGCATATTGAAGGTGGCACCTACTAACTTATTATTTAAAAGTGAAATGAAAAGGAGGTATATCATATTCGAATTAGGTACTCCTGATAAAGTGCTTGTGAAATGTAACAAGCGTTTTCAACTAAGAGGGGAAACAAACGATTGAAAATGACGACTACTCTATTTTTGTTCATAACTCAAAACCATAAATGAGAGTTTTTTCATTATCTATGTGGTTGGTTTTTTACCGACGTTTCGGCATGCATTCGCCTGCCGTCTTCAGGGTGTTGGTCCTGAGAAGGACCGGTTTTTGCCAAACTTGTTTTGTCTCGACTTGTTCCATACTTCTTCAATTTCGCGATTATAGTGTGGGGATTCGAATACGAGATATCAGAGGTGCAATTTCCGAAATTCCACTCACTCTAACCGTCACTCAGTCTACCGAAGCAGGAACAAGTCCAGACAGAACAAGTTTGGCAAAAACCGGTCCTTCTCAGGACCAACACCCTGAAGACGGTAGGCGAATGCGTGCCGAAACGTCGGTAAAAAACCAAACACATAGATAATGGAAACAGCCCAAATAATATTTCAACAAATACACCATTATCAAGAATATCTCGTTCACAACATAAATGAGAGGGTGGTTCTGTTCCTAGATTTCGTTTATTCTGGAAAAAAGCTCGAGAATGAGTAATCAGTTTTCTTCTGGCTGCTAAGGTTCTCAGCCTCAGTAGACAACGAATTGTTCCCACCCATTACAAATTTTTTTTTCTGAAATATAATATATGCTGTTTACGGATTTCAAGTCACTATTCGGAATCAGTACTGAGTTCTTATGAATTCGGACTTCCTAAACTGAATTTGAATTAGGTTTTTTTTTCCTGATTGTAAAGTAACTATTCACGATTCCCATTTCTCTTCCCAAAATACAGTATTGCAGAAGTATCCGGTCATTCTGATGCGCTTGTGTAATAATTCAAGGGAATGTTTCCCGAAATGTCTATGGATACTATCGCAGGGATCTTTCGCTTTCTACAATGCAATAAATTGGAAGTAATTGCACAAGTGCATCAATATTACCGATAATTTCTCATGACAGCGTGTTGTCTGAAAACTGCAGGAGTTCATTTGCTACAAAAATGAAAACTACTGAATGCAGTTTTTCAAAAACAACTCGCTGAAATGCAGAATTATCAGGTCATTTTGATGGATGAGTATAATTCGGGGGAATATTTCCCGAAATCGCTATGGATACGAACAGTGCAGGGGATCGCAGGGATCTTCCGCTTCCCACAATGCAATTACCGCTGTAATGTTTCGAAATCTGCATTCTATACACTTGAACTTTTTGACAGGAGGGAAATTTTCGAACATAGACACTTGGTCTGTGTTCTCAACCAATATGCGTCATTCTGTCGATCGGTCAAGCTAGCCGATGGTGGCTCATGGCCAAGCATGGACCAATGTGTACTGGCACCTGTACAAATTGGCGATGGCCGGCAGTGGGCCAGCATGGCCCAATGTGTACTGGAGCCATTACAATATGTACAAAACACCTGTTTCTTATCTATATTACATTTATCAAATGGATGTCGTTGACAACTTTTGATTAATCAACTGATATCATCTCACTGACTGGAAGAAGTGATATTTGATTAATATTTCTCAAGTTATTAAGAATTAATCAAGAATTAAGTCGAGATAGGGTGACCTCTCAATTTCATCTTGAAGGTTTTGATCGCTTTCATCAGAACAAGCATACGGATTTCATTATTATACAAAACAAATGAAATCATGATTGATCCACACATTTATGTTGAAAATTTAAATTGATTTGCTTCTGACTTGTCCTATTCATCTTGTATGACAGAAAAAATCAATAAGTCATTATTATTATTATTATTAAATGAAATGAAACATTTTTGTCTGTTTCCGAGTTTAATCTATATTAGCCATTAAAAATTTGTGTTTTTTGGAAACTTCTGAAAATCATTATGCGATTTCATGCTGTTCGTTTGCTTATGAAGCCACTCATTCATAAGTTCAAATCAAGATGTATCATTCACTCATATCATGAAGAAGAAAATCTTGCGACAATATTTTTTTCGAACAGTTCTGATAGTTATGTTTAATCATTCTGTCGCGGATTCATTTATCATCTGACAAGTTAGTGATATAGAAAACCGTTCTGCCAACCAAATTACACAATGCAAAAATCATTGGATGATGTTCATGAAAATATTTCATTGATTTCAATAGAAATTCAGAAAAAAATAGAAGATAATGTATAATACTCCTGCAGAAACCTGATTTCAACATTCGCTCATTCAAAAACCATCTACTTTGTTTCTCGTTTTGAAATTATGAATTCATGGAGGTATGTTTACGACTTCTACTTTCTCATCATAAATAAATATTCCCAAACTAAATTGTCTTGAGAGTAGGAAAGCTATAACTGAAACCCCAAATAACTCGACTCTTATTCATCTTCATTTGTCACATTCCTCAACTTCGCTGTGATGAATTCACGATGCGATAGAAGTTTTATCGATTGCTTGTCGAGGTGATTTATCGTGAGTTAGATTAATTTAATCGAAACTGGAAAAAAATTCGGATCAGATCCTTCGACATTTGTGATGAAAATCAGGCAATAGATGAAGATTGATACTTTCGACTGCTGTATGCGAGAATAAGTCGAATGTTTAATGTTTGATCAAGTGAAAAATTTCATTTATGAGAATGATTATTTTCTTATGAATTTTTGATCGATGCATTCGCAATTAGTATGATCAACATTGATATTTCGATCACGATAAAGCTTGTTCTTTTCATGTCATTGAAAAAATATTCAGTTTTTTGTTTGTTTCGATACTTGGAAAGCTGAAAAAACATATCAATTTTTCCTAAAATTCGAATATTAATGGTTTGGTTTGAGCCTGAAAATTAACATCTATTTCAGTCATTCACTCAAAATTAAGCCAGAATTTCGGAGTTCAAGATACTCAGCTGTAAGGTAGTAAAAACCATCATTTCGACATCCTCAAACTTGTCTCAAAATATATCTACTGTAGCGTCGCATCGATAAAATCTTGAGTTCAAGGGTCAAACAATTTACTTTATGCATGTTCTTCCCAGATATCTGGTTTCCAATGCGGTATTTTTATCATTCATCAATATTGTAGAGGAATAATTTATTTACAACTTTTGTTTTTGAGGTTTTTCGTACTTTGAGAGATAGAGGGCAATGAGTGCGCAGTGTTTCACTTTGTCGAGTATCATTCAATGATGATACTAATGATAATTATATCAGTCTAGTTCAAATATGTATGTCCACTGATGTTTGAAAATTTTATGAATAATTATCTTCTATGACATTATTCATTTTCTTCTATAACTTTACTCACTAATAAATATATTTTTCTAAAAGAGTACGCTTTCAACACTTTTCCCACACGCATTTCAATTCGTAAAGAGTTACATTTCTAAACAATGCGGGAAAAAACACTTTTTGTGCGGAAAAGGAATAGCAGGGGTTTGTCCCGCACACTTTTATTAGAATAAACTGAATTATGATATGTCTCTATGCATCGAACGTCAACGATGAGACTACTGTGATGGTAACGACATGTGGAATCGCGTTCGACATTCATGTGTACTATTAATTTAGGTAATCAAATACGATCTTTGTGTTGAATTCAAACCGATCTCATACAAGCTCATGTAGAAAAAATTTTGTCCCTAACTCGTGCGGAAAGTGTCTTTCCCGCATTCAACCTCCTTCCGCTTAGCGTCGTTCGGACAACGGCAGTTTCGTACGGAAAAAAAAACTCTTTCCGCACTTGTTAGGAAAATAACTATCTCATTCAATCAGACACATGTGACTCATATTTTTTGAAGAACCACTATCTACAAACCTTGGTTAGTAGTTATTTTTTATCGTAACTTAGCAACGGACCAAAATTTTGGTTGATTTTTAATATATTTACCCCATTCAAAAATATAAAAATCACACCTCTGGCCTTGGAAATATGACACATTCCATTATGTATCGAATGGAAATGGAGATTATAGCGCTTCTCAAAAAAATTTCCCAGTCAACACTATGTTGTCTTTTCTACATTCTTAGCAATTAGGTATTTCTCAGAATGTAAAACTATTCGGAAAATGAATCAATTCGAAAAGATATATTATGTAGTTTCAGGCTTCCACGAACGTATGCAGGGTGATTCATAACTTTTGGTACATAGGCTAAGGGCAGATTGTTTGGACCAAAATATGGCGATAGGACCAAATATACTATAATGAAATATTGCTGTGGAAAAAGACAGAGGGCGTTTAAGAATTTTTTTTTGCTAATAATTGCACTGTGAATTTTTTCATAATTTTCAAGAAAAACACAATTGAACATTTCAGAGCATTGAAAGGGGACTTAAAGTAATGATTTATTCATTTAATTTTGATTTCGAAGATAAAGCATAATTAAAAACAATGTAACATAAAAAAAATAAACTTAAATTAAATGATCAGAAAGAGAATTAACGCTTTAAGGATAAGCATACCAGTAATAAATACAAGAAGGTACTGGTATGCTTATCCTTGAAGCGTAAATTCTTTTTCTGATCATTCACACTGGCGAGATATTACGCGTGATCCGGGCGTATTCAACCTCCCCGAGGCGACCTGCATTTCGACCCGGATATCGGGTTAATGTGAAAAGCCTCGACGGGAGAAATGAATATACGCGAGGAGCCATGCTTTAAGTGTCACGTGAAAGGAGTTCGGACTGCCATCACTAGGTGTCGCTTCGGTTATTTAATTCTCCGAAGTGCCCACCGGAATGGCTTTTAGTTCCGTAGCTTCACAGTTTTCGTTGTCGAGGTGGAGAATTATGTTGCACTGATGAGGGGTAACAACCCCGAAACCGGTATGCATCTATTCCCTTCTCGACGACGACGCTATTTTCTGTGGTTACTTTCAGCATGGATCTCCGCTAGTCCACGATCGCAGTTCGGAAATTAATTTTTCCGAATTGTGACCGTTTTCTTCTTAAAATTAAATGTTCTACGTGGCCTCCTCCACCTTCTATGCCTTTTCTAATTCTCTTAATAAAGGACTTTCTAACTTCGAAGGAACTATTATTCCTGTCCCCTTATACAGTTAGCCAAAAAATGAAAAAAAATCAACTTTAACGCCCTCTTTCTTTATCCGCAGCAATATTTCATTGAAGTATATTTGGTCCTATCACCATATTTTGGTCCAAACAATCTTCCCTTTACCTATGTCCCAATAGTTGTGAATCACCCTGTATACTGACATTAAGAGAGTCTTCCGGGCTTATTGGCCGTGGTCTATTAGGAATTAGTTCACCTAACGTTTCGCCCACAACTGCGGTAAGCATCTTCAGATGATTCTTGGTCTGAGGTTGTAACTCGACCGCTGAATTTCTGAAAGTGATGCTGAATTCGATTCTTTGGCCCAACTTATACCCTGATCATTGGCGGGCATTGCTGTCCACTCAATTAGACAAAAAAATTCTTTGGTACATAGCGCATGGTTGCCGGTGTTGGAAAAGACCAAAATCAAGCCAATACGAAGTGGAAGCGATGGACCAATCAATATCGCGCGCGTAAACCCACCACCTTCTCCCGCCAATGATCAGGGTATAAGTTGGTGAAATAATTTCTAATAGACCACGGCCAATAAGCTCAGAAGACTCTCTTATTGTCTGCAAAAGGTATGATGGACAAAAATAATAAACGTTTATATGAATTGATAAAAAGAATTCCTCTAGTTATTTGCAATATTTCGATTTCGAATAATATGTAAACAAAGAAACAATTTGGCAACATCATTTAGACCTTCACGATATAGTGTTTATTATGAAGTTCAGAATTTGTTATGGCGTCATTTGGAATGTCAGGACTGGAGCCGTATTCTCGACGAGTGAACTTTTAATTCGCAGGCAAACTTTCAGAGTTCTATGCGCTTTTGTATTCTTGACTTTTGATCATCGTGGCCCATACGTTCTCGAGGAGAGTGTTCGCAGCGAGCGCTTTCTATCCTTTGTTTTGGTTGAATCATTTGATTTACTTATCAATGGTTACCAATTATGGTTAGGTTACCGACACTCGATAGTGAACCCGTACCTGACGTTTTACAATAATTTTATTGATAGAGGTTTCGTAAGTATGGGTTCTGTTCAAATTTTTTCAAGTTGGTAGAAAATAATGGTTCTTTTGATCTGAATAGAAGGTCATTGGATTTATAAGATGTCAAAGAAATATTAAAATTTTAAAATCAATGATTGAAATGTACAAGTTCAATTTAATTAATTTTTATATTTCATTCAAATTAATATTTACTCAGTTTGTTTATTGTACATGTATACATAAGATTGGCATTGAATTTATAAGACGTCAAAGGAATATATACAGGGTCTTTCACGAGGAACCTCACCCATATTTATACGGGAAACTACTGAACGTATTTTCATGAAATTCAGCACTTATAAGTATTTCACGATGCTGATGAAATCTAAAATATTTTCAAGGCATGAGCACCTCCGGTTTTTCCGGAAATGACGTCAACTTCCGTTTTTCAAATTAGAACACCATTTTTTTATTGCCGAAATAGATTCCTTAGAAAATTTCAAGTTATTTTGATGTAACATTTTTCAGTTTTGGTTGGAAAATTCTCTCTGAGCGGGAAAATTCGAAAAAAAAATCGAAAATAGAGCTCCGCTGAAACAAGAATAACTTCGAGGTTTTTGGATGGAAAATTTTCATTTTTGGGATTTTTCAAGATGTAAGATTGATGTATCCATTTTAAAAATCGAAATCGCGATTCATGATACAGGGGGTGAAAAAATCGCTTTCAAAGTTAGGGATGACAAAATCGTGAAAAATAAATTTTTTCAAATTAGAACCCCATTTTTTTATGGCAGATATTGAATCAACGTTAAAAAATAATGTGAGTGTATGCATCACACCCTTGCCCTAAAATGGATATTTTCTGAGTTATTCACAAAAAACTGTTTTTCGTCTTGAATTTTCAGCTATTTCTTTTCCCTTCACGCAAAAAAGATGAAATTTTCAGGAACTGTTATTTGAACCATGCTGTAGATTTTTCACCCCTTCTTGAAACCGACTTCAAGTTACTAAATCTAAATTCACAAAGAATGGTTCTTTCAATAGGCATAACAGTCATTATTGGGATGAAGAGAACAACCACCACTTCAGATAATGGAACTTTCAAGAGACCTGGAGTTTCAATGTTTTTTGCGCCATCAAAAATAATGCAATTCTCGATGTTCACATTTATGATGGGACTTTAACTGGTAAGATAGAACACTACACATGTTTGCATTATTTAAAGAATGTTCTTCCTTAGGAGATAGATATTCTGACATATTGACTCAAATAATTGAGCCGCTAGTACAGAACCATAATGACTTATGGTATCAACAAGATTGTCTACTCAACTCCCCTGACTGATAAAGAGGACTGCATAGAACGAGTCAGAAATGCGTTCAGGTTTGTTTAGATTTTTAGATTCATAGTTTTGAAACTCAATTTGGTTTTTAAACACTTTTGCGGATCTCTTTCTCCCGATGAAATAAGAAGAGCAACGCACGAAGCATTCCTGAGACGTATAAATAAATGTCTAGAAATTAACGGTCAAAACTTTGAGCATCTTCTCTAGTTATAACTGCGAGAGTTTGCCATGGTTCTCCTAATAGTAACTTGAAGTCGGTTTCAAGAAGGGGTGAAAAATCTACAGCATGGTTCAAATAACAGTTCCTGAAAATTTCATCCTTTTTGCGTGAAGGGAAAAGAAATAGCTGAAAATTCAAGACGAAAAACAGTTTTTTGTGAACAACTCAGAAAATATCCATTTTAGGGCAAGGGTGTGATGCATACACTCACATTATTTTTTTAACGTAGATTCAATATCTGCCATAAAAAAACGGGGTTCTAATTTGAAAAAATTGATTTTTCACGATTTTGTCATCCCTAACTTTGAAAGCAATTTTTTCACCCCCTGTATCATGAATCGCGATTTTGATTTTTAAAGTGGATACATCAATCTTACATCTCGAACAATCCCAAAAATGAAAATTTTCCATCTGAAACCCTGAAGTTATTCTTGTTTCAGCGGAGCTCTATTTTCGATTTTTTTTTTCGAATTTTCCCGCTCAGAGAGAATTTTCCAACCAAAACTGAAAAATGTTACATCAAAATAACTTGAAATTTTCTAAGGAATCTATTTCTGCAATAAAAAAATGGTGTTCTAATTTGAAAAACGGAAGTTGACGTCATTTCTGGAAAAACCGGAGGTGCTCATGCCTTGAAAATATTTTAGATTTCATCAGCATCGTGAAATACTTATAAGTGCTGAATTTCATGAAAATACGTTCAGTAGTTTCCCGTATAAATATGGGTGAGGTTCCTCGTGAAAGACCCTGTATAAATGATTGTAATGTAAAAATTAAATATAATTAATTTCTATATTTTACTTAAATAAATATTTCCTCAGTTTTTTTCATTATCTAATATACATAAAATCAATTATTTCTCTAATTTACAATCTATTAAATACATGTTGATGGAGGTATCTGGAGTAGAGGTACTTGCATTATGCCTTTGATCAGGAAATTCTAAAAGATTAATATTTTTAGTGAATTCTACAATATGCTTTATTATGAAGAATGACTGTAGCCACTAACCTAGCCTGAGCTATGCATTTACATGACAAGGGCTAGAAAGCGACGTTTCTACACACTCTTTCTCTCAACGAGATTTCGTGTACAAATGTGTGATTTGCTGAATGAGACTTCAGAAGGTTTTCTTGTATTAGCTGCAGGTGTGATTGTATAAGGCTCAATTCCATAGCCAGTATCTCCTGCTCACACACTGTGAGGAAAATCCTTTTTTTCAAATGATCAGCACAGCATAGAATTCTGAAAAAGATCATGTGCTGAACCTGGCCCTTATATCAATGTTTGCAATTTTAAGAGAAGGATCAGCTACCGTTTGTATATCCAAGGAAAAAAACTGTTCCTGAATAGTTCGGCTTGATCACCTTCTGACAATTGAATTATCAAATGTGTGCAGTCGATAGCACTTATTCACCTCGGAAACCTGGCATTTCAATAACTTTCTGGTTGGACGAGCTTTTCAATTTTCTATTTGGTTTAGAATATTCAGCATACGCTGCATAAACAATAATTTAACACAGCTTTTCGATAATCTGAATCTTTAAACAAAAATCATAATCGACGTTAATTAAAAAAAAAAATTGATCTAAGACGCATCACATCAGGTCTATAACATTCCTCTCCATCACTGCTGAAAGCGTTGATATCAAATTCCATAAAATCCAAATAAAAAAATCTCTATTGGAAAATCAATTTCGAATCAGACAAACATTTTAGGTTATATACATATGCATGATTCTATGGTTCTTGAATTAACTTCAGGTTTACCCACACCTTCGGTGTTGGTTAAGTTAACTGAGAGTTAACCACGTTTCGTGGAATTGTAAAACGCCTAACCTATAAAATTTTCTTTAATCAAAATTTAACCTTCGATTGTACAATCGGGCCATAGTAGGGCAGCCCACGATGCTGAATTTGGATCTACTCGAGCGTCATAGAGACACACTGGGTTGCAAAACTTAGATAGGTGAGGATTGAAAAAGGAAAAAAAAAAAGGATTTTCTAAGGATATGTAAATTAGATCTAAGAAACGGCTCTCGTTCAATAATCTGACGATTTGGATGCGACGCAAACCTGCGGCGATGTCTTACGTTGAAAAAAATCGTCTTCCATGTCCTATAAATGTGCTGTATCTTGAACTGACGATTTCTATGAGGGATTCACTTAATCTGACGAATTTAAATCATTCGACTCAGACTTTCTCCAAATGTAAGACTTTTTCGGGTCTTCTATGTTCTCGACAACTATGGTCATGCATAACACCTCAGTTGTCCTCTTTCACGGAGATTTTTCTCTGTTGCCATGTGCATGTTTTCGAGAAGATAACCTCAACACCATTGGCTAATTTCACGCTCTTCCTTCAGAATCCCTTCAATACTCAAATTCCTTGAATTTTGGCCTTATTGTTGTGAGAGCTTTTCGAACCCCAACCTGATTTTTTTGAACTTCGGATACTTGGAGAGCACTACTGGACCCTAATGAAATGAAATCATCTTCTTTTATTTTAACACATGAAAAAACGGAATATTTGGCAGAACCAGAAATTACGACATACCTATTCCGAAAATTTTCAAAATGGCATTATGCAGATATCAGATTACTAGTATATATACTTGTAACCCAACTTATCGGAAGTAATTGCACAAGTGCATCAAAATTACCGATAATTTTGCATGACAGCGTGTTGTCAAAAAACTGCATGAGTTCATTTTCATTTTGGAGAAAGAACCCGACACCGACTCTTTCTCCAAAAATGAAAATGACCGAATGCAGTTTTTCAAAGACAACACGCTGGAATGCAGAATTATCAGGTCATTTTGATGCACGAGTGTAATTCGGGGGAATATTTCCCGAAATTGCTATGGATACGAGCAGTGCAATTATCGCAGGGATCTTCCGCTCTCTACAATGCAATTATCGCTGTAATTGTCGATAATTGCATTCTATCAACATGAAGTTTTTGACAGGAGGGAAATATTCTATGGAACATTCACACGAGGATAATTGTCAAGCCATTCCATTGAAACAATCCAATAGTCTAGTGGATTGGCATCGATGATATCGAAAGATAATCGATGTCGTGAATCATGTTTTTAAAATAGCAAATAATTCTATAAAATCACAGAACAAATGTTTCTAATTACAAGTACTCATGAGAAAAATTTTTCAAGATTTTTTATCAACCGATTGCAATTAATGCAGCTTCAATAGACTCTCAACATCGAAATTTGTTCTTGTCTCTATGCTGATCTTGGAATTTTCATTAGATGATTTCTGAACAACTGAATTTCTAAAACATATTCAAGATTTCCTCACCCAATCTCTGCAACAAAATCAATCAGAGAAAAATTTTAATAATAGAGGAAGGGCCCCTGTTTCAACTCGTGCACCTATTTGTCTAGGGCCAAAACATGTCAATACATGGTAACATTTGTTATTTCTTCTCGAACTTTTCTGAAGTCAGTTCTTTCCCTAATAAATTAACCCATAGATTCCCAATTGGTCAGATTATTATTTTCATCCAACAAAATACAAAATGACTAGTTAATTTTCATTTTTATAATCTTGCCAACAATTTTTGTGTTACCTATTCCATTCCATCTTATGATCTTCGGTATTTGAACACCCATGACCTTCAATTCGCGATTCACCAATATCTCCATTTTTATGTTGATATATTCAAAACACTTTATGAACAGAAAATATTATAAAGAAAGTTGTGGAATTTTGTTTTTTTATTAAAAATTTAGTTTTTCATTTTTAAATCATTTTTTTTAATACTGTTTGTATGTTGAATTTGAAACCAATTCTTTTCATTTTTCTGAACTGTTCTCAAAATCACAAAATGATTTAAGATCTATATTTACAAAAATTAAACCTTTAAATGATAAACAAAAGTCGAAAAACTGTGTTCACAACCCGAATTTATCTGACGAAGGAGTCTGATATGGACCCCAAAATGTTACAAAGTTCAATAATCCCAAGAATTATTTCCTGTTTCATTGTATTTCAACAATTTTTTTGAATTATTCGGCCCCGGATAAATTGGTGCACTAGTTTATGCATTTTAACATTTTTATTTCATTTCGAAGTTTCCTGGAGTCAGTTCTTTCCCAATAAATTGGCCCATAGATTCTCACCGAACAATTGGCCACATTATTATTTTCATCCAACAAAATACAAGACGATTCCTTAATAATCTTTTTATAATGATCAGGTTCCGCCAACAAAATTTTTGTGTTACCTAGTCCATTCCGTCATGTGATCTTCGGTATTGGAACACTCATGACCTTCAATTCGCGATTTACCGATATCCCTATTTTTATGTTGATATCTTTGAGAGATTTTATGAACAGAAAATATTATAAAAAAATTTGTGGACTTTTTTTCTCATTAAAAAGTTCAGTTTTCATCATGAAATCATTTTGTGTTTTGAATGCTGTTCGTATGTTGAATTTGAAACCAATTCTTTTCATTTTTCTGAACTGATCTCAAAATGATTGTGAACGTTCTGATTTGGGTCTATCAATGACCGTTGAACAACTTTCCTCACTTTCCTCAAAAACATAAGCTCTCATTATATTCTGATAGAAACTGTCTACATGAATGACGTGAATGTGACACTTTCCATTGGAATGGCTTGTTAATTGTCCTCATGTGAATGAATGACGCATTTTCATGATATGTCTTAATGGATTGGCTTAATGAAATGGCTTCTCAATTGTCCCCGTGTGAATGCTCCATTTGGAAGGTTTCAATGGATTGGCTTGATGAAATGGCTTGTCAATTGTCCCCGTTTGTATGCTCCACCAATGTCTGATGATAATTTTGTACTAATCTGATCCTTCATTCTGGACGGGTCATTTAATTGAAGCTCATATTTGGTCGAGGTACTCAACGGGATACAAGGAATCCCCCTGTATATTAAACTGCCGCGTCTGAGTAAATAGCGAAATCCGCGCTTGGCTCCAGTACTGTGTTCGCGTAAAAGTTTGACGTTTGTGGTGTAAGTGTCTATGAATATATATTTGATGTTTACTTGAAGACTTTCTGGTAATCAAAGAGGAAAAATTTAACACCCTAATCATGGGCCATGATTTATATGAATAAGGAATGGACAAGTGGAGATCAGATATGTATGAACCGCTTATTTTCAGCCTTGATTTGATTAGCGGTTTCAGGAGGATCGCAACTATAAAATTTGAGCAACTATAGAATTTCAACGCAGAATCTTACAACCTAGTTATAGGTATATGATATATCATTTGAAAGGAAATTCAATTTTTTCTTAGTTATATCCAAAAAATACTGGTCATTCCATTCGAAAAAATTCACTCTCAACCTTTTTTGTATGTGTCAAAAAGCCATCGAATTTACAATGACCCTGTATAAAAGCAAGCATATTCCGTAACACGTTCATGATGCATATGATCCTGGTAATCCGCATCCGAAATTTTAGTTTTCGAAAATTTTTAGTATGGAAGTTATGGATGTTTGATCGAAGGTATGTTTTGCACAAAAAAAAAGGAAATTATTTAAATACTCAGAAACCACTGAAGGTGAGAAAAAAATTCATGATGGCGCCCCCCCATCCCTCTAAGGTTGGATATGACAATTAAAAGCTTTGAAAATGAATATATACACTACTGGACTAAACTGAAAATCGAAATTTTTCGAGCAATTTCGATTTCGAGAGGAATAGTCGTAAAATAAAAAACGAAAGAAAGGAATTTGTAGCCCATGATTTTTGTGTTTAGAGAATTACTTTAAAATTTCGTTGCGTCAGAAGTTTGAAGTGATATTAGAAAAACCAGCAACAACATGTATTCAATGGGACAATTTTTCTAGGGGTCAGTCCTTTGAATTTTCATAATTATCCATATAATATTTTTCAATCATATTTAAATCAATTCAAAATGTAAATTTATTTATTTATTTATTTGAATTAACGTGTCTCGGCAACTAGGCCATTGACACATATCAATAATAATTCTCCGTCCTAGGCCCAGTTGTACAGTCCGAGCTCAAACGCTCAAGAACCGATCTCAAGACTGAACCCTACTTGAATTCGATAAATCCATTGTACAGTGTGAGCTCAACTCTGAACTGCCCTCAAACTAACCCTCTGAGTTGAGCCTTCGAATTCGGCCGCTCAAGCCTAGTCATCTACAGCTCAAGCTGTCACATCAAATTGAGGTTTGTTTCAAGTTTTGAATTATTGTTTGGCGTATCGTAAATTTTGAATTGTGATTTGAGTCAATTGAAGTAAAACAAAAATATTATTATAATTTTTATTAAAATATAATGACAATTAAATGAATTCGCAACTTCGTAATATTCTCGGAAGTGAATGAAGACGAAGATTTTGTGAAGTAATGAAACTTGTGTTGCCCTTTGCAGAAGGATTTCACAATGCAAATCACCACACAATCTCAGTTTTGGGATATAGAGCTGATAAACAAACGTTCGTATCAAATAAAATAAGAAATTCAAAAATCAAAATTTTTAAGGGATATTTCAGCGATGTCATAGAAGACTATTACTTTGTCTTATTTTTCCTATATTTCTATAAAGAAATATATGTATAAAAATTATATATTGTTATTCAAATTTCATAGGCATAATATAAATAGACATTTCTCTTCTATAAATATTTTATAAATATCATTATTTTTACAAAATGCATCAATGACGCATATCAAATAGAACGCAACATTGCCATTTTCTAAAGAATCATTTTCGGGTAAAGCTTAGTTGAACTCGCCTGAAATATTGACTGTACAACCCAAAGAGATTTCTGAACCGGACTCATCAGTGAGCCGTGCTCAATAGAACTCGGAATTGAGCTGTGACTGTACAACCGGGCCTTAGTAGTTTTTCAATTCTAATTCGTAAGTATAAACGAACAATATATGTTATTCGGGAGTTACCGGCTGTTTCGATCACAAGCTATTGAACGTATATCTACCTTTCGTGAAATGAATGGTCGTCAATAATATCAATTCGAGAAAGTACTCGTACATGATTCAATAGTTTTGATACGTTTACGGCAAAAGCTCACTTCTCGAGAATACGAGCCCTAGGGCTAGGTATTGCGTTATGAATACCTATAGCGGATAAAAACAATTCTCCACCAGCTCCAGAGGAATTGCTTAACACTATATTGTGCAACTGAACGAGTGGTTGTGGTTTTCGATGTGGATGCAGGAAAAGCTTGTGGCCAGTGTAATGGCCGTAATGGGCAAGCTTGTCTCATTGTTTTCCATATCGGAGTGATATCAGTGAAAATGGTATATTTGAGGTTCACGGAAATGTAATCGAAATCCGAAAATTTGTACTTCTTTTAAATTCTCACACAAGGTTGGAACCTGCGGGAATTCACCTCCGAGAATGTTTCTTGTTGTTTTGTTGATATCACGATAGGTTTGAGCTCCTTATTTCCTTTTGAGTAGGTAAATTTTTTAATACCTTGAAAACAGTTGAGGATCCAAGGAACAGAGTTTTATTGATTCAGTTATCTGCAATCTGGCAATCTGTTATTTTGGTGTTTTCGTAACTACAACAGACAATAAAACCAAAATATACTGTTACTCCACCATTTACAATTGTCATTCAGAAATCATCCATTGACATTCAGAAAACATCACTTGTATTTCACATTAGTCAATTGTATTTCAGAAAACATCAAATTTAATTCAATTGACGCTTGACGGTTTCTGCATCACACTTGGAAGTATTGTAATCCTTACTAGGAAGTTTACAAAAAATATGCTTATCTTCAACCTTCAGATGTGAATAGTCCATGGTTTTTCATTCATTATAAGCAAGAAAAAAACATTTTGAAACAAAAATTCCAGGAGTGTGGCCACCCACTTGGCACACCTGAGAAAAAGTGACAAACTTCACGCATTAACTTAAAAATTGTGAATTAATACAAGTGTTCCTGTTAATTTTATGAGTTAGGTAAAATGTGTATCCTGGAGACCACTAGTATATTTCGTGTTATTATTTTTATTTTCGTTCTTTTTACTTTTGTTTTGTTTCGTTCTGAAAGTTTTATGAATGAACCCATATTAATATTGTCTGTTCGATTGAATATTCTCCTGGTACACGTGAACATAAAATGAAAAATAGAATATTAGTCCGCCGAACTGATTTATTTATGTGATGATATTTATGTTTCTACATCTTAGATGAAAATGTATCGATTTATATATCATCCTAAACATTATTGGAATTGAACGAGGTGATATTGAAGATAAAGAAGATTTGAAATGTGGAATATCTGAAACTTGGTTTTCTGCACCTCAACCGTATTCCTGTTAATTCATCTACCAGTGAAAACTCGAAATATCTCGAAAACTGAAGGTGTACAAAATTTATAACAAACTGCACAAATTGGCACAAAATCATCACAATTCATTTATCTGAAAACTCGAAATATCTCGAGATTTGAATGGGCACAAAATTCATAATATACGAAACAAATTGACAGAAAACTTATCAAAAACAGAAAATTTCCAAAATTTAATATACGAGTCACAGCGTCAAGTTCGTGACTCCTAGTGAAAACTCGAAATATCTCGAAAACTGAATCGGCACAAAATTCGTTACTTGCGGCAGAAATTGGCACAATTGATGGAAATTTTTTTTCCAAAATTCCATATATGAATCACAACACAAAATATTTAGAAACTGAATCGGCACAAAAGTCATAGCATACGGACAAATTGGCACAAAAAACTCAAAATATTTCCATATCCAAATTCCACTATTGAGTCACCAACTTGACGCACCCAATAAGCTAGGAGGCTTGGGAAAACGACTTTTTAATTTTATCAATATCCATTGCCAAACGATGAGTTTTACACCCTACTGTGCTTCCGTCGGTCTTCATCAAAAAAATTTTTTTCTGCTGAGGCGTCACGGTGGCTGGAAGTACAAGGTAGTCACCGAGGTATACCTACTCGTTAATCGATAAGTTGAAAAAACAGAAGGAAGTCACTGCTTATAAAATCGCAAATGCAATACAGCGCGTTCCAAACATACTATCTACTTCGTCAATATAAAATCAATATCAAGAAAATTTCAGTACTCAACATTACACAAAGTCTCCTGGAATGAGCTTCAAAAATTGTACTTTATACTAAATAATTTTCCTCACTTACGGATTACTAAGTTAGGTTCTTTAATTTCTGAAGTTTTCTCATTTGCAGGCCATATTAATATTCAGGATATGATTTTTTTCGTTCTCATATTGGAAATTTTCTTCCCTTCAATATAAACAAATCACGATCCATTCGCATTAACTAACCCAGGTTGATTTTAATTGGAGCTAAGATGATTTTCTTTCATGCCACTAAGAATGGTCTTTTCTCTAAAGTTCTTATTTTCTCTCCTAGGTCACTATTTTCGTAGTCAACGAAATACTTTTTCTTCACTATCTTGAAGGCACTTTGCTGCCCAAGAAAAATATTTACCATTTTCAAGTCTACACAAATCCCCCATTGACGTTCATGAAACTTTATGTTTTTCGAAAACAAAGCTTTATTATCGTATTTTTCTTCAAATTTTTTTTGAGTGATCAATTGGAATTTACCCAAACTCGCTTAGGAGTATCAATAAATAGAAGTCAATCATCAGAAGAATATTCTGAAAAACCCATGATTCTCGTGACAGAATACAAAGAATTTTTTTAGGAGGAAAGAAACAGCAGATAATTTCCTCTTGTACGACAATATGTAATTTTGCTTCATGGTTGGAGTATATTTTTGTTCTTCAACATACTTCAGAAGCTTTTTTCGACAAGTTGAGATCTCTGATGGGGTCATTTAGCTCAAGTTGTTTGGAACTTTTAGGCATTTTTGATATCTCTGCTCGAACAATAGCAGCTTCAGTGATCTCAGACGACTGATCTCGTCCTCACAGAGGTAGCTGCAAAAAATTTGAAATTGTCATTTTATTGAACGTATTAAAAAAAAATGAAATTGACAGCCAAGTGGAGTTACCTAAGAATGTGGAGCTGATAGAAAAAAACTTTTTTCAAATTAAGATTCAGCAACCCAAATATATCTGAAATATGTTTCAAGATCCCTGGTTTACCAGTGTTATGCAAAGAATCTAAAATGATGCATCATATTTTGCACAACATAGTTTGAAAGTTTGCGACGCGAGATTAAGGTGAGTGTAGCAATTCAAACGAGTACAAAATTGCTATTTTCTGAGAGGATCATGTTACACTTTTTCTACGACATTTTAGAAACACATAAGAGTTAATATACGAATATATGATTCATAACTTTGGAGCAAATGTCCTCTGGGAGATACCTGATTTTTTTCATAGCATCCACAATAGAAAATTAACATCATTAACAACATGAAATGCCGAGGAAGAAGAATCTCAGATCCTGAATTCTACCAAGAATATGAATAGTCTTTAACTGCTGAAAAATAACTTTCCCTTGTCTTTGATTGAAAAATTTTTGGGGCGGAGTGTATCGGTGACCGATGAACATCGTAACGATAGCAAAAACTTTTCAATTCACCAAAATTCAATTGCTAATGAAGAAAAACGTTACTCTGAGAGATGATTAGTTCGAAAAATAATCCATGAGTATCTGACATAGATGGACCGAGTTCTTCATAATTTTATTTGCTGGTAAGAATGAATACTTGAATAACTGTTACAAAACGTGTTATCGTGTTTTCATTTTTGAAATGCATTTATGTCATATCGATTGTCGAATATAATCCTTCTGATTGCTTTGTCTTCCTAAAATGTTCGTTGATTTCCATAATAATAATAATAAATTTTATTTATCCTGAGGGACATTTTACAACGTATTGGACGAGTCAGATTCATCAAAATAAGCGAATAAAACAAAATTCAAGAATAAGCGAACTTATACATCTAAAATTCCATCACCCAATTACTTCCCAACACTACAAACACATCTTCTCAACATCAATACCTCGAGCACTTTGCGGAAATTCTGTATATTCAGACTTTCGAACGGAACCGGAAGTTTGTTGAATAAAGTGATGCACTGAAATAAGGTAGGTGTCTCGAATTTACTAGTACTATGCCTCGGAACAGAGAGAACTTCATTGTTTCTCGTACAATAATTATGGAAACTTGAAAGTTTGACATAAGTTTTTACATTAACTTTTGTATATAAAAGACATATACATGGGGCGGTCAGGCTTCTATGTTCAACAGAATATGGTCTACAAGAAGCCTGAGAATTGAGACCAAAAATCAAACGCAAAATACGTTTTTGTAATAAGAAAACTCTATTGAAGTCAATAGAGCTTCACAAACCTCAATGTTATATGAAATGTGACTGTACATACACTAAACATTGTTTGTTGATTCACTTATTCCAATAGTTTCTTATGATGTGCTGAATTAATTGATCATTTTGAATTGTATTAACCTTATTTATTCAGTCTGTATATATGAAAAAAACGTTTCGGTATCGGGCCCTTTTTCAATCTAAAAACAATTATCAAAAATACAGTTACATAATATATGTAATTTTTATGAGATAGAGATCTGTTACCTTTTTGGTTGTTAATCAATATTCTTCGTTATTTCTGCCTCTGTTGCATGTGTCTTTATTAAATGATATTAAGTTGGCGCTGAGACATCGAATTGCGACGTCGGTGTCGCTGTCACTCTTCTTTTTCTTCTGTTGTTGTTCTCTGCTATCTTCTTTTTAAGTGCTGAATATATTTTGTTTAGACCATTTATATCTGTTCTATCGTTGATAGAGTTTGGATTTCGTTTTATGCAGATCATTTCTAAAAATTCTCTGGTTTTTATATTTTTTTCCCTATATAATATCCTTGTATCCTCGAAATTGAATGTATGGTTGTTTTCTACTTTGTGATTGTAAAGGGCTGTTTGAGTTTTAGAATATTTGGGGATTTTTATCCTGTCATTCAATTTTTGTTCCGTTTGCCCTATGTACACTCCATCACATTGCTTGCATGGTATCTCATAGACGATGTGTCATTTTTGATTTTTCGGGAATTTTGCTTTTAATCTTGAAAATAATTGTTTGATTTATATGATTGGTTTGTGTGCAATCTTTAAATTCGGGTGTGGTTTTATAATTTTCTCTTTTTTCTCAGACAGTCTTGGGATGTATGGTAGGAGTGTGTAAACTATTGGCTCGGTTCTTGGATTTTGGTAACTCAGTGAGTTATAAAATTCATGGGTGCGTTTTTTAATTGTTCTTTTTATCATTTCTTGGGGATAATTGTTTGTGGCAAGTAGGTAGGTGATCTGATCTAGTATCTCCGGTCTATAGCGTGGTGAAGTTAATTTGATTGCTCGATCTATATAATTTGTTACTATTGCTTTTTTCTATTTGGTGTTATGTACTGAGTTCTAATCAATTATCCGGTCTGAGTTGGAAGATTTTCCTAGCATTTAAGTTTTTATTTTGTTATTTTCTCTAATGATGGTCATGTCCAGAAAGTTGATTTTATTGTCTAGCTCTGATCCTAGAGTAAATTTCAGTTAATTGTTAAAATTGTTTAGAACTTCCATTATTTCTTCAATTTGACAATTAATAACAACTAAAGAGTTGTTATTATTAAACAATCATCTACGTACCTCTTGGAAGTTGTTATTCTATATGATGAATTTAGCGAAAATATTCTTCTAGAAGAATATACAGATCTACCAAACACGGAATTCATAGAGGCAGTACAACTAACATTGGGAATTTGCTATTTTCAGTACAAAAACGAATTTTACCAACAACTAGACGGTGTAGCTATGGGTAGTCCAGTTTCTGGTACGGTGGCTCAATAAGTGCTGGAATATCTTGAAGAAAAAGTTTTTCTGAATTCATCATATAGAATAACAGCTTTCAAGAGGTACGTAGATGATTGTTCAATAATAACAACTGAAGATCAAATTGAAGAAATTATGGAATGTTATTTCCGGTAGCTCTGTGAAATTGTAGAGAAAAGTAGACTGTATTTTGCGGGAGCGAAAGGCGAGATTATTGTAACGTGAAACAACAAGTTCATGAGAAAAAAAGCGGTCAACAATGATGACTTACCAAATCTTCTAAGGTTGATGACTTGGAGGGCTCTGCTACAACTCCCAGCTCTTCTCAGGGACCCTTGGCTGCGGGAAATCTGCCCCAACTTTCGGTTCTTAATATGCGGTGTTGAAAACACAATCAAAATGCGATGCGGAATTATACAATAGAAATAAGCGGTTTTTATTATCAAAAGCGTGGAATTATCCAAAACAAATAGCGAAATTTTAATCTGTAAGTTCAGAAATAAGCGAGAAAACTCAAAATTCAAAGGCGTGTTTAAGTCGTTTTCACTAGAAATCCATCAGTCGAATAGAATGAATGAATGAATGTTCACATACATAAACAGTCTGTTGAGAAACAAAAAAACTATCGCGACAAGTCCCCATTGTTGACTGCGTTTATGCGGACTCCTTTGCAATTAGTCGTGCCTTCGCTACGTTTCAAACCAAACATTTTCCCGGCGCGAAGAAGTCGATCAAAACACAAAAAAAAACATAATGTCCAATTGATGATGGGTGAACGCTGATAAATCGAGGGTGAAAAGATGAAAAATACAACATAAGGTTAGATTAATGGGTTAAAAGGGTAAAAATAAAGATAAAGGTAGGAAAACTAGGTGATTGGCAGAGGACATAATTTAACAATGGGCCTTTGCAAAACACCATTTTTGGTCTTGACAGATGCGACTCTTGAACGTGCATCTTTCGCGCTACTCAAAGCTGTTATTCTTCCAAGAAGCCACTCACAAGAAGGAACTTTTTCGTTCTTTATTAAGACGAGGTCTCCGATAGTGGGGACTTTCTCTTCGGAAATGAACCATTTTGAGCGTTGCTGTAAAGTATGCAAGTATTCGCGATGCCATCTTCTCCAGAAATCTTGCTGCAAACGCTGAAGCGGTTGACAACGACTCAAGCGATCAAGCGTTAAATGTGAAATGTCTGGATAAGGTAATGCAGTAAGAAGTTCAAGGGTGAGAAAATTGCCCGGAGATAAAGCAGCAATATCCTCAGGATCGGAAGATAGAGCTTCTAAGGGACGCGAATTCAATATGGCTTCAATCGAACACAACAAGGTGTACAATTCTTCATACGACAAAATCTGATTGCCGAGAACTCTAGTTTGATGCGATTTTACAGCCTTAGCTCCAGCCTTCCATAAACCACCCATGTGAGGAGCAGATGGAGGTTTGAAGTGCCAAGTGATCACCTCTTTTTCCGCTGCATTCTTCATGCCATTGACAATCGCACGATGAGCGCCTACGAAATTTGAACCGCAATCACTGTAGAGATGACTGACTCGTCCACGACGTGCAATAAATCGTTGAAGAGCTGAAAGGAAAGTCTCAGTTGTCAAATTTGTAGCCAGTTCTAGATGGACAGCTTTCGTTGCTAATCAAACAAATAAACATATGTAGGCTTTGGTTGATTTGACCCCACGATGTCATCCCATAGTGATGGAATAAGGTATTGCAAAATCAACTCCACTGTAACTAAGGGATTGAAAATTCCTTGGACGAGCTCTAAAGCACTGCACACATCGAGATAGAACTGAAGAAATGGCACGTCTACCTTCCAATATCCAGAACCATTGAGCAAAAAGAAAGTGAGTTGTGCGTTAACCGGCGTGTAAATAATTTTTATGGTAGAATTCAATAACCAAGGTTGTCAAGCGACTTTGTCGAGGAAGAAGGATAGGATGATGTTCACCATCATAGGAAAGACAAGATGAATCAATTCGTCCACCTATTCTCAAAATACCAGAGTCGTCAAGAAATACATTCAGCTTTTGAAAATTTCGGGAATGTACCTTACGATAAAGTTCTTCAGAAAAATGAGCCCTTTGAGTTACTTTTACTAAAATAAGGAGAGATTTATTTAATTCTGAAGGTGATAAGGGACCACAACGTTTAGAAAGCGGACGTTTAAGGTTAGCGGTGAAGCAATGACAAATGCGAGAATTCTTTGAATTTTCGAAAAAGAGGAAAAGCGATCTAATAAAAGGGATAAGTCGTCCAAATATGACTGCTCTGAAGTCTGTAAACATAGAAGACCTGCATCAGGATATGGAAGAGGTTCATGTTCACTTTTCGCGAAATACGAATCGAAACACTCCAATATCTTTCGAGGACCATCAAACCGAAGAGCACAATGAGCTAATTCTGATGGTAACAAACCGCGAGAGCCAGCGTCAGCTGGGATATTCAAGGAATCAACATGATGCCAAGAAGCGGACGGAATTTTTTCTTGAATATGAGCGACTCGATTAGATATGAAGACAGGCCATCGTTACGGTTGCCCTTTTATCCAGTCAAGAGCGATTTGAGAATCCAAAAATGCCCAAACCTTTCGGAAACAAACGAGACCCTCGAATATGCGAAGACAAAAGGACAAAAGATTAGACAAAAAACGGCAGCACAAAGTTCTAATCTAGGAATTGTTATCCGCTTGAGAGATGCAACTTCAGTTTTTGCGCAGAAAAATTTGAACGACCTTTCATTGTTACTATTAAAAACTCGAAGGTAAACGACAGCACAATAGCCTTTTTCTGATGAGTCACAGAAACCCAACAAATCATATGATACCACATCTGATACACTTATTTTGCGAGGAAAGCAGATAGCAGATATATTTCCCCACTCTGAGCTATATTTATCCCACACTCTCACAATATCAGGAGATGGTTCTTCATCCCAATTTATGCCAGACGACCATATTTTCTGAAGTAAATTATTCAGGAAGAAGGTAATCGGTGATCAAAATCCGAGCGGGTCGTATATCTGTGCTAACTGTGATAAGAGGTTGCGTTGGGTACAAGGGCGGTTTGAAGGTTGCACACTTAAGCGAAATACATCAATTGGTGGGTCTCACAATAAACCTAGGACCTTTAATGATGTGTATTCATTCTCACGATCAAATGAAACTGGGTCAATCGAAAGATGGGTTGATGGTAAGTCGGTTAGAATCAGAGGACTATTAGAGGCGAACTTTCTGAGCTCGAACTGACCTCTTTTGAGAAGGTCAACTAACTCGTGTCTTAAACGTCTCGCACCTTCTAGCGTAGAGCTTCCAGTAATGATGTCATCAACGTAAGTATCCTCCCGCAATGCCCTTGAAGCTAGGGGAAAAGCCTTTCCTTCGTCATCAGCTAGTTGACTTAACGTTCGGAGAGCCAAGTACGGAGCTCTACTAACACCGTACGTCACGGTTAGCAATCTATAGTCTTGAAGATCTTCCTGAGGAGAAAATCTTCAAATAATGCGTTGGTAATCCACGTGATCTTTTCTGACCCGTATTATTCGATACATCTGTCGAATATCGGCACATACTGTATATTCGTGCAAGCGAAAACGTAACAACACAGAGACAATGTCTTGTTGAAGTTTTTCCCCAGTGAGTAGATGGTCGTTAAGTGAACCGTCTCCCAACGAAGGAGATTTAGCGGAGGAATTGAAAACAACGCGTAATTTAATCTGATCGTGTTGCTTTTTAACGACACAATGTTGCGGAAAATGAAAATAATTTTCATTTAAGGAGCTCTCGCAAACACGTTCCATATGACCAGAATCAAGGTAGTCGCGCATAAAATCAGAGTACAGCTCTGATTGGGGTTCCGAAGAAGTCTTCGCTCTGGATACATAAACCGACTAATTGCTAAATCACGAATGCCACTAAATCTAGGTAATCCATTGCGAGAAAACTACGTATCTTCCCTCAAGATCACGAAAATGTGTGTCGGCGAATATTTTGTCACTCTCTTTGTCTTCTGGTGACAATGCATCAAATAGAGGAACAGCGTCAAGTTTGTAACGAAGCGAACTTCGTCACTAAGACATACTGTATATTTTCCAACTGTTTCTAAATTCAAAGACGAAATTATTTCTTATTTCGTATTGTGACGAGGTGAACTTCGTTACTCGAATCATCCTGTATAATTTCCAACAATTTTACATTCAAACATAAAATTATTTCGAGTTTCATATCGTGAAAATTTAATAAGCCAATTTCAGATTTCTACCTATGTAGAAAAAACTTACGTTCGCCGTAGTCGGCGACGTTATCTGTACCATATTTGTTTTTTGTGCGGAGCGGCAATTGTTTTCACGATATCCGGGACTCGAAATATTCCCCCTCCAACCGACCTTATGAATTCGGCAGTTTTTCAGGAGGACAGTCAGTTTTTCGAGTTCTCCGATAGTTTTTCGAATTTCGAATTTTACGATAGCCGGTTCGTAGAGTTTTCGAGTTTTCAGCTCCGAAAGTTCTAGAATATTCCGATAGTTGAGTTTTCCGAGTAGTTAATTCCGAGGAGTTTTGTGCCATTTGTAATTCCTCACATTTCGAGCGTGAAATTCTTCAGACTGCGATTTCGATATTCCCAACGAACGAGATAGGACTCAAGTGTTGTGTCGAGACCAGGAATCCACAGGATTGGTAAGACCCATCTTATTCACCTGTCTACGTGGCCGGCAAGTTGTCCTGTGCTGTTCGACAAGGGGGGCGATATCCGGAATTTATACTTTCTCGTTATTTTTTTTAACATTACATCTCGAAGTCTACGTTTAGGCCCTGGTGAAAGAGCTATCATTGAGTAGATAATAATTTTTCACCCCTCAGCTAAGAGTCAGCCTGAGGGTTTTCGCTTGGTTGTTTCCCCCTCTCTGAGGATCACCAGACAGACTCTTCAACCTTGAGGAAAAGGGGCCGGTGTCCTTATTTCCGGGTTCGCGGACCTTCTCGCCAGATATACCCATCTTCTTTTCTCCGACTCATTTTTGTTAGGTGCGCCAATACGCGTTAGACCTGGGATACTGCTACGCAGTATTCCTTCGCGTAGTCTACGTTTAGGCCCTGGTGGTAGAGGTATCATTGAGTTGATACTCTTTCACCCCTCAGTTAGAGTCAGCCTGGGGGTTTCCGCTTGGTTGTTTCCCTCTTTCAGAGGATCACCAGACAGACTCTTCAATCCTGAGGACAGGGGTAAATTGCCCTATCTTTCCCCACTACTGCTGTCATCTGGCCACCGAATTCCGCAACGTTCGTTCAAACTCCATTTTGGCAGGCGCGTCGACGTGCGCAGTCCTGGGTTTTCTTTGCGCCTGTCTGGGGGGGCATATTGGACAGAACTCCTCGAGTCAAGGGGGAGGGGATAGTAGATCGCGTGCGCACACAGGACAGGACAACTTGTTAACAGGTAGACAGGGTGTACCGTCTTTCACCCGCTACATTGTATGCTTTTCACTGGTAATCAAGAAAATCAAGTTACTGGCTGTCGCTTTCATACTATACTGTTTTCAAATCACGCATTTCAACAGCTTTACATACGCCGCCCGCTCACCTCGCTTCATTTTATTCCTTCCGTCATTTCTGTTGAGTTTTCTTTGTAGCTATTTTGTGTATATTGTTAACATTGCTGCTTTTTACCTCATTCGTTTTCTTGTAGCACCGTCAATAAATTGCAGCATTGCGTGTGCCATTAAAGGATTTGTATTTAACAATATATTGTCTCGTCGAAGTGCGTTTTATTTATTTAGCTCAAAGTCGCTCCTCTTCAGTGGAAGAAATAATATCTTATCAATCGCTACCACCCCAGATTGAATCGAACCTTGTCTCCAATTGTAGAAAAGCTACCCCGGTGGACAACTGTGAGCTACGTAAGGAATTGCGACCTCATAAAACTCATCGCAATTGGCGCCCGAGTAAGCTTGGAAAGGTAGTGGTAGGTGTAAGTCGCAACCCAGAGGAAAACGCCTTCACAAGTTCTCAAAACCTTTGGAGCGAATGGTCCAAATTTGATTCAGTTGGATTAGCGAATAGGGCGGAAATAGAATTATTCGAATCGCATTCAAATCTTCCCATCAAAACATAACCGAGCACGGAATTGATTGCGTCTAAAACTATAGCATCAGTAACAAAGATAGATGATTGTGATTCGACTGGGCGGAAAGAGATGGTTATGGAATCATGTTGAGCGATACTGTTCATTGAATTTAGGCCCTTAACATTTATTTCCATTTTATGCCGAGGCAAACCCAACATATTAGCTGCCTTCTTACTTATGAAGGATGACATAGAGCCACTATCTAAGAGACGGCGTAATGTATGAAACATTCCGAAACTATCACGCACGTCAATCAATGAGGTGGATAATAGAACGAATGACGACTTCGAGATATCAACTCTTGCCGAAAATGTAGTATCATTTACTGGACGAGGTTGACGGTAAAACTTCCACTCTTCTGTCTTCATTTGTAGTGAATTTATCAAGGTGCAATAAAGTGTGACATTTTTGATGACATCTGCGACAAGTATGTATAGACTTACAATTCCGAAGATCGTGAATTGAACTGAGACAATTGAAACAGAGGTGTTTCTGTTTAGCGAAAGCGTGGCGTTCTTGTGGAGTTTTTTCTACGAATTTTGAACAAGAAATGATCGAGTGGTTTTGTTTACAAAGCGAACAAGATGCGTTTTTGTTGAGTTGATCCTTATTATCATCAGTGAAGAATGATGCGATGCTATTAGAGCTAGAAAATGGCTTATTATGATTATTAGAACGAGGAACTCCGGATGACGCTCCCAGTGTATTCATTGCGGTGCAATATTTGTTCAAGAAGTCAAGTAGTGTTTGAAATTCGGGAATGGAGGATAAGCCGTTTTTCATTTCGAAGCGAGTAACTGTTGCGTTATCTAACTGTTTTATCATCATCATGAATAAAACGAAATCCCATGAATCAACTGGAAACTGCAAATTGCGATGCGCAGCGATATTTTCAGTGAAATTATTCAATAATTTACGAAAGGCGTTATAATCAGAACAATTGATTCTTGGAGAATTTTCAAGAGCATTCCAATGTGCCTGAGCTCGTAACCGTCCATTAGAAAAACGACCAACTAAGGAATCATAAGCGGTTTGATAATTACTAGCAGTCATCGGTAACGTACGAACCAAAGACAGTGGCGGACCTTCTAATGATGAAATTAGATAATTAAATTTTTCCATGTCAATAAAGGTAATAAATTGCGTATAATCTCCTCTAAACTTCTTCATCTCAATCTTAGGAAGACGAACCTGTGGCGTGCAGTAGTTTAAAATGCAAGAAGCTGAACTTTGTTTCCTCGTGAACACCGAATGAGCTGAATTATCTAAATTGGCTAGATTTGGATCAAATAATTCTGTATAGATAGTTTTGATTGCAAAATAGTCGTTTACTAAACTGCGTTCGGATGGCCTCTTCCGATTCCATATCAGCCTCATCATCTTGGAATAAGAGAGAAAGAATGATCTGATGTTGTTTATTGAACTCCTCTCTAACTTCGTCGAGTTCGGTAAATCGGATTTTGAATGATGTTCCAAGTGTTCTGTCTACTTTAGCTCGAGTAGCAAGATCTAGCAATGCCGTTATGTGGCTAAGACAAGAATTTCTGTTGAATTTGGCTTTCTTTAGTTTTACGTCAGCCATTTCAATTTCAACTAACCGCAATTCAAAACAAGAAAATTAATAAATGAGATTGAATAAATTTACCTTTAATATATGCGTGGTGTGTGCATAAACGTGGTTACCATAAATATCTCGAAGTAACTCTTCAACACATGCAATGAAGATAAGGGTACCTACGATATTATTTTGCCTATTTAGCGTATTAAGAGATGTGAATTAGATATAAACTATTTTAAAGGGAAATGCGTATGCTGATTATTCTGATGTGAATCAACATCTATTTTATAGGTGCTCCCTATAAAATAACAAAGCGTACTCTCGTGGATACTCCAAGTGCAACCGAATAAATAAATAATATTAATTATTAAAAATAATAATAACAGAAAAATCAACCCTCACAAAATCAACAATTTTCACCACAAAAATCATCCGGCCCGAACGACCAATGTTATTTCCGGTAGCTCAGTAAAATTGTAGAGAAAAGTAGACTGTATTTTGCGGGAGCGAAAGGCGAGATTATTGTAATGTGAAACAACAAGTTCATGAGGAAAAAGGCGGTCAACAATGATGACTTACCAAATCTTCTAAGGTTGAGGACCTGGAGGGCTCTGCTACAACTCCAAGCTCTTCTCAGGGACCCTTGGCTGCGGGAAATCATGCCCCAATTTTCGGTTTTTAATATGCGGTGTTGAAAACACAATCAAAATGCGATGCGGAATTATACAATAGAAATAAGCGGTTTTTATTATCAAAAGCGTGGAATTATCCAAAACAAATAGCGAAATTTTAATCTGTAAGTACAGAAATAAGCGAGAAAACTCAAAATTCAACGGCGTTTTTAACTCGTTTTCACTAGAAAACCAGCAATCGAATAGAACGAATGAATGAATGTTCACATACATAAACAGTGTGTCGAGAAACAAAAAAAACTATCGCGACAAGTCCTCATTGTTGACTGCGTTTATGGGGACTCCTTTGCAATTAGCCTTACCTTCGCTACGTTTCAAACCAAACATAGAAGTTCTAAGAATTTTAACAATGAACTGAAATTAATTCTAGAAACAGAACTAGACAATAAAATCAACTTTTTGGCCATGACCATCCTTAGAGAAAATAACAAAATAGAAAATAAAATGCTAAGAAAATCTATTTACCCAGACCGGATAATTGATTATAACTCAGTACTGTTGAAATATCTGGTTCAATAATACCACAATAGTTCCAATTCGCATTTATTAATCCCCATAAACTCAATGTGAGTTTCTCAATCGATATAATCTTTATCACCATTTATTAAAGTACTGACTTCGACCATGACACACCATTAGAAGGAGTCTAGAACCTTCCACCGGAAATGTCATAAACAGAACATAGATGACAATATGCCCTAGAACAAGAATCACATATATTTAACACACCTCCTTGATTTTTTAATTTCATTAAAAATGTTATTTCCCTAATTTAAATTTAACAATTTTCGAAATTTTTCAAATTTATTTCTACCTAGAGGCTTTGTTTAAATATCTGCAATTTGATCATCAGTTTTTACCTTATTAATGCTAATAAATCTTTTCTTTACATAGTCAATTACAAAAAAGGAACTTATGTCTATAGGTTTTGAATTTTTGGATAACTTCCCATGTTTTGCTGAAGCTACAGCACCATTATTGTCTTCAAAGATATAAACAGGTTCGTTCAAAATAATTTCAAAAGATCTTTTAACAAACCTCTTATATAGGCCAGTCAATAAAGCCTCTGAATCGCAAGTAATTTTTTGATATGTTGTTGGGAACGGTAAAACATGAAGGTATAAAATTTTTCTACCCTCTGGGGGGAACGCTAGGGGTTAGAAGGGGTGAAAAAGGTTTTTTGTTCATAACTTCGGGAAAAAAATTGTTGGTGGGTAGAAATTTTGAAGGATGTTGTAATAAATAATTATCAATCTTGTAGAAAAATTTCCACCTTTTTTGTTCGATGCAAAATTTTTTATTGATGAAAAAGTACAATTTTTGAAATAACACTGGTAAAAAAATTCTGACAAGGTAGGAAAGTTAATACAGAGTTGTTTATAATAGGATCATTCAGTTACTGAAGTTTGTACCTTTTTTGACCAGTGGAAAAGCTGAAAGCAGTCACGAGATTGCCTCGGAGTCTATCGAGGCGTTCGGCGCGCGATCAGGGGATCGCGATGAAGACTCAGGTATAGAAATGGCGTGGAGAACCCGAAAATAATATGCTACGGAATACTCATACCGCCTTTGTATATGGTCCCAAGATTTGTTATCGCTAGTCATATTGTAAACTTATATTTTTGCGATACCCGATTTTTCCAAAGCTTTTGAAATTTTGAATATCGAGGACCAAGGTTCCAACGGATTTCTTTTACCAAAGAATCTCAGCAGCAACTTTGAGGTTTCTTCGCTTATGAGCTCGCTTCTCACCCTCTATCTCTTTTCGATGAAAGTGGCATGCGAAAAAGCAAAAAATCAATTCTTTATGATCTGTTCACTCCAACTGACGATAATGTGACTTCAGGGGTTGTACAATATGTTATCGATGGTGAACACTTGCTACATAAAGTTATATGGCGGAGTGGCAACGTTTACGGTGAAATTTGGAAAACATACATCAACTATATTCGGAAACATTATGGCGATCGTGTCACCGTTGTTTTTGACGGGTATCCAGAAGACGTCACCGGCAAGGGTACGAAAACTGCAGAGCGTCTACGTTCAATGAAAACTCTCTCTTATAGACGAATCAATGCCATCAAAAACAAGCCAAGAGAAGTTTCTGTCAAACGACAAGAACAAGGCCAGATTAATAACTCTGTTGATGTCAAAACTGCAACATACTGGATACAATGCTATACAAAGCAACGAAGGTGCTGATACATTGATCGTTGCAACTGCTTAGAATCTATCTTCAGTCTACGAGATAGTCGTCATTGTAGGAGAAGATGTCGACTTGCTCGTTGTATTAACTGGCGCGGAAGAAATGTAACGCAATGTATACTTTAAGAAGCCCGGAAAGGGAAAGTTCTCGAAACATGTATATATGTAAGTTTGAAAACTGCGTCAAACTTATTCTACTTCCGTTGATAAATGTGTATGGGACATATGTCATATGTTCAAAACGAGTATAGCTGTTATAATTGTGAAATTGTTAATTAAGTTGATTAATTCGACAATTGTATTGAACCAGGTATGTGTTTTAATTATAAACCCTTTTGAATATGTACTTCAGAATAATATTTCGTTTATTACAGTTTTTTCTGCATCAATCATTGTCCGATTTCCACCTTTAAGATCTCTGATTCCGAGACTTACAATTCAATACAATGGAGAACAAAGCTAAATTCCGATTTGCATCCGAAGCTGGTTATGATGCCAAGCACACTATAGTGAAGGTGAAAACTATACAACTTCTGAATCAACCGGAAATTTTTCATTTTCCCCAAAGATAAACAAAGCAGCACACATCATAAGCAATTTTTTGATAATGATATTGTCAAAAATGTTGTGAAAAGTCTGAAAATAAGAAATAAATTCCGTAACGTGATGATCACTCTGAATGCAGAATTACAAGGTATTTACATGGATAGAGAGGGAAATATTGTATTCAACGAGGAATATTTAGAAGAGGTATCAATCTTAGAAAAATCAACCGAGTCAGGTATTCTAGAAAAATCTACCAGATCGTTATCAAAGGATATGATCATAGAAAAATTTAATGGGAATAATTTTAAAGCCAGTAATTGGATAAAATTGTTTGTTCAGGAGTGTACTAGAGTGGGAATCTCACAAGATAAATATGGAGAAACTTTGAGGTTTTTTTTAACAGATTCTGCTGTAAATTGGTTCAATGTTTGTTTAAAAGAAAATAGTTTAAACGATTAGGATTTATGGAATAATTCCTTCATATACACTTTCTCAGTACAGTCCTGGACTGACATAGCATATGCATATAATTTTAAGTATTTGAATGGATCATTGTTGGATTTTGCACTTAAGAAAAGAAATTTATTAATGAAAGTAGACGAAGACATTTCGTTGAATTCTCAAATCAACTTAATTGTTATCTGTTTGCCAAATTTTATACAGAGTAGAATAGAGAGAAAAACATTGGGAACAATAGATGATTTGATGGCGAAATTAAAACAGTTTGGTCACCTTAATGATAAAAAAAAAGGAAATAATAAAACTTAAAATTTACATAAACCATGTTCAAACTGTGAAAAGTTAGGATTTCCTAATAGATTCCACCCTGAAAATATGTGCAGATCAAAAGAACAAAAATCAGGTTACAAGAAGAATAATAATATTAAAGTAGTAAATAATGTAGATTTGGAAAATGCTATAGCAAATTCAGAAGAAGCAAAAAACGAATAGTTTTCCCTCTTATTAGATTACATGTATTAGTGAATGATAAGCCTGCTGTGGGTCTATACGACTCAGGGTCTAACATTTCACTAGTGAATTATGAATTTTTAAACAATATGAATATCTTGAAAAGTATAATAAGTGTGGAGGAGAATATAAAAGGAGTAGCAGGAATAGCCAAAGCTGAAGGCACTGTTACACTTAAAATAAAAATTTGTAGTATAGAAAGTAATTTTTCATTTTTCATAATCAAAAACAAGACTTTCAAAGAAGATTTATTACTTGGACTGGATTTAATAAAAAAATTCAGGCTATGTCAAAATGAGAATTTAAAAATTACACAAAAAGGTAAAATAGAAAAAGATGAACAAGTAAATTTGAATGAACTACCGAATAATAAAAAATTGCCCAATAATATACAAATAATTTTGCAAAGGTTTGATAATATATTTGCGAAAACAAAATTTGATATCGGAATAATAAAGGGGTACGAGGCAACAATAAAATTGAAAGAGAATAAATACATTTCAAGGAAACCATGCAGATGCTCATTTCAAGATAAAATTGAAATAGAAAAGCAAATAAAAGAATTATTATAAGCTGATTTGATCGAAGAGTCATGGAGTCCTTATGCAGCTCCAGTGACAATGGTTTATAAAAAAGAAGACGGGAAAAAATCTCGCTTGTGTATAGACTTTACAGATTTAAACAAAATACTTGTTCCTGAAAGTCAACCGTTTCCTAGGATTGACGATTTAAAAGTACGTGCTAGAAATTGTGAATGTTTCACAAAACTGGACGTGAACTCGGCGTTTTGGTCGATACCAGTACGAGAAAAGTACAAGTACAAATTAGCTTTTGTAAAATTATGAAGATCATTTAAAACATGTAGAATTAACTTTGGAAGCACTTCAAGAACAGGGTTTTAAATTAAATTTGTCAAAATGTGTATTTGCCAGTAACAAAGTAATTTACCTAGGCCATGAAATATGTGATAACTATATAAAACCAATGAACGATAACCTGATTGCCATTGAAGAATTTCCAGTACCACAAACAAAAAAAATGTCAGACAATTTTTAGAATTGAAGAATTTCCAGTACCACAAACAAAAAAAATGTCAGACAATTTTTAGGAAAAATAAATTTCTATGTAGAATATATACCAAATCATGCTATAATGCTAGAATCTCTATATAATTTATTAAGAAAAAACATAGAGTTCAACTGGTCAGAAAAATGTCAGAAAAGTTTTCAGAAAGTGATAGAATATTTATGCGCTGGTCCAGCTCTGGCTATATTTGATCCAGAAGCCCCAATCTATATATTAACTGATGCGAGTATGGAGGGAGTTGGAGCAGTATTAAAACAATCTCAAGAAAATGAGGTGTTGAAACCAGTATTTTTCTTCTCAAGAAAATTAAATGACTCCCAAAAAGCGAAAAAAGCAATATATATTGAATGTTTAGCCATCAAAGAAGCTATATTATATTGGCAACATTATTTAATGGGAAAAAAATTCGTTATATTCACAGATCACAAACTGTACAAAATCGGGGATGTTCTGATTTTGGAAAATAAAGTTTAGGACTGTATCCAGATAATTGAGTTAGAGATGGTGTTGTAAAAACATTTATTGACATCATTCACAATCATAAAATGAATAAGTCACCCGCATGAAGTTAATACAGTAAAAAATACAATATTAAAGTCATCTTTAAAACTCAGAGTGAATTATCCAACTAAAAAGAGAGGTAATCTAGAGGAGTTCAAAATGAGAGGTCAGATGAAGTCAGACTTAGACTTTGAGAGAGTTCCATTAATTCAAAATTAAACACAGAGTTTACAGTGATGATGCAAATGAAATTTATTGCGAGAGCCCCTTTATCTCATCAGAAAAACAAAAGGTTCAATAATGAATTGTTAGAGTAGACTGAGTTGTAATAAAAAGAGATCAGGCCTTAGAGGAGTACGTGTATTGAAAACTTAATAGTCTAAGCCTGGTCTTCGTTGAGATCATTACAATATGAGAATATCATGGTTGAGAAATCAATAATTATGATCTATAATGTAGTTCTGTAACGAGAAGGCTAATTAATCAATTGAGACAAAATTTACAGTGACAAACTACTTTTAGCAAGCAGGGTTAGTGTTCATCAGAAAAATAAGAGTTACAATTGATAATTATGAGAATGACAATATGAGAGTACTTGTATGAGTGCAAATCACCAATCCTATTGATTCGTCTGAAGCTGAAAGCTTGAGTTGCCACTTGCTAAGTGTTTTCGATGAATGAACTTGAGAATTTTTTAGTTATAATGAGAAGATCATACCAATTCAATCATGTGGGCAATATTTGAGGAGACTGCTCAAGGTGAAGCAGGGATTGAGACTGTCAATCAGGTTCAATGTGTGAATTACTTGATCGTTCAAATACTTCAGAAAAGTTCACTTGATTTTATTGAGAGAGAAGACTGACTCCATGATTCACCCTTACGCTTGAGATCGTTCATTCATCTGAAACTCGAGAACAACAATTAGCAAGTGTAATGAGAAGTGCATAATTGAGAAATGAGATGACTATACTGAGATAATGAGGTGCACATGAGAATATAATGAATCAAAATTCATTACCACAAATAATGTTCATTTCTGGAGCAATCAATTATTATTTCCAATGTGAAAAGTCTAGAGAAATCTAAAAAATCATGAGAACAGCAAAATATATCAAAATATATATCTTAGAGGAGTCAATTCCATTAGTTAAATGCAATAGAGATTTTCTGAGAGTAAAGTGAGAGAGGATTACCAGTATTTTTATAGATTTTTATGATCTAAAACGTGGACACATTTTCAAACTTTATAAAAAGCAGGAGAATAACATTAAATATGCATTAATGAGAGATGACTTTGAGAAATGCTCACTTACCTAATTGATTGCTTCCAAAAATGAACGAGATGTACAATTGATTTGCGAGGTGACTTTTTGAAAATTCTAATTTCACGAGAGAAGCACAAGAGAGATCTGCTCTTCAGAGAGATTCGATACAGAAAAGGATTGATTAATTGATACAATTAATAATGAGCATGAGTTGATCTGTCAACTGATAAGCACATAGAATTAGGTTAACTTGACTGTTCATAGAGATGAGAAATCGTCTTGACGTTTAGGTGCGTTCGGACCATAGGCGTAGTTGAGGATGACGTCTGAGGGGCTCAATTTTTAACACAAACCCTTAGAAAATTTTAATATCAAGAAAAGTAAAGATCCAGAACTAATTCACATAATAAATTATATATCACAATTTGAATTTGACATAGTATATAATCCAGGAGCAGAGAATCTAGAAGCAGATTGCTTATCTAGGAATCCTGTTCTAGAACCAAGAAGAGAATGTGATGAAAATTCAATAATTAGAACAATTAATTCTTTACAACTGGAGGATATGAAAGATAACCAAAGAAGTTTACAACTAGATGACAAGTGCAATATTAAAAATGATATAATATATAAAACTCTAAATAACAGAGAAAAGGTATGGTTAACAGAAGACTTTGGAAAATCTCTGGTACAAAAAGTACACAATGAACAGGGACATATTGGAACCAAACAATTAATTCTTATTATATGTCATAAATTCTATTTTAAAAACATGTATAAACATATCAAGATGACATGTCGTGCAGGTGAAGTTTGTAAAAAAAAATAAAACTAGAATTGATTGTTTCAGAGCACCTTTGTCTCAATTAGGTCCGGCAAAGGAATCTTTTGAAATAGTTTCAATAGAAGGTTCAGAAGGAAAAAGCACAAAAAAATATATGCATTTAATAGTTGATGATTTCACGAGATTTGCTTTCATAAGCACATCAAAAACTCAAGTTGCTAAGGATTTCATAAATTTAGTTAAAAAAGTAGAACAACATGGGAAAATTAAAACAAAACTAACAGACCAATACTCTGGCATAAATTCTACACAATCTAAGAATTATGTTAATGATCAAGGATTTAATTTGATATTTACAGCAAGCGACTGTGCATTTTCCAACGGTCTAAATGAAAGAACAAATCAAACGTTAGTCAATAGAATGAGGTAGTAGCAGAGGAATGTATAAATGATTATAATAACACAATCCACAGTTCTACTGGTTGCACTCCGAATTACTTATTAACCGGAAAAGAAAGTTCTATTCTACCTGAATCATTAGAGAAAAACAATGAAAGGAATTGGGAAATTAATAAGAAAATAGCATATGAAAATACATGAACAAAATAAAAAAATTTATGATGAGAATACAAGAAAAATAGAATATAAAGTAGGAGATTTAGTATATGTTCAGAACAAGAACAAAATGACCAGAGATAAACTAGATACTATCAGAATAGGACCATTCAAAATTAAGAAAAAAATTTCAGATGTAATTTATGGTATTGCTAGTAGATCCAGAAAGAGCGATAGCTTATATCATGCGAGTAAGTTAGTCCCATACAAGGGGTGAGAAACATCCTTGCCAAAAAGGGGGGATGTAAGTTTGAAAACTGCGTCAAACTCATTCTACTTCCGTTGATAAATGTCTATGAGACATATGTCATATGTTCAAAACGAGTATGGCTGTTATAATTGTGAAATTGTTAATTAAGTTGATAAATTCGACAATTGTATTGAATCAGGTATGTGTTTTAATTATAAATCCTTTTGAATATGTACTTCAGAATAATATTGCGTTCATCACGGTTTTTTCTGCACCAATCATTGTCTGATTTCCACCTTTAAGATCTCTGATTCCGAGACTTACATATATTCCAGTGACAGTCTGGAAGACAAAACTTTAAGACCGTACATTCTGACGTGCCACGCGTTTACTGGATGTGATACAACCTCATCTGTTTTCAATCGAGGAAAAAAGGATTGACGTCCCTTGTTGCCAAATATGAAAACATCCGTCCAGCCCTCGACTGCTTCAAGATTGCCAACGCAGACCCAGTCATCATGGCTAGAATGTATGGAGGGAAATCGCTCAAATGCTTGGACGACCTACGGTACGAAGGATTCGCGCGTTCTATAACAAAGAGCAAATTGAACATTGCTGGATTACCACCTACCAAAGCAGCCGCAGCATAACATTCGTTGTGCGTCCGATATTGACAACACTGGAGCTTGCTCCAGACGAACTGCTGAAACTGGTATCCTGCAAATGCGAAAAAGGATGCGGTTGCAGAAAAGATGGACTCTGCTCTGAAATTTGCTACTCTTGTCATGGACAAACGTGTACAAACGCCAAACTTATTGAAATTGATGAAATAGAGGATGATATTGAGATAGAATCAGTTCAAAAAAGCATCTTCAATGCCGAAAATGATCAAATTGGTGAATCGCAAGATGAGTTTCTTGATTCTGAAGATATTGAGGCTGAATCAGATGAGGCAACAACCCTTGAAGAACCTCAGAATGACGGACCGCTGGATAATTCCAGTTCACCTGGACCTTCTACGAGGAACAAAAAGGGAATATCGAATAGCGAAGAAGTTGGTTAGTTGTTGATACTTTGTCAAAACTGAAGTAGAAGTTGTTTTTTTCATATGTAATAATTTCTTAAAATCTTTGTATGATGAATCTAGTGTTTGAATATTTTCATATAGCTCACTGAAAAAAAATGCGTACAAAACGCAAATATTCAATACGCTTAATTTGATACTTGAAAGAAAAAAAAGTACGTATTTTTGTATATTAACTGAAATATTCCCGGAATCACATTGATCCATTCGATATTTATTCCTTCAAATGATTGGGAATGGCGCAGATACTGACTATTCAATCCCACTCGAGCGAAATTATTACGTAGCATAACATTTTCGGGTTCTCCATGCCATTTCTGTACCTGAGTCTTCATCGCGATCCCCTGATCGCGCGCCAAACGCCTCGATAGACTCCGAAGCAATCTCGTGGCTGTTTTCAGCTTTTCCACTGGTCAAAAAAGGTGGAAACTTCAGTAACTGAATGATCCTATTATAAACAACTCTGTATTAACTTTCCCACCTTGTCAGAATTTTTTTAACAGTGTTATTTCAAAAATTGTACTTTTTCATTAATAAAAAAGTTTGCATCGAACAAAAAAGGTGGGAATTTTTATACAAGATAATTATTTATTACACCATCCTTCAAAATTTCTACCCACTTACAATTTTTTTTCCGAAGTTATGAACAAAAAACCTTTTTCACCCCTTTTAACCCCTAGCGTTTCCCCCAGAGGGCAGAAAAATTTTATACCTTCATGTTTTACCGTCCCCAACAACATATCAAAAAATTACGCTGTTGCTAATTACCTACGATTCAGAGGCTTTATTGACTGGTCTAATAGGCAAAACTCCTTCAACACATGCTGCTAATGCGTAATACTCTGCATGAGTATATAGACGCTCTTGATACAATTTTTTGTTTTTGGGATTTCCAAAGTATAGGATTTCCACACACACGTATTACAATACAAGTTGTACATAGTCTTTCTGTCAACTATGTCCGAGGCCCAACCTGCATCTTGATATACGTCTGAATAATGATCGAATTTCGAAGTATAAACTATTTTGAGTTCTTTTGTAGGTAAAGATATTTGAGTACTCGTAAGGCATACTCATAATGAGTTGAGTCATAAGAATTTTGAAAACGACTCAGATAATTGACCGAAAAAGATATATCCGGTCTTTTTCCATTAGCGACATATAAAAGAGCTCCAATTAAATTTCTATAATTCACTTTTTCATCAACCTGTTCACTTGATTTCAATTTTAAATTGATTTCAATGGGCGTCTGATATAGTTTAGAGTCAACTACATTAAATTTTAAAGCAAGATTTACAATATATTTTTGTTGGCTTAAGAATAATCGTTTCTCATCAACATTATACTCAATCTCAATTTCTAAATACTGTTTTATTCTACCTAAATCTTTCATGTAAAATTTTTCTTCTAACATAGATTTTATGCTATGAATGATTTCTATATTTTCACCAAATAACAATAAATGGTCAACATCCAAAATTATGTAGATATGAGTATTATCATTCATCTTATAAATATACAAACAACTGTCGTATTCGGATCTAATAAAGTTTTCACCTAGAATAAAATCATTAAAACATTCCTACCAATCTCTTGCACTCTCTCCCAATCCTTATAATGACTTTTTCTATGAAAGTGCTTTATCTTGTTCTACATAGTAACCTCCAGGTGGATATAAATAAATTTCAGATTTCACTTTCCCGTTCAGAAATGCTGTTTCCACAGCCATTTGCTCGACATACCATTTACACATGTAAGAGATAATAGGATTTTTAAAGTTTTCATTTTAGCAAGAGGTGAATAAACTTCTTCGTTTTCAATATGACCTTGGTTTTTATTTTGTAAATCCACTTGACATCGATTATGTTTTTATTATTAGGAATATCAACTGAGGACCAAATTTATTTGTTCTCTTAACTTTCAAACTCTTCTTTCATTGCAGCTTTCCACATTTTAGAATCACAAGAGTTTACAGCTTGGGTACAATTATCAGGAACTAAGGATACATTATTACAAGAAATAACATTGTGGTCATGAATATAATTACTATCATACCTTTTTGGTTTTCAAATAATTTTTTTGTGTCTTTCATCAGACACCTCCTCAACAAAATTTTCTGAATTTTCATTTGAATTTTCGGTTACTGTATCGTTTTCTATTGTATCTTTTATTTCTTCATCATCATCTGATTCAAAATTCATGTTTCTATCAATCATACTGTCATCGTTCGAAATTACTTTTTCACCTTTTTCAATAAATTTGACATTTCTACTAACTATCACTTTATCATCAACTAAAATTTTATAACCTACATCTGAATAGCCAACAAGAATACCTCTAATTGATTTAGGATTTAATTTTGATCTGTTAACTAGAATCTTAACGAATGTTGTACTTCCATAAATATGCAAATTTGAAATGTCGGGTCTTTTACCAAAAAATATTTCATACGGTGTTTTAGTTATTTTGGTATTAGCTAAAAGTCGATTTCCAATATATCCTGCTGTTTATACGCATTCGGGTCAGAACATTTTGTTAATTTTAGCTTCACTTATAAAACATGTAGCTCTATTCATTAACGTTTTATTGAACCGTTCAGCTACACCGTTTAATTCATGAGAGTATGATGGACACGCTTTTAAAAAGAAACCTTTACATTTTGCTAAATTGTATGCTAAATTGTAGAAGGAACTATTTATATATTCGGTACCGTTATCACAAATTAATTTTTAAATTTTTGTATCTGTTTGATTTTCCATAGTATTTATATATTTTTCAAAACATTCATATACTTGAGATTTGTTTTTTATACAGTAAACTACAGCCATTTTTACTCTAATCATCAATGAAAGTAACTATGTATTTTTCACCTTTATAACCAGTAATATTTATTGGTCCAATTACATCTGTATGAATAATTTCCATAATATTGTTAGCTTTTGTTCTATTATTATATTATATATCATTATCTATTATATATTATATTGTGATCTCCAGAGTGTGCACATGCGTTTTGGTTGTCTCTTCGATTTCGCCTAAGCCTACAGTGAAATATAGGAGAAAACTACCGTTCTGTAGTTTTCCTAACTCAATTGAAAGTAGTGGAGGTTATCCAAAAAGTTCAAAAGTTAATAATTACAATTTTGAAGCCAGTGTTCAATTTCGCCCTAAAGGTTACCATACATCAACATAAATATGTCTGGAATTTGCAAGTTGTGTAGCGACAACTTTATTGTTAATATAAAATCCATAAAGTGCAGTTCTTGTTCGCTTGATTTCCACACGAAGTGTGTCCAAATGAAAGATGCGATGTTGAAGGCATTGTCTGAGTCTGAAAACATTCACTTTTTCTGTGATGATTGTCTGGAAGGAGAGAAGACTAAATTAAAATACAAATCTGACGATACTCACAACATAAGATCCGAAATGGACTTATTGGAGAATATGCTCGAGAAACAGACTAAAGTTATAATGGAAGACTGCCAGAGGAAGTTTAAGATCCTTAATGATGAAATCGTGGCATTAAAGGAAAGTAATAAGGATCTGATGAGATTGATGTAATCGGAAGAATTCAAGAGATCTGAGACATCTAGATCAAAGAAAACAACCACAGCTAAAAATGAGTCATCAGCCAAACTGCCGTCAATACCATCAAACTTGAAACAAAAAGCAAGTGATAAAACCTCCGATAAAACAGCAAACCTTCAAGCAAATCCATCTGAGAGAAATTCCAAGAAATTAAATTCAAGAAAGCCAACTACAAGAGATACAACAGTCCATGGAAAAGGGAAACCTGATGTCAACATAAAACCAGCGCCAAGAGGTAGAAAATGGATATGGATTGGTGGTCTCGAGAGATACTTCATCGTCAAACATATTATCATATGCGACTGAAAAATGGCCGGACAGTGATCTTCTATGCTTTGATTTGAAATCGAAAAATAGTAAAAAATCCTTCAAGGTAGGAAGCCAAAATTTAGACTTAGAGGTCCTACTCAACCCGGAGGCATGGCCTGAGGGTATATTACTCAGACCATTTCGGAGCCTATAATGGAGAGCGGATCAAACTAGATGAGGAAAATGAGGACCAGAATAGCTATTGTGATGTCCCTCTTGGTTCTGGTTTGGACTTGAGTAAAAATAAAAATAATCTTTTATATTGTTATTACCAAAATGTCAGAGGTTTGCCTACTAAAATAACTAATCTCGCTTCATCAATATTAAGTTCAAATTATGATGTTATATTTTTAACTGAAACTTGGTTGTGTGCAGTCATCTCAAATTCAGAATTAGGTATAAAAAATTTTGATATATATCGCAAAGATAGAGATGCTTTAACTAGTGATAAATCGAAGGGCGGTGGTGCGATGATACTCATAAAGAACTCGATTTCTTCAAGAATTCTATCGAGCTCACATGACGACATAGAGGTAGTATATGTTTCAATGCACACCGGGCAAGGAGATATCATATTGTCAAACATATATTTTCCACCAAATAGTGATATTTCTAAATATCAAAAATATTGTGAAGACATAGAGGATTTGTCTGATCGTTAGTCTGACTCAAATCTTATATGCTGTGGAGACTTCAACCTTCCCGGAATATGTTGGAAAACTGAGCCTGATAAAAACTTGATAAACTTAAAAAAAACTCAGACGGTAATCGTTCAATCGATTGCATTGTTAAATGTGGTACAATTAAATGAAATTTCAAACGAATATTGTGATACTGGATTTGATATTTTCATCATTCAAAAACATATTGATTTCTCTGGCGTCGGATATCTTGCTTTCTTGTGATGCACATCATCCGGCATTATGCTTTCAAGTAGATTACGGATGTTCAAGGAAGGAGGAACAAAGTTATGATGAGTTGTCGCGGTTTTTCTCGACAATAAACTGAAAAGAAATTATCTTCGAGGAGGATGTTCAGAAATCAGTTGCAAATTTCTACTCTATTGTTGAGTTAGCCGTCGAGTCGTTTGTTCCCAAGAAAATATCAAAAAAATTTAAATTTCCTAATTGGTTCTCATCTCGTCTGAAAGGTCTAATTCATTCTAAAAAAGCGGCACATAAAAGGTATAAGATATCGAATAGAGTAGAAGATCATGATCAATTTGCTGGTTTGAGACAACAGGGCAGAATAGAATCCGAGAAATGTTATCGCGATTATATAAATTCAGTCGAAAACTCTATAGAAATCGACCCGAAGTATTTTTGGAAATATGTAAATGATTCTAAAATAAATAAGTCTCTCCCCAAAACAATGTATTTCAACGGTGAAGTAGCAGATGATCCGCAAGACATAGCAAATTTTTTCAGTTCTTATTTTTCCGAAGTTTACAAAGTGAGCAAACCGAAACACGTGATTCTACCGCAAGTTCATTCGGTCGATATAGGCAATGTATATTCAACTCCGAATGAAGTGCAGGAGGAATTGTTCGTTTTGAAAGAAACAAATGATTCGGGTGCTAATAATATTGGGGCAGTATTTTTGAAACGTTGCGCTGATATATTAGCTGAGCCTTTATGCTCTATATTTAATAGCTCGATCAGATGCGGCTGTTATCCGAAGTTCTGGAAAAATAACTTTATAGTTCCTATACACAAATCTGGAGACGAAAAAAATGTGAAAAACTATAGACCAGTACTAAAATTTTCCCACATTCCGAAAATTTTCGACAAGCTTATAAATATCAAGATTTCACCCTGCTTTACACGTATTTTTTCGGCAGAACAACATGGTTTTATTGGTAAAAGATCTTGTTTCATATATTGATATCATCTCAAAAGCTATGGCAGAGAAACTTCAAGTCGATAGCATATATACCGATTTCAAAAAAGCTTTTGACATGGTACCACATTGGTTACTTGTCGAGACGCTCAAAGGTATCGGGGTCGGCCCTCCGTTGTTAGATTGGATGGCTGATTGTCTGCATGAATGTACTTTAAATGTTAAGGTCGGAAATGATGTATTCTCTGGTATAATTCATGTTCATTCTGGAGTTGGTCAGGGTTCACCACTGCCTACATTACTATTTCTATGTTTTATAAATGACATAGGAAAATACATCAAGGGAAGTTTATTTCTATTATTCGCGGACGATCTCAAATTGTTCAAAGTCATAAGAACTATTCAAGACTTTCTATCTTTACAAGAAGATCTTAATAATATTGAAAGGTGGTGTGTAGACAACGAAATGCACTTCAACATCAGTAAATGTAGTGTTATGAGATTTTACAGAATTAGTTCTGCTACTCAGCACGATTATATGTTGAATGATGTCAAATTAAGCTAAAGCCTAGTAGTTAAAGATCTTGGAATACACCTCGATCACAAACTGAATTTTATTCAGCACATTTTCATTATAACTCAGAAAGCTATGAGGATGTTAGGTTTCATTAAAAGAAAACTAAAAGACTTCAACAATGTCTCGGCTCTAAAAATTGTTTATTGCTCGAACGTAAGAAGTATATTGGAGTATTCTTCGGTAGTCTGGTCACCATATTATGAAGTTCATAAAAACAGTATTGAACAAGTACAGAGAAAATTTTTGAGATGGGTTGCTTACAAACAAGGTATTCCCAAGGAGTCGATAAATTATGACCTTTTACATAATTTTCTAGCTATGAAAACACTATCTATAAGAAGAAATAATTTTGACATAATGTTCGTTTTCAAATTACTCAACAATTTCATTGATTGTGAATATATACTATCTAAGAACAAACTGAACGCGAAAAATGTATTCCTTAGACACAGAGATCTTTTTAATGTTGAATATATGGCCACTAACTATGCCATGAATAATCCTATTGATAGAGCGATAGAAGGGGCAAATGCAGCACAAATTGATTTATTCCAGGTGTCCATTTTTACTCTCGAAAGATATTTTGAGACTATCTAAACTTGTTAATTGTTTTCTGTTTTGTTAGTATTTTCCTGATTATGTTATATTTTGTTGTATTATGAAAATTGGCTATGCCGTTTGAAATAAATAAATAAATAAATTATTTATTAAGTTTTTATTTATTAAGTTTTAAATTTGACATTTTATTTTCTATGCAAATTTCACAGTTTAAGTGCTCTTTTTTTTTCAATATATTTGGCTGAACCTTTGAGTAATTGAAATTCACATAAACGTTTCAAATCATTAAAATTTGTATGACCTAGAATTCTGTGATATTTTTCTTTGTGTGTCATTTCAGTTGACATATTATTTTAATTTAACTCTGCATGTTCCTCTTTTATTATATACCCATTTAATTCATATAATTTATCATTTTCAAACGCTACCTTTTCATTTTTATCATCATAAATTTCTGCTTTCTTTTCATTAAATACTACAGTATTATAATTTTTCAGTAGACAAGATACACTTAATAAATTTCTTTCGATTTGTGGTACATAATAAACATTATGGATCTCAACCCTTTTTGAAGGACCATTAATTTTAAAATTTACAATAACATTACCAATAGTGTCAGATTTTATAATACTTCCATCTCCCACCTTAACGTTTATAGGCTTAGCTAATTTTCTAGATTTGTAGAAGTACTCATCAGAATTCACCACATGATCTGAGCATCCACTGTCCACGATACATTGGATTTTTCCATCTCTATGTAATTTTAAATTGAATGCTGTGCTATCGTTAGAGATTACTTCTGCAGCAAAATTGTTTGTGTCAATTCCATCTTCAACCATAGTTTGATCAGCTCTCTTCGGATAATTGAATGTTCCATTTGACGTTTTCTGCCAGTGAAGAATGGTTCTGCAATAACGTTGGAAATGTCCAAACTTTTTACATCGATGACACTTTTCATCCTTATAATAATAACTAGCTGGCCCGCGCAACTTCGTCTGCGCAAATCGGCTATCAAAATTATTATTTTCCCAGTATTTTGGATTATTATTTCATTGACATCGACAACGAAGGTCATTAGCCATATCTTCAAAAACGAAAAATCTTGAAGAAGCCTAAATCCTGATTGAAACACCAATTATATTTCCCCAACTTTCGGTAAATATACGTCTAACCCATACTTGACAATTCAATCCAGTAATCAGACAACCACCTCAACGGATGGGCGCCCCCATGAAATGCAAAATGAAGGCAGTCGCCAACTTTATCTCCTCTACAGTCCGTTGAATTAGTGCTGAATCATTCTAAAGGGTCGGAACTAATTAAAGCTCTTAGTCCTAAATCAAATGCACACGCATAATAAATGCAATAGTATATTCTAAAACAAGTTGCAGAATGAGCTCCTATTCCAACACGAATGCGAAGTTCGAAAACGAGCGACGAAGGAGCGAGTTTTCGATAGCATGAGTGTTGGAATTGCCTTCTGCAACGAGTATTAGACGATATTTTCTCTATTTCAGTCAATTTTTGTGAAATACTCTCGAAATTCAAATGAAAATTCAGATCAGTGACTTTTGTTTTGTATCTTGGCAGTTGGTGTGACATACGAAATTTGACAGATCACGGAATTTGAATTGATTTGATTCGAAACTTGATTCGATCGGTGGTCAGTACTGACAACCATAAAACGAAAAATATAACTGAAAACAATGCTGTAATGAGTTTCATTACAGCACTACTTTTAGTACTGTAATGAACTCATTACGATACTGAAATAGAGAAAATATTATTATGCTCACGCATTTGATTAGTTCCGAATTTGGCGTAGCGGCAAGCGGCCCTAAGATCAAACTTATATCGTGATAACTATTCGTCCATATTGATTTGTGTGAAAGACAAAGTGTCGGCCTAATTTTTAAATCTGCGAAATCCATTCTGAAACAATGGACTTAGCAGGTTAATGAATTGGGCCGACGAAAGGTCATCTACTTCGAAAACTGAAAACGACAAAAGTTTTTGTCCTGAAAGACATTGGGTAAATACTATAAATGTGCATTTTAAAAAGTGTATACAATCCAACAGTATTTAGAGCTTAATATTCTGGTTATGATGGCTTCCATACGAAAAAGATAACTTTGTTATCGTAGATTTTTTTTTTTTTTGCCACTCTTGTGGTCACTGGTCGTTGACGATCTTCTAAAAACACTTACAAGTGCGGGTTTTGAGATCTGCGGCTATGCAGATGACCTTGTGATAATGGTTCGGGGTAAGCATGACGACACAATTAGTGATCGAATGCAAACTGCCCTAACCTTAACTCACGAGTGGTGTATCCGAGAAGGTCTCAATATAAATCCCAAAAAGACGATATTATTGCCATTCACCAGGAGGAAAAAAACTCTCTCTCAAAAAAATTACGATGAACGGGACCACCCTAATCCCAACGAACCACACCAAATATCTTGGTGTGATCTTCGACCAGAAACTCTCCTGGAGCCTTCACCTTGAGGCTGTGATCAGCAAGGGCCAGAGAGCTCTCTTCACGTGCCAGAGGATGGTCGGAAGTACGTGGGGGTTAAAACCTGAACTAACGAATTGGATTTACAAATCCATTGTCCGGCCAATCGTGAGCTATGCGGCTCTCGTTTGGTGGCCAAGAGCAAAACTAGTTTCGGGTCAACTAGCCCTAGGAAAACTACAAAGAACAGCGTGCCTGTCCATAACAGGCGCATCTCGTTCCTGCCCAACTGCTGCCCTGCAAGTCATCCTGGACCTGCCTCCTCTAGAGATTTTTCTGGAAAGCGAGGCGGCCAGATGGGCTCTCCGGGTGGCAAGGGAGCGGGAGCTGAAAACTGGAGACTACACAGGGCACCTTCGCATTCTAAATGAGTGTAAGGAGATTCAGGATGTGGTCACAGACAACCTTCCTTTGAGACATGAGTTTCGGAAAAACTTCACCACGACACTCCCAAGTCGTGACCAATGGGCTAATAAAGAATTAGTTTTCCCCAGAGGGTCTACGGTATTTTATACTGATGGCTCGAAAACTGAAGACGGACGAGTCGGAGCCGGTGTTTACGGCCCCTCAACCCAATTAGCCATACCAATGGGTCTCTGTCCTTCGGTTTTTCAGGCAGAGACACTCGCTATAAGGGAGTGCGTTGCGCTCTGTGCCGAACGCAACTACCAAAGAAAAGAAATATATATAGCATCTGACAGCAAAGCAGCCCTGCTAGCGCTTGACTCTCCACAAGTAAAGTCAAAGCTGGTCTGGGAATGCAAGACGTCACTTAACCTACTCGGAGAAAAGAACCAGGTCAACCTCATCTGGGTGCCTGGTCACTCCGGGATTCACGGCAATGAAGCGGCTGACCAACTGGCCAGGGAAGGAGGGACAACCCCCTTTACTGGACCTGAACCGTTTTGCGGCTTCCCAGCCAGCCATCAAGGAATGGCTATTAAGGACTGGGAACAAAAGAGAAAGCTCATGTCCTGGCGCACGACCAATGGTCAAAGGCAAGCTAATTTACTTCCCTCTCACTCGACGAGCTGGACCAAAAAAGTCCTCGCACTCAGCAAATTGGAACTGAGGAAATTGACGGGCGCTCTCACTGGGCACTGCCCCGTGAGGTATCACTTAAAAAACATGGGAAAGGCGCCCGATAGTACATGTCGCTTCTGTCAGGAAGCCACCGAGACAGCCAGTCACCTACTATGTGAGTGTGAAGCTGTCCACCAGAAACGGTTACGGCATCTTGGCTCCTGGTTCCTAAAGCCTGAACAAGTAATGGATGTGGCCCCCAGAAAGGTGGTGAAGTTCATCGAGACTTTGCTGCCCGACTGGTAAACAGCGCGGGGATGCACAATAGATCTTAAGGTCAAGGTGCTCGCAAGGTCGGTTTTGATCTGTCGCCCCTCCTCTAATCTAATCTAATCTATCGTAGATTTTAAATTCGGAACTTTTTGAGGGAAAAAACCCATGGTACATTATGTTCATGTATCATCAACTGTTTAGGCGCCGTACGTCTTGATCGCGTTCGAAGGGCAGAATATTTTTCTACTCTCGTGATAGTTTTTCGTTGTATTAAGGCGAATTCACAAAATATTTAATAACCCTCTATACGTTATAAGAACGTATGTAGAACTCGTTCGCATAAGTCGTGTTCATCAATCGCTCCTTTAATTCTTTGAATTCAAGTGAGATTTAGTTGAATTTAATTCTGAATTTTCACACAAGTGCAGCGTCAGAGTTTCGATCTTGTACTTTTCAGCTTCAATACTCTAAAATAACACAAACAATGAACAAACAGTGTAAAATCTGCGTTGAAATCGTTAACCGTAAAAACCCCGGTATTCAGTGTGGTGCGTCATGCGATCGTTTTTTCCACGGAAAATGTGTCGGTTTGAACAATAAACAATTAGATAGTCTCCGTATGGACGGAATTTCCTGGAGTTGCCCGGATTTTCGCTCTCTCGGAGCCACAGCCGGTTCGAGACGATCGCTGGCCCCGCCTAGCGGTATCCCATGACCACCCACTACGCGATTTCTCTCAACTACGAATGAAAGCGTAAGTAACAGTGATCTTATGGACGCCATGAAGGGAATATATTCCGAACTAAAGGAAATCAAGGAACAACCCATCAGTTTAACAAACTCTGTTACCTTTTGTTCCGACAAGGTCTCTGACTTTGAGGAAAAATTGAATAGAATCACCGAGTGGATGCGCGCAACTGATAAAATACTGAAGCAAAATGCTACTCTTCAGGAGAGTGTTGAATCGTTGGAGTCTAGATTGGATCGGCTGGAGCAGTCGGCACGTGTCAATAATGTCGAAATTCAGGGTATAGATGAGAAGCCCAGTGAGAACCTGTTGGACGTAGTTCAGAAAATAGGAGACTACATAGATTTCAATGTGGTACCTGAAAAAGTCCAATATATACACCGTATTCAATCAAAAAACCCAAAGAACAAAACAAAGAGCATAATTCTGCAATTTTCAAACCGCAAATATAAAGAAGATTTTCTAGCGGCTGCCAAGAGGAAACGCATGAGGAGAGATGATGGTTCTCCCAGAATGCAGATAGCTGGTCTGTCTGAGGGGTTTTACATCAATGAACATCTCACCCTGTCAAATAAGATTCTCTTCAGGGAAACTAGAACTGTCGCTAAAAACAAGCAATACAAGTACACTTGGGTTAAGGATGGAATGATTTTTGTGCGCAGAGATGATACCTCTCGCATCATTCATATAAAATCAATTGATGTTCTCAATAATTTGTAAAAAACTAATAACGAAAAAAAAAAGGAACAAACCAACCACTATGCATGTCTATTATCAAAATACTCAGGGCCTTCGAACCAAAACACATATTTTCTATGAATCTTTTATCCAACAATTATGATGTCATATGCTTGAGTGAGACATGGCTTAACAACACACTCTTCTCTAGTGAACTCTCCGACGATCGGTACACGGTTTATAGAAGGGATCGACAATCTTCTGCCTCAACAAAGATCGAGGGGGGTGGTGTGCTGGTGGCTGTGAAGACTTCGCTTCAGTCAACTCGTTGTCACGGGCTAGAATCCGATGCTGAAGATGTCTGGGTATCGATCAAGTCTAATGATGGTGTTAATATACTTATATGTTGTGCTTACATCCCGCCAGCCTCGGATCACCCAATGAATGTTTTTGTAAATAATCTGTACGCAAATGAGAAAACTGTTCAGGAGAGTGCTGTTCTTATCGTGGGAGATTTCAACCTTAGTTCTGTAAGTTGGATACCTGTTCAGGGAGAATTGTTTTTTGACCCAGTACTGAGTACAACTAAGTTCTCGGAAATTATCGATCTCTTTTCCTACTTGGAATTACTTCAATTCAACAGTATACATAACACCAATGGCAAGGTCCTCGATTTGATACTTTGTAACAAACATTTTTACATTGAAAACATTGAGCATTCGTGTGGATGCCTGGTGGGAGAAAATCACTATCATAAAGCCTTAGAATTTCATCTAAATCTACCCTTGGGTAGGTATTTACGTCCAGCCAATTCTACTTTCTTTAACTTCAATAAAGCAGACTATGATGCTATCAATGACCACTTGTCGCAAGTTGATTGGAGTGTACTCCTTTCTGGCGGGGACGTGAACATACCGGTTGAGCAGTTTTACTCAATCATTGACGATACCGTACAGCGTTTCGTTCCTGTTCGCAAGGTCAGAGGTAGCTTTCCGGTTTATTTCTCTAATAGACTCATCAAGATAATAAAAGAAAAAAATAAATATCACAAAAAGTACAAAAAATATAACGATTTAGGCGCTTATAATCGGTTTTGCGAGCTTCGCTCTCTTTCAAAACGAATGATGAAGAGGGACTATAAATCATATTTAGAAAATATTGAGGAAGAAATATCGTATAATTCCAAAAAATTCTGGAAGTTCATTTCTAACAAGAAAAAAAGTGAGTCAAGGATACCTCACTCAGTCGTTTATAACGGGGAGATAGCTGACAGCTCTAGAGAAGTTCCTGGACTCTTCGCAAAATTCTTTAGTAGCGTTTATGTTCAGCCTGTTAAAAACAATACCGTAGATGCCTCAGACGACAACACGAAATTGCTCGATCGCATCACACCGGATAACATCGAAGGAGTAATCAGGGAATTGAAAGCCAACAAGTGTTCTGGTCCCGCCTTCATTCATAAAGGGGTGCTTGCTGAGTATGATTGAGCCACTGCGGATCATTTTCAACTTATCCCTCGAGACCGGAGTTTTTCCAAAAAGATGGAAAATTTCAGAAATTTCTCCAATTCATAAAAGTGGTGTGAGGGATGACGTTCGGAATTATAGACCAATCAGCAAGCTGTGCATCTTCGGTAAAGTATTTGAGAAGATCATTTATAACCGTATCCTCCCAAGCATAAAAAATCTCATTATCGAAGAGCAGCATGGTTTTTTTCCGGGTCGCTCTCTAGTCACAAACTTACTCTCATTTTCCGAATACATAGTCGAACATATTGACGCCCGAGGTCAGGTCGATGCGTTATATACCGATTTTAGCAAAGCCTTTGACAAAATTAATCACGAAAAACTCTTGGAGAGGCTTGCGGAGGTCGGCGTGAATGGCTCACTTTTGAGGTGGTGTAGATCGTATCTCTCCGATAGAGTTGGATATGTCTCTGTTGCGGGTCTTAGTTCCGAGATATTCAGCATGGATTCGGGTGTACCCCAAGGAAGCCATCTGGGGCCCCTCTTTTTTATAATCTACATAAACACCATAAAAACTTGTTTCCACCATTGCCGGATACTTCTTTACGCGGATGACTTGAAGATATATCGATGTATTGAGACCATAGAGGACTGTTTTAAATTGCAGGAGGATCTGCAACGGTTGAATGAATTTTGTCAGCATAACTTTTTAATAGTAAATCCCTCTAAATGCTTTTCCATCTCATTCACCAAAAAAATCAATAAAATAAACTACTCTTATGAAATCAATCACGAGAGAGTAAAATACTCGAGTGAGGCGGTTGATTTGGGAGTTACACTTGACGAGAAGTGGTCATTCAAGACACATATAGAAAAAACGATAAATGCGTCTAATAGGTTGGTTGGATTCATCAACAGAAATAGTAGAGATTTCAATAACCCCAAAGTTTTTATTTCTTTGTACTATTCTTTCATTCATAGCAGGCTCTCCTTTGCATCTGTAATTTGGTCCCCAAAATATGATATTCATATAAAAAGAATTCAACGAATACAGAATAAATTTTTGAAGTTTCTGGCCTTTAAAACACATATTCCAGTTGATGACAGAAACTATAAGCCTTTAAGGTATAAATTCAAAATCTTGGAACTCGTCGATGATCGAACGGTAATTGATCTTTGTACTCTCTATAAAATTATTAATAATGATATCAATTCTTCCTACTTGTTATCTAGAGTCAGCTTCAGAGTACCTGCTCGCGATGTTAGGGATCGAAGCCTATTCAACAACCCCTATCGTAGAACGAATACGGGACAGCACTCTCCAATGTTACGGTTACAGTCCGCATTCGACTCCCTCAGCCTGAGTGAGCGTGTGGATGTTTTCTCAGACAATTTTCTTAAATTTAAAAAATTCATTAAAGATTTCTTCTTTTCTCCTTATTGTGTAGTAAACCAATAATCATATTTCTGGAGTGAACTTGACTTATTGTTAATTAATTTGTAATATGTGGTTGCATCATTGGTACACTGTACTGTTTGCAACCTAAATGTTCAATAAATAAATAAATAAATAAATAAAATAAATAAATATTCTGTTATTCTGTTATATAAACTATGTTGATGTAATGTTTCGCCCGAATCTTTCAGGCAGTTCTTACCTGAAAGAGTAACAAACATCCATACTCAGATCCTCACAAACTTTTGCATATCTCAGCGCACCGTAAAACTTCTCACGGTGTGGATCCACGGATACGGGTTCAAATAGGAACTCTTATTCGACATGTTATGACAGGTTTTCCAGAAAGGTACAATAAAAACAATTTAGTGAAAGAGGTGTGTGTCCTAAATGTTACGAATTGAGGTAGTCAGGTGGTGTTGTCAGTTCTCGTATTTTGATTTTTTCGTTCGAACAACATTAATATAATAAATATGATGTATGACTGTATGTCGCCTGAAATCGAAAGTACGGATTCTTGCCAAGCAACGACGAATCTTTGTGAATATCTCATTCGGTTTGTTTCGAACCGCTCACTACGCTTATAGGTGAGCGATACTTCACGCACTGTGATTTGATCACTAATGTTTAGAATTCAAGATATTCCTAGTTCGTTACGAACTATCAAAAGCATGATATCGTGATAACTATTGAATTTTAGAAAAAAAAAACATTGAAACAGGAAATCGACAGCCAAGCAAGGGTATCGTCAGCTGTGAAACTCCTTTTTTCTCCTTATGGGAGGAAACTCGTTCATTTTTTTTTTAACTGACTTCTAGTTGAAAAATAGGAACGCGCTGGACTGACTTTTTTCCAATTTCCCCATTTTCCTCTGAACAATTTCTGTGAAAATATTCCTGGCACAAAAGAGCACAACTGTATCACACACTCCCCTATTCATTCATCAGAAGAAGGAACGAAAGTGCTTGGCTATCTTTTTTGTTCAAATTCAATTTTTCGATAAATCAGACGTACTTTTGGAACAAAGCACAACTAACTTAAATTTTTTTTCAGTCATTGAAATCCAACTTTTCGAAAAGTGTTGGGTTGGCAGAACTTATCGTTCTTTGAGGACCACATGAAATGAGGAAAAAATTTCTACGACAGAAAGCAGCACAAATCAAGCACAATTCTGAACAACAAGAGTGTTTTCCACAGTCCAGGAGTGATGCACATCTTCGCACAGATCGGGTTAACAGCTGATAATGGCTTGGCTGTACTTCGAAGTTTTCACAGTTTCGCTGCTCTGCGGACAATCGATATAGCGGCTTAGGCTTGGTGACAATGGAATTAACTCAGTACATGCTTAAAAATCAAAATTGAAACTACCAAAATTCCTACGAAAACATTCACAATAGGTACAATTTCGCGTTGCGAAGTCGAATGTAAAAATTACGTTAATATTGTGAGCACTTCTATTCTTGTGGGGTATGATTCCTACCGTTTAAATTTTCGCTGTTAACGTATGTGTTTGTAGGGTTGAGTTCATTGTGAATCAAACATAAGGGTCATTCTTGCATATCACCGTAAGAATAACATGGATGATTCGGGACTACGCAACGTATGGACAACGTCGACATAATGGAATCGCCCAAATAGCTTGATATTGATGTTGTTTTATGCTGAAAGACCACAATTTTTTCATGACTTATGTTAATCAGATATAGAAACTATATTGATGTGAAGTTTCATCTGAATCCGTTCCGTAGTTCTAACGTTAAAGAGTAACAAACATGACAAACTGACTTCGACTATGACACACAATTATAAGGAGTCTAGAACATTCCACCGGAAATTTCATAAACAGAACATAGATGATAATATGCCACAGAACAAAAATCATATATATTTAACAAGTACATAACACCAAACAGAAAAAAGCAATAGTAACAAATTATATAGATCGAGCAATCAAATTAACTTCACCACGCTATAGACCGGAGATACTAGATCAGATCACCTACCCACTTGCCACAAACAATAACCCCCAAGAAATGATAAGAAGAACAATAAAACAACGAACCCATAAATTTTACAACTATCTGAGTTACCAAAATCCAAGAACCGAGCCAATAGTTTACATACCCCTACCATACATCCCAACACTGTCTGAGAAAATAGAGAACATAATAAAACCATACCCGAGTTTGAAGATTGCACTCGAACCATTCATACAAATCAAACAATTATTTTCAAGATAAAAGCAAAAGTCCCGAAAAATAAAAAATCACACATCGTCTATGAGATACCATGTAACCAATGTGATGGAGTATATATAGGGCGAACGGAACAAAAATTGAATGACAGGATGCCCTTCACAAGCACAAAGTAGAAAACAACCATACATTCAATTTCGAGGATACAAGGATATTAGATAGGGAAAAAAATAAAAAAACCAGAGAATTTTTAGAGATGATCTACATAAAACGAAATCCAAACACTATCAACTACAGAACAGATATAAATGGTCTAAACAAAATATATTCAATACTCATAAAGAAGATAGCAGAGAACAACAGCAGAAGAAAAAGAAGAGTGACAGCGACACCGACGTCACAATTTGATGTCTCAGCTCCAACTTAATATCATTTAATAAAGACACATGCAACAGAGGCATAAATAACGAAGAACTATAGTAAACATTGAGCAATCCACTGAGTGAAAGCAGACATTTCAGCCTTACTTGTTTGAATATGGTATATGCTCACACCTCCTTCAATTACTATCTACTATGACACCTAAGAACTTAGGTGGGTGCGTAGATACTAGAACATCATAATCGTTTTTTAGATTTAAAATACTGTTCCCCCTCAACTCTGTTTTATTATGTTACCCCTGAGATGGATTCCGATACCAAAGAAAGCAAAACGGTGAATGTGAGAATTTGAGAACAGATCCCTTTTTATGTATATTCATGTGTTTGTATTCGCGTTTTTTAGTTATAAGTATTGTACTTTTCATTCATTTCAAGTTACAATTATAATTAATTGTAGATGGAGTAAGGTGTCAATTAGGAAGCTGGTTACAAATTATGTCCTTTTATTTATAACCAACGTTTCGGCTGAACAATACAAGCCTTGATAAAAGAAGTCGATCAAGGACACAGTCCATGACCATGATGGCCGTGGCAGCTCTGTGTTGTGCTTCCATCGTCGAAAAGAAATAAGCTGGAGAAGAAGAGGAATCTCATGATTCGGCCAAAATCCTCCATGGGGATAGTAGTGAAAGTTGATATTTTTGCCAGTTTTCTTGTAGAATTCTGATGGTCAGGTCAATTGAGATATTGCTGTAGAGGGACACGACATCTCAACTCATGACGACATAATTAGGGGTGGAGTTGGTAGTTCTTTATTAGGTGTACAAAATCAGAAGGATCCGTTACGTAGTATCTACCTTTATTGTCTAGGCTATCTGATCGAATTCTAGATATGAAAGATGATAATTTACAGATTGAAGTTCCTATGCTTGAGACTATAGGTCTAAGAGAAAGAGAAGGCTTGTGGATCTTCGGTAACCCGTAGAAACGTGCTGGGATAGAGCTGTAGTTATAAAGTGTTTTACCTTGTAGTTGCGTTGAGTAACCTTTGTTGACTTATTCCTTTATGAGTGTGTTGGCCTCTTTTTGTTATGTGTTAGTGGGGCCCCTGTTTAGTCGTCTGTAGTATCGATTATCAGACAGGATGTTATCTGCTAGTGAGAGGCAATGTTTTTTTGTCATAGCTATGGTGACGCTACCTTGGTCTGACTGGAGTATTAGTATTTGTGGTTGTTGTTTCAAGAAATTTCTGCAAAAATAATTTTCTCTCTGAAAAACATTGTCAATATTGGATGAGGACAGTAGGTAGTTAGTGATGGCAGAACCTTTCAATATTATCAAGAATTCTACTTCAGTTTTTGAACTGACATATGTTTTTTAGGAACAACTATATTAAATTTTGGACCTATTGCAAGGAATTTTGTTGCACACTGAAAATGGTAACATTTCTGATGTTTCTGAACGAATGAAGTTGAACCCTAGCCAAATTTGATTTTTTTTTTCTTTTGACATAGAATTGATCTTTCTAAGGTTTGTTCTTTTAATTTGATTAAACCTTCTTCCGGATATTCTGTTAATCTCTATGTTGTTGGAAGAGAGTGTCATGTAGGAAGTGATGTAGGATGTTTCATCTTCTGGTGAGGTCCTTCTACACTGCTTGGATGCTTTTTTGGTGGCTTTGATTTCGAACGATGAGAGTTGGTGTATGACCTTCCCTTTCATCCCCATCTGTGATCTGTCAATTATCCCTCTCCATCTCGTCTTCCATTTTCTTGTTCCCCCTGACCGACATTGTGATGAGCAAAAACTACGAAGAAATTTTGGAAGATTTTATTATCCTGCATACGTTTTATACAAGGTGAGTCGGGAGGAACGGCCAAAACTCCAGATGTGTATTCTACTGGTCGAAATAATTTCAAAAAACTCCTATGTTGATATCCGATTTTCATTTGTTTTCAAACTACATGTTTTACATTAAAATGGTTTTATTCATAGAATTATTTTAATAAATGCTCAAAAATCTCGCCTTCAACCTTCAAACACATTCGACTTTGTCTGCGAAGGGCTCTCGTTGCTTTTCTGATTGATTCATGTCTTTTTTTAATAAGCACTAATAATATTCTAATTACCCTAAAATTTGAAGACAAATGAGAATCGGATAACAATATATGGGTTTTTTTTTAATTATTCCGATCCGCAGAATACACACCTGAAGTTTGGGCCGTTCCTCCCGATACTTTCACCAAAAAAGATTTGAAATGTCCAGATGGAAAGGTTTCTGCATAAAATTCTCGAGTTCATGTCATTCTGCAGAATAATCTTTGTCGATTCTTGACGCAGCAAAGATATGTGATGGCTGAAAATGAGTAAACAAAATGAGGAAATCAAAACTTTCTGACTGGCTGCATCATAATAACAAAATTGTGATAAACATAGATGTGGTTTCCATCCACTCGAGATTTTTGTCGTTCTGTGGATAAAAGTGGATCGTGAAAAAAAGAATTTCTGCGGTAGCCTTGTATTCAGAAGACTACATAAAGAGAATTATAAGCGTGCCACGGGATTCGATTCGGTAAAGGGCTGGCTGTATATCATGCGCTGTTCTTGAGATGTTCCAAACAAAGTATCCAGAGCTTTTTACTAATGAGGGGTTGTTCAAGCAATTATATGAGCGTCGGAAATATGATAGGGTTCACCGAGGCTAGACTGAATGAAGATCGCCATGTTGGAAGTGTAGATAATAAGGATTGCTTAACGCCATCCAGCGGTAAGTTTCGACTATAAGTTGCAGCTGTGTCCGCCCCTTGCTTGTTTATGTCCCTGGTTTCGGCATCTGAGTGATATTTCATGGGAGGATTGCCCTTCTTTTCTTTTTCATACTTTTGTGTTATTCATGTCATGCCTGTGACGTCTGTTCGAGACGTGGTTAACTAAATGTTCTAACTAAGAACAGACCGAATTGTAGGCTTTGATTGCTTCGTTTTCTTGATATATGCAGTAAGTTACTGCTGATGTTCCCTAGTTTCTCGGTGTTGGAATGAACGAGATACGATATTGTGGTGAAAGTATTAGATTAACAATATTTTATTTCTTCGGATGTAGGAGGCATGAATCGTGGGTTGAAAACTAAAGACATCGGCAGTTCTTCATGAGGACAATTACATTAATATTAGTCCCCCATTTTTTTTCTCATGTATCTTCGTGCAATTCCCATTCGAATGCAAATGTAGGTAGATATTAAAAACTGAAATGAATATATCCTATTGATTGGTATGGAATGTAGGCATCCACCGTGAATCACAATACGAAGATGCCACCATATCTAGAATATAGTTTCGATCGAAAATGGCATCTTTATTTCTGAATGTGGAGTTAAGTAGGATTTGCAAAAAAGCTTCATATTATTTAATTCTCTTCTAATTATATAATATTAATAGTGAAATGTTGTGGTATAAAACCTATGAACGTTATCTTTGAGCATGATTAGATGAATTTATGTTGTTATTTCATAACCGAAAACTCTGTTTGTTTTAGTTAGTGTTTTCAAATGTCGAGCATGCCAGAAGAAATGTTTAATAATAGTCAAATATATTCCGATAGGTTAAGTTTAGGTACTGCTTGTAATGTTAAGGGTTGTCATTTCTTGTGTTCTATGGAAAGAAATGGAGCAGGGCTATGTCGACAGATAGGCATCAACAATTTACTGCTCACTTTAAAATGTAGAAAACCTTACGAACAACTTATTAAGGAAATCGAAATGATTAAATGTCAAATTAGAGGTAAAAAACACCCATACTGTATTAAAATTGTTTACCAGACTGAAAGATAAGGTCGAAGTGAATGAGAGATCTGAGGTAGTTTATAGGATACCGTGCAGAGATTGCGATAGAAGATATATATGGGCCAGACAACACAGTTATTCAAGAACAGAATATCGCTAGATAGGAGTGATATCAGATTAGATCCAGAAAGATGTGCTCTGGCACAACATAACGACAGAGAGAACCGTGTCATAAATTTTGAAGAAGTGGAAGTATTGAAAACATGAAGGAACTATGAGAAGAGCCTATTATTAGATATTTACTATAAAAACAGGAAAGATAATTCGGTAAACAAAAAACGGACACCAAAAAACAGGTAAGTACCTGTTGTCAGACGAGTGGAAGAAAAAGAGAGAAGACCATATATGGGTGCGTTGGATGGATGGAAGAGAGAGGAGGGAAAGAAAATATTTCTAATGGACGCAAGATACAGCGTAGTTGTTATTTTACACAGTGCTTTTAACGAAGATAATTCAAATGAAGGTAGGAAATTTGGAAATTTATGTAGAGGAGATTTTAAGTATAGAGGGTGTACCAAGTTCAACGGCCTATTAGGCGTTTCTTGAGAACTAGACTTATTTGAAATCTGAAAATTGGGATTATGATATTGTTTGACATTATCTACCGAGCTAAAATATTCTTAGAGCCTGACCACTTTCAGTTATAAAGGGAGTATGCAATTCTGAATACATTCGTACTCAAATCGTTGCATTCGTCGAAATACTTTCCAAAATATAGAGAAACACCTAAAGAAAAAGAGAGAAAAGAGTATTGGTATTATGTTTGTTATTCCTAATCTAGATAACTTAAGCACAAACCGTTTCCACATTTTTGAAGTCGAAGAGTGTGGAAATATTGTACATTTCCAGAATTTTGAAAAAATCATCACAGGGTGTTCCAAATGTTGGGTCAAAAATTGGGATCAATATTTGACCATAACTTTCGTTTTTCAAATTAGAACCCCATTTTTTCATGATTGCGTTGGAATGTAAGGAGAAAAATGATGATAATGTTCTGACATGTTAATGCTCCTAGAATTGATAATTCTTGAGTTATTCAGGATTTTTTGATTTTTTGTCGTACGTAGCGTCAAATTAATTCAATCTGTTTCATATCAACCATGACCTTGGTCATATAAGATGAATTATTCCAATAGCTCACTAGTGACACACGTTTTTTTTTAATTCATTTTTCATTGTTGTTATGAAACAGATTTTATGAATTTGACGCAACGTACGACATGAAATCAGAAAATACTAAATAATTCAAGAATTATTGATTTTAGGAATATGAACATGATGAAACATTAGTCGATTTCGAATGGCTGTTTTGGTTGGTTACCGGTTGACCGCTCGGTTCATAAATGACAACGTCAAACGTACCGCACTTTCGGATACGGTTCAAATTTCGGCGAAACAGCTGTTTTGAGACGTCACCAATATGTCATTCGAATGCGGTTGGTCCAAAACTGACGGACCAATCTATGAACCAACCAAGAACCAAAGTCAATCGAAATCGCCTATTATCATCAGTTATCTGCGCAGAATCCATAAAAAATTGGGTCCTAATTCGAAAAACGATATAGGCCAATCTTGATCCCAATTTTTGACCGAACATTTGGAACACCCCGTGACGAGTTTTTCAAAATTCGAAATATGTTAAATATTTCCACTGTTTTCGACTACAAAAACGTGAAAACGGTGTGTGCTTAAAATATCTAGATTAGAAATGGCAAACATTATACCGAATACTCTTATCTGCCTTTTTTGTTTAGTTTTTTTTGATATTTCGGAAAGTATTTTGACGAATGCAACGATTTGAGTACAAAAGTGTGTGTTACTAGTGAGTTATTGGAATAATTCATCTTCTATGACCAAGGTCATAGTTAATATGAAACAGATTTAATGAATTTGACGCTACGTACGACATAAAATCCGAAAATCCTAAATAACTCAAGAATGATCAATTTTAGGAGCATTTACATGTTGAAACATTATCATCATTTTTCTTCTTACAATCCAACGCAATCATAAAAAATAGGGTTCTAATTTGAAAAACGAAAGTTAAGGGCCAATCTTGATCCCAATTTTTGACCCAACATTTGGAACAGCCTGTGCTAGTTTCTCAAAATTCTTAAAATGTACAATATTTCCTAAGTCTTTGACTTCAAAAATGTGAAAACGGTTTGTGCTTGAGGTATCTAGATTAGGAATAACAAACATAATACCGAATACTCTTTTCTCTCTTTTTCTTCAGGTTTTTCTCGGTATTTCGGCGAATGCAACGACTTGACTATGAATGTATTCAGAATTGGATACTCTGTCAAATTCGAAAACAAAAAAACAGAAAAAAAATTTTGAAATTTTTTTTTTCGCTCCTTGTATAACTGAAAGTGGTCAGGCTCTAAGAATATTTTATCTCGGTAGATAATGTCAAACAATATCATAATTCCAATTTTCAAATTTAAAATAAGTCTAGTTCTCCAGAAACGCCTAATAGGCCGTCGAACTTGGTACACCCTGTATAATTGAGATATTCATCAAACTCAAATTTAGGTAGGTTTGAATTATGAAAAAAGTGAAAGAAAAGAAAGAATTTTTTGACAAAATTCAAGAAGCCCTGAAGAAGGACCGAAGTAGTCCGAAAACTTGGCATAATAAACAAGAGTAATAATATTCAGTCTACTTATACCCACCCTACCCCGACACATTTATTGAATTTGAGAATGATAAACTGTGAACGATTGGGTAGAAAATAGTTCATCTCTAACTTGTTTTGATATGTAAGATAAGTAATTGGGTATTCAGAGTAGGTACTAACTACTGTAACTATTTATTGTTTATTAGCTTTCGTGAAACATCAGATATCTAGAATTTATCGAAAATGATATTCACCATCTGAGGTTCTGGAACAACACCGAAAATATAGAATAATTCTTTCATAGAACAAAAATAAAAACATATACATTCAATCCAACTTGAACAATAAAAAAAATGGACGACAAAATTGAAAGGTGATTTTTACAATTGTCATCCGTTGGATGAAATTATCACGTACATCAGTAGATTAACCTTTGAATAACTTATACGTACCATATTGCGTCCATACATTGACATTGGGCCATACACAGTTGCGTCCTCAATGATGCTGCGTCCGTATGTTTCAAGGTATCCAGTGATGGGAGTTACCGCTAAATGTGCAGTGTAATCAGAGCTTTCCTTGATAAAGCTATAAAATTCATTCATGACTGAATTAATGAGTTACAACATTTTTAAAATCGTATTCGCGGACGTAGTAACGTGCGCTCCATGTAACCAATAGTATATTTTTAGTTCAAGCAAATTCTGCTGAGAGGGCGCTTTGGATGGTGAAAGTTCATATACATCCAAATATACATGTTTCATTTAAAGTATAATATTGCGTCCCCAATCTGGCATCAATGCACAAGAATACATGCAGTTCGGTCTTCATTCACATCTAAAATATTTTAACTCCCCCCGATTCAATGTCGCTTCGGCTTTCGGTTCACCGTTTGAAGAAGAAATACTGTTATCGTGTCCCAACCGTAATCGTTTGTGAGCATTGCACAATCTGAAATTTGTTAACAATTTCAATCACTTTCTTTGAGAATCTAGTTTTTCGATATTTGTTTTCAGTCCTTTCAAAAAAGTTTATATTTTTGTCTCCTTTCTATCATTAGACATCTACACTTGATACACCTCATATGTTTTCTTTGAGTTTTGAACTGCTCATAATATGAAGTTGGACTCATTCAACTAATGAACATTAATATCCTGAACTCATATTGGTATAAGTGTGATGGAGGAAACCATGAAATTTCATTTTTTAAGAACCAGGATTATCGATATATCAATTACTCACTACACCTTTGTGGTAGTACCTAGATAGAATGAAAACGATATATTTCATATTCATTCAATGAACATTTCATTACGAACAAATTGATTATGGAACATCTGTTTTGAGAGGTAGGGATATCTCATTGATTATCCTCAATTGACACAATCAATTTTTGCCATTGAATTGAAAAACATGTCTTCACTGAGCCAAATTTAAAATTGGTTTGCACCGTTGTCGTTTCGGAAATGAAAAAATATTGTTCTTCAAAACAACAAATTCAATATTTACAGGGCAATGCATTTCAACATACAGCGTATTTTCTGAATTTCCAAAAAATCCCATAAAAGCATTCATGCTTCCATGTTAAAAAGTAGAATCATCCTTTCTGATCCATTCAAATAACACTGTTTGATGATTTCAAGTCATAATATTGATTCAATTTGTCGATCATTGAATCATTGAGGAATTTAGATTCATTGCTCATCGATTTCTGCTCTTTTACCGAGGGCGGTCCTTAGGGCGGGTAGAGGGAGTAATTGCCCCCCCCCCATCTGAAGTGTTGAAATCTGAAGTGTTGAAATTTTAAACATTGACGTATATCAAGAATAGGGACCGAACATATATATGATATATAATATCATAGAATAAATTTTACAAAATATTAGCTATAAGACTTGGTGAATATTTATACTTATATACAGGGTGTTTCCTTAACATGCGGCAAAAATTCAGGGGGCTGTTCCTTGGATTATTCTAAGAATAAATAATAAATAAATAATAAAGTAGATTTATTTCCAGAATCATCATCAATAACAGACAATAAAGTGAAAACAAGTCAAATAATCATATACTTCATACAAACAATATTCTGATTTAAAAACACTTATAGAACCTCGACTTACTCATTGAGCAAATATGAATCACAAAAAATCTTAAACTCAGATATTGAATATGGTTCACAAATAATAAGCATTGAGTGTAGAGCTTCACGAAATTTATCATATATAACAATGTTTTTAATCGCTTTTGGAAGATAATTATACAGTTTAATGCCCATATACAATGTGGTACGCTCTGTTAAGGAATATTTATGAAGAGGATAAAAATACTCGTTAGTTCTTCTTGTATTATTTTCATTTTTAAACTTTTTGAAATAGTGATTGTTCTTACGAAGAAATAGCAAGATTCGATAGATGAACAAACCTGGAAGAGTTAATATATTATTTCTCCTGAAAATACCTCTACACGTAGCCCTGAATTTCATACGATACATTGTCCTCATCGCCAGTTTCTGGATGATGAAGACACGATCCGCATGTGAGCTACTACCCCAGAAAATTATGCCATATGTTAAGAGTGATTGAAAGTTTGCATGGTAAATTGTTTTCAGAGTATCCTGGTCAATTTGATTCCTCACGACTTTTAGGGTGTAAATTATAGAATTTAATCGAGATACAAGACTATCACAGTGCAATTCCCAACTGAGGCTTTTGTCTAATGTAATCCCAAGTAATTTTGTATCTTTAGTAACCTGTATCTCTTGATTATCAAGAATCAGCGTATTCGGAAAAATTGTGGTGGATCTTATATGACTGAAAAAAATTATTTTTGATTTCTCTGTATTTATATTCAAGCTGTTTTCATTGCACCAATGTCCAACCAAACTCATGGATGATTTTAGTTCGTGTGATGTAGATTGCATGTCTCGTCCAGATACAATTAAGTTGGTATCATCAGCATACAGATATGGCTCTGTTCTTGTCTCGGTTGTTTGGTACTGAAATATATCAGGAAGATCATCAATATAGACTGTGAATAATATTGGGCCTAATATCGTACCTTGAGGTTAACCAACCGATAATACATTTTCTGAGGATTTATATCTTTTTCCTTCACTATCCATAATAACAATCTGTTTCCTATTAGATAGACAATCTTTAAAAAGTTCTAGTGTTGTCCCCCTTATTCCATATGCTTCGAGCTTATCTAACAATCTATCATGACTAACGCAATCAAACGCCTTTGAGAAATCTAAAAAAAGACCAGCCGGAATATCATCCGTTTCCAGGCATTGTGTTACTCTCTGTAACAGCTCGAATATTGCTGTTTCAGTGCTTCGACCCTGAATAAAACCATGTTGCACCCTGGAAAAAAGTTCATACTTTGTGAAGAATTTCAAGAGTCTATTGGCTAGTACTTTCTCAAAAACTTTTGCGAATGCTGTTATTAGACTAATGGGCCTATAATTATTGAAGTTATTTATGTCCCCTTTCTTATGACATGGTTTCACAAGAGAAATTTTGAGTGAATCAGGAAATATACCGCTTTTGAAGGCACATTTCATTATAAAACATAATGGATCCACCATACTTTCAATATGGCGTTTTATAATTTTTACTGATAAATTATCATGGCCAGTTGAGTTTTTGTTCTTAAGTCCCTTGACTACAGATAAAATTTCTGATTCAGTTATCTCAAATAAACAAAAAGATCTAGTTATTCGAACTTTCAAAGCGCTCGTTTTGATTTTTTCTTGATCATTTAACACAACTTTGCAGAAAAACTGACTGAATTGCTCGGCTAATTCTGATAAATAATGCTTTTCTTCTTGTAAGTTTGGTAATCTCGGATACTTATTTTCATATGATTTTCCCTTTTTTGTTATTTTTCTAACGATTTTCCATGTAGCAACTGATTTATTATCTGATTCTTCTATAATTGTCCTAAAGAAAGCTTGTCTGTTGGCTATTAAAGCGGCATCATAGTTTCTTTTCACACTTCTGTAAGTATCAATGAATTCAGGCCTACGTGCAGAGAGAACAAACAACAGATCCAACGACTCTTTCAAAGATTCGATTTCCGGAGTTAATTTTGGTTTTTGTATATTAGCTGTATTAATTTTTCGAACTGGAAAGGCTTTATTAAAATTCAGCTCGATCTGATTCGAAAAATAGTACCACATCTCATTTACTTGTTTTTCTGAGAAGTGATGAAGTTGAGACCAATCAATTTCCTCGAGCAAATCGTGAAAATTCTTATGTGTATTTTCATTAAATATTCGTAAAAATTTTATTTTGACAGAGTTAACTCTACTATTTATTTTGTCCTTTGATGATTTTTGAAAAACCTCTTTGTTTCGAAGATACAGGGCAAACAAAATTTTAGATAATAACATTTTATTATGAAAAATTACATGAAAATTCAACTTAACCTACAAAAACTGTTGAAAATGACCACCTCCAGCCAGCATACAAGCATCCAATCTTCTCCTCATTGACTGCCGAACCCTTTAAAAAACACCAGGATCATTTCTTATTAAGTTACACCCAGCAATGATCCGATTTCGCAAGTCTTCCACATTTTCTACTGGAGTGTTTTTTATAGTTGTCAAACACATTTAAAAATAAATTGTACCTACTTAGTAAACACAGTGCGGTACGCATTTTTATTTATACTATTATCACTTTTAAAAATATGAAAAATGTTGTTCGCCCTGTATCTTCGAAACAAAGAGGTTTTTCCAAAAACATCAAAGGACAAAATATTCTTAGAATAGTCCAAGTAACAGCTCCCTGAATTTTTGCCGCATGTTTAGGAAACACCCTGTATATTTTTTTAATAGTGCGTGGAAATTTTTAACTGTGTTGGCTTCTTTAATTTCGTCTGGGAGATCGTTGAAAGTTGTGATAGCTTGAGATATAGGCGAGTTTTTTCCTTTTGTGGTTCTTGGCGTCTTGAAATCGTAATAATTTGCTGAGCGGGTGTTGTGACCATTTAGTTCATTTTTTTTCAATGGCAGGTAAGTAATTGATTTTCATCAGTTCGTTTTCGATTTTATGAATGAGCATAACTGCCTTCATTTTACTTATTTGTTCAAACTTGGGTATATCGAAGCGTTGAAATAGTGCCTGGCTTGATGTCATCTGTGCCAGATTATATAGGTTTTTCATCGCTTTTTTCGGGAGTCTTTCCACTCTTTTCCTGTTTGTCTTGGATGCTGAAGACCAAACGACTGTGAGATATGACAATACCGAGTGGATATTCATATTTATATTTCATTTATACAAGTTGTAAACTCTGAAAAAAACTGTGAGTTATACTGTATAACTGCTTACAGTTGTTGAAAATTAATTTAAATTCTAACGGCAGTAAGTAACAATATTTAAAATTAAATACATTTCTTTTTTTCTTCGTCACAATCGGTTTCTTCTAGTCTTGATCGGGAATATAGTCGCATTCGGGAAGTTTTGTCTCAATTCGGTGTTTTCTCGTCTCCTTGGTAATTTTTTGTCACAATCAGTAATTTGGTACCTCAGCTTTTCATGTAGAGTTGATAATTCTATGAATCATCGATCTATCTTCTGCAATCAACCAATTTTTTATTTCTCTTTTAAATTTTTTCATACTTTTCAGTTGTTGTATTCGACTGGGTATTCGTGGGTAAAGTCTTGGAGCTTGGTATGTGCAGCTTCTCTGTCCTAATCTTTTTTCTGCTTTTGTTCTTTCGTAGTTGTCATTTTCTTTTCTTGTAGAGTAATTGTGCGCTTTCAGTACCAGAGGTATCTTCTTCTGTTGAACGCTCGTTATTATTTTGCTCGCAAAAATCTGTCGTATATCCAATACTTTCGATATTTCATAAATCTCACGACTAGGGAATGTATATTTTCTACCGTGCATAATTTTTAGATGCATTTTTGCATGATATCCAAGCTTTTTTGATGACAATCCAATACTCCCCCCCCATCCAACGATACCATATGAGAGTTGCGATTGCACCAATGCATAATATGTTGCTTGTTTGCTTCTCTCATCTGCTGCTGAATTCAGTCACCGAAATGCACTTATCAGTGGTGTTAGTACCGCAATTAGTTTGTCAATATGCGGTGACCATTCTAGTGTAGATTCTATTGTGAGTCCCAAATATGTATGTGTATGGACATGTTTTATTGCTTGATTTTTTATTTCAATAGTTATTGGCATAATTGGTTTTTTTTTCTGACGAAACAGCAGTGTCACTATTTCGTCTAGGTTCAGTGATAATTTGTTGTAATTTAACCAGTGTTTTTGAATCTAGTAGATCTTTGCCTTTATTTATATAGGATAGCTGTGTCATCAGAAAACATATATGTTTCCCCTTATAGCCCAGCTAGTCTTATACTTTCAACGTATAGCAGATAGAGAATAGACCCTAATACAGAGCCCTGAGGCAATCCACACGTCACCGTAGATTCCTGGCTGTAACAGCTATTGACCACTGTAAATTGTCTTCTACCTGTGAGGAAGTTTTCAATTAATTCATGGACGGATCCACTGAAACCCATCAATTGTATTTTTTCCAGAAGAATAGAATGGTCTATGAGGTCGAAGGCTTTTCGGAGATCTATAAATATGACTATCACGTACATATTTTTATCCAAGCTCATGTATATATTTTGTTCTAGGTCTGTAACTGCTCCCGCAGTAAAGAAATCTAGAAAAAATTCTTGATTTCAAGAAATATTGATGTTCGGATATTGTTATGAATTTGCTAAGCTCTTGCTTCATATATTTTTCAACCAATTTTGAAAATGTCGAGGTCAAAACTATTGGTCTGTAATTAGTTGGGCTTGCTCTGTCACCTTTTTTGAACACTGGTATCAATTTAGATATAAGACACTTAATGCATGGTAGCAGTTCTATCAATTCTCTAGGTGTTATATTGCCATGTAATGGTGCTGCATGTCTTCATAGTTCTTATAAGTCTTCTTAAGTTGTGCTAATGAATTCATTAGAAATATCAGTGTGTTTTTTTTTTACTGCTATAAAATTTTCTGGGGATGTTCTTGGAGTCATTTTCAAGCTTTTTCATTCTGGGACCTTGCGTCCTTAGAGTCACGGTTGACAAGAAATGATTATTTAATGTTTTCTTCACAAATAATCTAAATTCACGCTCTTCAAGGTGAGGTTTGATGTATGTTTGTGAAATTGGCATTTTTTCAAATGCTAACCTCTTATCCATGCTATTCAAATAATCAAAAGTGTTTAGTTAAATTATTGACGGTCCCAAATATGAGACATACGAGGTTTTTCATGTTGCAAAATTAGTAACTGTTTGAAATGAAATCAACTTCAGAATAAAATTTAAAAAAATACCAGCAAGAACTGATAGCTTCATTTCATTTTGATAAATTCGTTAGTTGATGACCTTTCTAACGGTATGCTTCAAAATTGATGAAAAAATTATTTCTGTTTCGAAATACCGTGATTCCGTGAGAAAAAAATTGTTCAGTAGTAATAACAAGAATAGAATACCTCAATATTGGTATTCTTGTTATAAATTTTACTGGAAATGTTCTCCTCTGTTCGTCTTCTTTTTTTCTTCTTCAATCGTTATGGTATATGAACTCATTTCATCTCATTGCTACAAAAACGGCGTTTATTTTTACGATTAACACCCCTCTCGGCACTTTCCCAACGAAAAATTAGAGACAACCCAAACAACTCATGTTCTAACTTGAAAATAGGTAGAAGCGGTCCGATTTCTTGGCCCACACGATCTCCAGACCTAACTCTCTGAGGTTTTAACTTATGACGACAGCCAAAGCATTAGTTTAAGCTAAGGAAGTACCCACGAGATAGGTGTTAATCTAAAGAATAGACGCTTATTTATTTCAACTAATGAGAAATCTAAAATCAGACTAAAGGTCTTGGTAGTACTCTGTTCTATCGTTTTTCAGAAGTTTTAGCAAGGTTTATAATCATTATGTAGCTTTTTCAGAAGTGATCAGTTGTTGTTATCTTTGCATTTTATTTTCGAATCTTGCTCTTCATCATTGATCTTCAAAATTTACTTATGGACATCGACTTTGGAGCACTAAAAATATTAGATGATTCAGAAGTAGGTTTCTGTAAATCATAATCCATAATCGTTTTAAAATCACCAGTTTACAATTATGGACAAATTAAGTCAGGGGAACCAAAATTTGTCCAATGAATTTGTACAAAGGGGAGGTATGAAAAAAGATAAGGATCATATGTAATCATTTGACAAACTTCCGATTTATCAAAAAAATCCCAAATAAAATGGAACAAACGTCCAGCTTTTTAGTTTGCGCATGGGTAGTTGAGGGGAGAATGTGAAGAAAAACTAAATGATGACTTTTCTGTACTAAATCCAATCGAATATTTTTTTTGAGACCATATAACCGTTATTTCGAAAGTTTTTTGTTTTTTTTTTGCATTTTATTATTGTAATTATTTTATTCACAATATTCATTGTTTTTATTTTCTTATATTTTCTCATTCAAATAAAATATTCGACAAAATGGAAATAATGGTTTGTATTATGAAGCATTACCACTGTATCTGATGTATGTATGTATTTTCCATGCATTCTAGATTTCAGTGAAACTCCTCAGAAGCTACTTAAGGCCCGATTTCACCAACATCTAAAACCGAGTTTTAGTTCCGCTAATCGCCGTTAACAGCAATGTTCAATTTCACCATGAATATAAATCGATGTTAAGCCTAACTATGTTTAGAAAAGTTAACTCGCCGATTTTGGTCGTTTACGCATTTTAACTTCAGTTAACGACAATTCACGTGTATTTCTATGCGATAGTTTGTATTGACGTCTGCCAGTTTGTTATTACCAGAGACTCGATAAGGAGATTTGAAGGTTATGAAATATTTTTCAAATTATCATTTCATCTTATTTTATAAATATCAACGATAACAAAACGTCCAAGATGGATTAGAGTTAGGGAAGATTATTTCAACAATTTCGACGACAAAGATTTCACCATGAGATTTCGATTATTTAAACAATTTGTCCTATTTGTTTTAGAGAAAATTGAGAATCAGTTGAAACATCCAACTGACAATTGAGTACAGTACATTTCATTTTCCAGATCATGAACTTCAAAAATAACCAAAACTTAGCAAACCATAACTTGGACGCATAAACAGTAACATTAATTTTAAATTGGAATTCGTGGAAATGAACTTTCTCTATTCTCTAAATCTGCGGTGTGCACACAGAAATGAAGAATTAACAGAGTTGCCAAGTTGTATGGATGCTTTAACTTCGATTTCTAAAACTCAAATTACCATGCCTGCGTTTAAGATGGTGAAATTGGAATTCCCTTAAACGGAATTAAAAGGGCCAGTTAGTTTAACTGGAGTTTCCTTAACGGCGTTTAAAGCATCAGTTGGTGAAATTGGGCCTTAAGCTTGTGCGAGTTAGAATGATGGGTGTGTTCTGTGTAGGCTTTGTTACTGTGTCCCGACGCCACCTTAGGCACAGCACTGTTAATTGTTTACCCAACAGTGAATGGTTCGGCGCGTTCTCCATACCAGAAAATTTCTTCCCTGGCGGAGACTCGAACCCCGACTTGCCGGGTTGCCGGGTCGGAGTCCAGAGCCCTATCCACTAGGCTACACGCACAGAGGATAACATTGAGTATATTTGTCTATAATTGTGAACATTTTTTCTCTATGAAAAAACAAATTCTACTTTTTTTTTTCGTGAACCATATCTCATATTTGGGGTCAGGTAGTAAAATGAAACAGATTCAACAGGCACTAGATCGCCAAAACTATCATATCAGGAATGATACTCGACATTCTTGAAGTAGGTATAACAAATAAATAATAAATTTATGAATCGATTACATCTCCACTAAATACATTTCCATCATCAATCATTTTTCACTACATTAGTTTTCTCAATTGCATCAAACAAATCCTCCATTTGAAACCATATTTTCTTCTCGAGTTCGAAGATTGAAACAGAAAAATTTGATTTGTTTCATATTTAGATCCTTTCGAATGCAAAATACCGATAAAATCCATATAAATTGACTTCAGAATAAATGCGCTACGTTTCAATATTTTAACTCGAATTAATTCCGTTGGAAGTATCTGAAAGTGAAAAAAAATAGAAGAAAACTATATTCCAGAATGTAACATACGGTATTTAAAGTTTCCACCCTTGAAACATGTAGGGTAATGTATGTATGGAATTTGGAGAATTTAATTGAATCATGTACTCTTCACCAAGAATTTATTTATTGTAGAATAATGAACGTTATCAATTAGTATTTTTCTTAACTTTCATGATACTTCGGAGCGAAGTTCACATCGTATACGTCCAAAATACAAAAAAATAATAAACATCGAAATCTGAGGTATGAGGTACAAATATGTCAACTTCTTTTACCTAGAGTGTTCAATAACTCATCATTATTTGAGATTTTGCCAATTATAGTTAGTGTGTTAGTTACAGTCAAAAAAGTATCGATATATATTTTACCTTAAAAACTACCCAAGTTGTTTCACTCAATATTAACACTCCCGAGGCGATGCTGAATCCAGATTCGAGCTTTGCCCTTAGTGACCATGTGGACCTCATGAATATGTCATTAAGTGCGGCCGTACACGGACAGCTTCAAGCAGTTGAGACCGACTGCTTGAAGCTGCGACAGCACGGTGAACCAAAGGCATTCAGCTTGGTCGTCCACTGCAAGCGTATTCAGGCGGCAACGCGCTCACGCGAAACAAGCGTTCGTAGCTGCTACAACACAGGCGGCAATGGGCTGCAGGGTTCGTCCACTGGCAGCGGCGACGGTTGCGGCTTCTTGCGTTCCATTCAGTGATATAACCAACAAAGACCATAGTTTGTCTTCGAAAATGACATCGTTCGTATTCTTTTAGCATTGAGTGCAATATGCTTTGAATCCGGAGGACTTGTACATTCTAGAGTCAAGTTTTTTAGTCAAAAGACGACGGAAACACAGAGGTCCTGCCGTTATTGGATGCACCCAATTTTCAGAACCAAAAATCCTTGGGAGAATTCAAACATCTCCAAAATCAATAATTGGAAAAATATCCTGAGCGATTTTTCAATTCCTATGGGAAGAAGCACAGAATATTTCTGAATGTATTTGAGAAACGATAAAACTTCATTGGGGCAACACTTCGAACTCTCAAGCTTTGTAACGTTTCGGAGTTTATATCAGACTCCCTTTTCAAACAATTTCTCAACATGAGTTTCACGTAATATTGAGAATTATTGATTTCCCAATTGACATTCACCAATCCATGCTGATCATAGATTAATATTAATAACTGTGATGGTAAAATTGCTACTTCATTTCAAAATTCCCTGAAATCAGTTCCTTTTTCAACAAATCATTCAAAATACGATCCATACCCACCGAACAATTTAACAGATTATCATTCTTGTTTAACTGTCAGGTTCCATCATTAGATTTTTCGTGTTATTCCAATCCATCATGTGATCGCTTATTGAAAGTCACATGATCGCGATCTACCAATATCTCTACATTTTATGTTATTCTAAGTTTCTAATTTCGAAAGGTGTTGATGTTTCTCGTGTAGGTATAGGTTTTTCCATAAATACAAGGAATATTGTAAATACAATTTCTTATTTGAAGATTTAGTTTTTGTAAGTTTAGATCTTAAATCATTTCGTGTTTTGAAAACGGTTCTCATATTGAATTTAGAACCAATTCTTTGAATTTTTCCTGAAAGTCCATGAACATGAGAAATCAAATTATATGACATTGTTTATTCTTGACGGTTTCTTGTTGGTCCCTGATTATCATTATACTCTCCAAATTTGAAATGATTTTTCAAATGAAATTCGTTGGATATTTATTATCCTCAAGAATACTTTTAATGAAATTAATTTAATTATTTCTTATTTCATTTGTAGATGAAATTAAATGAGCCCCACCATTCAGTGTTTTTATAATACTTCTCATTTGACTGATTTGAATATACAGGGTGTACCAAGTTCGACGGCCTATTAGGCGTTTCTGGAGAACTAGACTTATTTGGAATCTGAAAATTGGGATTATGAAATTGTTTGACATTATCTACCGAGCTAGAATATTCTTGGAGCCTGACCACTTTTAGTTATACAGGGAGAGAAAAAAAAATTTTCAAAATTTTATTTTTCTGTTTTTTTCTTTTTGAATTTGATAGAGTACGCGATTCTGAATACATTCGTTCTCAAATCATTGCATTCGTCGAAATACTTTCAAAAATATCGAGAAAAACCTGAAGAAAAATAGAGAAAAGAGTATTCGGTATTATGTTTGTTATTCCTAATCTAGATATCTTAAGCATAAACCGTTTTCACATTTTTGAAGTCGAAGAATGTGAAAATATTGTACATTTATAGAATTTTGAAAAACTTACACAGGGTGTTCCAAATGTTGGGTCAAAAATTGGGATCAAGATTAGCCCATAACTTTCGTTTTTCAAATTAGAACTCTATTTTTTTATGATTGCGTTGGATTGTACAGAGAAAAATGATGATAATGTTTCAACATGTTCATGCTCCTAAAATTGATATTTCTTAAGTTATCTAGGATTTTCTGATTTTATTTATTTATTTATTTATTTATTTATCATTAATACATCAAGCAGGCTAATAGCCCATTGATAGGTGTACAAAATACAATTAGTGACATGAAGAGAAATAAAAAATAAAGGAAACAAATGTTAATTTCGGATGGAGCTGAGTATTGTCCTGTTAAACTGCTGAAAATTAAGGAAAAATATATCAACATTGGGAACACTATTTACACTTCTAGACATATTTGAAATTGGCGAATGGAAATGGTGCATCGTATTAGGAACTGGTACATGAAAAGTTTCTACAAATCTGGAGGATATACGAGGTACATTAAACAGTATCTGAGATAACAGACTTGAAGAGTCTAACTGACCATGAACAATTTTGTAAACAAAACACATATCTCTACTTTCTCTATGTTTCCTGAGTGACATCATATCAAATTCACTCAGTAATGCATCATAACTATAACCTCGCACTGGATAAATCCCATATCTCCTGAAATAAGCATATTTAAGAAACTTTTTTTGAACATTTTCAAGAGCTGTTATATATTTCACATGAAATGGGTTCCAAACAACGCTGCAATATACTAGTTTACTTCTAACTAACGCCAAATAAACACTTCTCAATGATCCAAATGACTTAAATTCCTTACAATTTCTAATCAGAAACCCTAAGCTCCTCACTGAAACCGAAATAATATGCTCCATATGAAGCCGAAATGTTAGTTTTGCATCAAAAATGACTCCCAAATCCTTTGACTCGGCAACCCTTGACAGAGTCCCGCCAGCAAGCTCACAATGGAAGGTGAAAGGAACCGCATTACGGGTATATGTCATTACTTTGCATTTACCCACATTCAGATACAATCTGTTACGCGAACACCAGCTACCCAAGGTATTCAAATCCTCCTGTAGAGCAATACAATCCGCTTCATTCTTAATTTCCCTATAGATTTTCATATCATCAGCAAACAGTAATTTATGAGAGGAAATGTTGTCGGCTATATCATTGATGAATAGAAGAAGAGGGCCAAGATTTGACCCCTGGGGGACACCAGATGATGCTATGAAGCAGGAAGATTTGATTCCGTCACATTCCACATACATGCGTCTGTCAGTTAAATAAGATCTAAGCAGCAAAACCATGTCACATGATAAGCCAAAACACGACAACTTCTCCAACAGTCGATGATGTGACACGCGATCAAACGCCTTACTGAAGTCAGTATAAATGACGTCTACTTGGTTCCTCTTGTCAAGGGAGCTAGACACATGTTGAGTAAAAATACACAAGTTCGTTTCAGTATTACGTGCCCTAACGAATCCATGTTGATAGTTGGAAAGCAAAGCGTTCACATGACCATATATCAAATCCGAAAGAATGATCTCGAATATTTTAGAGAAAACCGAAATTAAGGCAATTGGTCTATAATTCTCAACCTGTACGATCTTTCCGGACTTGAATACAGGACACAATTTTGATAGTTTCCACGCCTCAGGAAAACGGTGGTTTTTTAAAATACAATTATAAATAATCTGCAAGGGTTCGAAGATAACATCAATTTGCGATTTTACAATTTGAGCTGGAATGCCATCAGGTCCACATGATAACTTATTTTTCAGCTTCTTGATAGCACCAATGACTTGTTCCGAAGTAACATTCGTTAAATTAAAGCAGGGATAGTATGAAACACTTGGTTCATATCCAACATCATTCAGCAATTCATCATCATTACTATAAACACTACTGAAATGTGCCGCAAAGGCTGTCACAATTGATTCCGACGTGGAGCATGGTTGCCTATTATAAGTCATTTGTCCCGGAAGGCGAGACTTATTCTTTTTTGAATTTAAATAATTCCAAAAACCGCGAGGATTACTCGTCAACATGCTTTCAGATCGCTCCATGTACGATGCATAATCAGCCGTTATTCCGCGCTTAACCAATTTCCTAAAATGTTTCATACGTTCTAAATAAAATAGGTATTTACTTTTTTTATACATTTTCAAATAATGATTTTTAGTTCTAATTCTGCGAATCAGACCACTGCTATACCAAGTTGGAAATGAAAGAGATTTATACCCCGCCAGTGGCGTACACTTCGAAACTACATCATGAAAAATGTTACCGAACACCTCACACATAGAGTCAACGTCATTATAATGCGAAAGTTTCTCGGTCCAGTCCACATCACCAAGCATACAAGTAAATCTTTGAATGTCAACTTTTTTGAAGTCGTACCTTCTTACTGATGAAACAAATTTGTATTTGCTCGCTGTATCAGCTGACACTTCCACTAGGAGACCCGGGTGGTGAGGATCAATGGGCACAAACGGATCATCATCGGGTTTCACTACACATTCATAATCGGTGGAACACATAATTAAGTCTAATAACCTATTATTGGCATTGCAAATTGAGTTTCGTTGTTCTAGATCACCAAAGCTCAAAAAATTGATAAAACGTTGAGTGAGCTTAGTATGCCTACTGCAACCGTAGTATTCTTGTAGTTCAGGGATGTTGAAATCTCCAATAATGATAGATTGTTCCACTGAGACAAAATCCTCCATGAATGTGAAAAATTCGTCGTACTCTTCATATGCCGTTTTTGGCGGAATGTATACCGCAATAATATACAGTGCTTCATGGTGGTTTATTGTTACTTTAATACAGAGGAAGTCTATTTTCTCAACAGGACAGTGCAGATCACACCCCTCAGAATCATATACCACACCATTTACAGCAATCAGTACTCCGCCCCCTCGAGTTTTACGATCCTTTCGGTAGGTTACGAAATTAACAGGAAAGAGTTCTCCATCACCAACACCCTCATGCAACCAAGTCTCTGTAAGAACGATTATATTGTGGTCACTTCCCAGAACATTTTTATAAAAGAGATGCGTTTTTGAATTCAATCCCCTACAATTTTGGTAAGCAATTAAGTGTTTATTGTTCTCTTGGGAGGACCGACCGGATGCACGAATTAGTTTTTTTTTGTGATGAACGGAAAGCCATTCTTATATTTTATAATCAGGTTTTGTTCACCAGAATCATGTCTCTCTTTAAGTTCCCTTCGCAATCTCAACAAATGTTCCCTCTGCATAATTGTCATATCAGGTTTTATATAAACATCTTTGAATTTCTCAATAGTTCGTATTTTTTTATTGTTCTTAATAAATACCGAGTGGTTACAACTATCAGGCATAATGATTTTAATTGGACGACATTTTCCAGGAGAAGGTCGTCCCAAGCGATGCATTTTCGATCCAGAAATATCAAACCCTGGTACTACTATTCTTAGAACATCTTCCACAACAGCCTCCTGATCATCAGCATCCTCCGGAATACCAAAAACCAATAGGTTATTTTCACGTTGTTTAATCTCAGCAATTTCCGAAATTATCTGCATGGGACTTTGGGACGCCACTGTTGAGTCACCACATTTTGCATTCAACAAATCAACCTTATCGTTAAGGTTCTTCAGATCGTTTTTGTGCGATTCTTTTAAATCACGAACATGAGACTCCAACTTATCGACTTTTTTTTCGTACGAAGCCAGCTGTTGTTTTAAATTCTTCACGATTTCATTCGATATAATTTCCGTTATTGTTTTAAGGAATCCTGGTTCCCTGAATAATTGCCTCACCACCACATCAGCGGCATTTTTGAGTTCACTTAATTGTTCACGCGTTAATGGCATCATGAATATCAAGTCTAAATCAGAAAATTCGCAATCAAACGCCTCTCAAATAAGGATCTATCACAGCTCCACCAAACACGTCTTATCACACCGGGATTTAACAATATATGTCGTATGTAGCGTCAAATTCATTAAATCTGTTTCATATCAACTATGACCTTGGTCATAGAAGATAAATTATTTCAATAACTCACTAGTGACACACCTTTTTGTTCAATTCATTCATCATTGTTGTTATGGAACAGATTTTATGAATTTGACGCAATGTACGACATGGAATCAGAAAATACTAAATAACTCAAGAAATATTAATTTTAGAAGTATCAACATGATAGAACATTATCATCATCTTTCTTCGCAGAATCCAACGCAATCATAAAAAAATAGGATTCTAATTTGTAAAACGAAAGTTATGGGCCAATCTTGATCCCAATTTTTGACCGAACATTTACAACACCCTGTGACGAGTTTTTCAAAATTCTAAATATGTAAAATATTTCCATTGTCTTCGACTACAAAAACGTGAAAACTGTTTGTGGTCAAGATATCTAGATTAGAAATACCAAACATTATACCGAATACTCTTATCTACCTTTTTTGTTCAGTTTTTTTTAAATTTCGGAAAGTATTTTGACGAATGCAACGATTTCAGTACGGATGTATTCAAGTGTATATCATAAGTGGAATAATTCATCTTCTATGACCCAGGTCATAGTTGAAATGAAACAGATTAAATGAATTTGACGCTACGTACCACATAAAATCAGAAAATCCTAAATAACTCAAGAATTATCAATTTTAAGAGCATTAACATGTTAGAACACTATCATCATTTTTCTTCATACAATCCAACGTAATCATAAAAAAATAGGGTTCTAATTTGAAAAACGAAAGTTATGGGCCAATCTTGATCTCAATTTTTGACCCAACATTTGGATCACCCTGTGATGAGTTTTTCAAAATTTTAAAAATGTACAATATTTCCACAGTCTTTGACTTCAAAAATGTGAAAACGGTTTGTGCTTAAGATATGTAGATTAGGAATAACAACTATAATACCGAATACCCTTTTCTCTCTTTTTCTTCAGATTTTTCTCGATATTTTTGAAAGTATTTAGACGAATGCAACGATTCGAGTATGAATGTATTCAGAATTGCATACTCTATCAAATTCAAAATGAAAAAAACAGAAAAATAAAATTTTGAACACTTTTTTTCGCTCCCTGTATAACTGAAAGTACTCAGGCTCCAAGAATATTTTAGCTCGGTAGATAATGTCAAACAATATCATAATCCCAATTTTCAGATTTCAAATAAGTCTAGTTCTCCAGAAACGTCTAATAGGCCGTCGAACTTGGTACACCCTGTATATTTAGATATCGATTGTTGTGTGACTTTTTTCTGAAACCACTTGATTCTTCTTTGCCACGTTGTCAAATCACGAAAACATCATCGGCATACCGTCATCAAGTCCTTAGGCATTGCACCACAGACTTTTCATCACACAAAATTTGACAGCAAGATTTCCTTGAATTTCATTCATATAAGAGACAAGTGTGTTCAGAAAAAAAGACACACCAATCGATATCAAATGAGTGTTAAAACAGCTTTTATGAAAACACTTTATGATTGGGATCATTTAATTCATCTACAACTGAAAAAAGAAAAAAAGAAATTAATTTCGTTAAAGATAGTTTTGAGGAGGATCCATGTCCAACGAATTCCATACGAACTTCTCTACGCGGAAAGGATTTTACTTCGTAAATAGAGCCAGCGGTTCTGGCGTTCGAGCGTACACGCGCTACAGATCCCATTTCAGGCGGATCAAGCGTCGAAGCTCGTAGCCGCTCGTGTACGCCCGCTCGAAGTCGCCTGTACTGGACGCAGCTGCATTGGAATACATTGCTTGGGATCTGTAGCAACTTGCCGCACGTATACGCTCGTTTCGCGAGAGCCATAAAACGCTCGAAAACGCTTGCAGTGGACGACCGGGTTTATGTGAAGTCTTGGTGCGGGGTCATTCACTGCCGCACACGCCTGCTCGAGCTGTCGACTAGTGTTGGGTAACTCTTGTAAGATGCGGTTCATGTGTCCCGGACACGACCCAGAAATGTAAGAGCGGCTCATTTTGAAAAACTGTATCACCTCAATTCGAATGTCCCACTAAGCGACAACTCGTCACGCATCTGTGGGGCGATCGAGCGAGGAGGATGGTACGAAGTACGAAGGGTTACGTTACGGATGTTACGATTCGAAAGACGCAGGGAGCGAGACCGACGCAGGCACGCAGGTACTCGGAGATCGGAGATGCAGTTGAATGATGTTGGTTTGGTAGGGGGGGTTCGGATTGTTCGGAAGACAAGAGTCTCGGACTCGACATCTCGATAAACTGATAAACACATCGGATCGATCAGCCGTAGAATTTCGCCGGGAGCGCAATCCGAGCGATCTGATTCTGATAATCAGATGTGTTTTGCCGAACTGAAGTATTAAAAATACAGTGACCCTACACTAATTGCTTTCAGCTTTCATGTTGATAGAAGGTACTTCCATCTGGACTGGGGGTTATTCCTCATAACAAAATTAGGGTTGTTCTTTCAGGTTGCTCCTTTCTTTGGGCAATCTAACCTCTTACCGACCGAATATACAGGGAGTTTGTACAACAAGGAGAATATTGTTTATTCATAGAAGGAGAAAGTATAGTCTAATGAGCCTCATAGTCATAAATGTTGAAATTGCGAATTGTATCTGAATTATTTCAAATTAAACAAGAATTTTATTCTTAAGTTCAAATTTATAATAATTTATTTTCATTTTCAATAACTCTCATTTTTTGTTTTTTTACATGCTTCGTTTTTTATGAAAGTTACATTTTATTTATATTTTATTGAAATAAAAATTTCAAAATATATTTTCTGCTCGAATTTTTTGTGTGGGAATATGTCCGCTGAAAACAATGAAGAACAACGGGTTAAGGCTCAAGAATATGGTATTCTAATAGTCCAATACCTCTCCAAACCTTGAAAGTATAATCAGAATGATATTATCATCTTTAGATAAAACCATTAATATAAATAACATCCAGAGATCATATGATCTCAGTTCATGTTGAATTTATAAATTGTAATGAAAACAATTCGTTCCTAAACTAACAAACTGTTCATAATATACTTCAAATTTTTGGTTGAATGAGAATATATTATCACGGTAAGTTTCAATTATTTCGTATAACTATATTCCTTCATTTTCGGTGTAATTTGTAATTTGAATCAAAGAAATATTACGCGACCTTCCACTCTCACCCGCTCACCGTCGCTCCATTTTCAATACAAACTTCCAACAGTTGTTAATACACATTCTGAATTAGTGTGCCTTCTGTCTTCCCCACATCCCCACCGCTTCAACTCTAACTCTAACGTCTAACACACGTAACGACGTTCGACGTTATCCCCCTTTCTTTTGCTTGCATGGGCCCAGTTCCAGTTGCGAGCGACAAAGTATGTAGTAGAGCAAATTTTGTCTCGACTGCCTAACGCGTCATGAACGCCCGGAATGCCCCAAAACGCCTCGCCTCATTGGAAGTGGTACACTGTACTGCTAAAATACAAAAGTAAGGCACCTCTTACAAACTCAATTTCAAACCGTGTACTACCCAACACTACTGTCGACTGCATGACTCTACTGCGGTATGAAATCAACTGCTCGAGCGGTCCGTGTACGTCGCTCTGCCGTTAACAGCTCGAGCTGTCCGTGTACGGCCGCCCTAAGATCGAATATTCTAATGTATGAATATTCAGGAAAAATGATAAACTTGGCAACAGCGCTGGACGCCATAACATGCTGAGTATGAAGAAAGGAAAAAACTTGGACGCAATATTGTACTGAATGTGAAAGCAGTATATTAACTGGACGCAATAATGGTTGCAAGATGAAAGGACGTCATATTGTACATGTATATTTCGTTCTTATTTCTGAAGATGCAGATGATCTGAAACGGGCGATCTACTCAATTTTTTACGTAGATTAATATACTTCGATCAGATGTTTCCTAACTAGCGTATTTCTGGTGGACGCAATAAGATCGTTTTATGAAAGGACGCAACATGGTACGCATAAATCTGAAAACATTCGTACTCAAATCGTTGCATTCGTCGAAATACTTTAAAATATCGAGAAAAACCTGAAGAAAAAGAGAGAAAAAAGTGTTCGGTATTATGTTTGTTATTTCTAATCTAGAAACCTTAAGCACAAACCGTTTTCACAATTTTGAAGTCGAAGAATGTGAGAATATTGTACATTTCTAGAATTTTGAAAAACTCATCACAGGGTGTTCCAAATGTTGGGTCAAAAATTGGGATCAAGATTGGCCCATAACTTTCGTTTTTCAAATTAGAATCCTATTTTTTTATGATTGCGTTGGATCGTATGAAGAAAAATAATGATAATATTTCAACATGTTGATGCTCCTAAAATTGATAATTCTCGAGTTATTTAGGATTTTCTGATTTTATGTGGTACGTAGCGTCAAATTCATTTAATCTGTTTCATTTCAACTATGACCTTGGTCATAGAAGATAAATTATTCCAAGAACTCACTAGTGACACACCTTTTTCTTTAATTCATTCATCATTGTTGTTATGAAACTGATTTTATGAATTTGAGGCAACGTACGACATGGAATCAGAAAATACTAAATAACTCAAGAATTATTGATTTCAGGAGTATCAACATGATATAACATTATCATCATTTTTATTCGCAGAATCCAACGCAATCATAAAAAAATAGAGTTCTAATTTGGAAAACAAAAGTTATGGGCCAATCTTGATCCAAATAGTCAGACCAATGAATGAGAAGGACATTGATTTCTTTATACAGAAGATCCATGAAGAAAATTGGACTCTAATATATGACGAGGACGCGGAAACTCAATATCATAAATTTCATGGGAGACTGATGCATGTGTTCCATTCCTCTTTTTCTGAAAAAAGAATAAAAATAAAAAAACGCAAGCAGTACAAGACAACGAAAGAAATAGAGGATGTGAGAAGCAAACTTGAGGCTGCGAAAATCATAGCTGATGTGAGGGGCGATGAAAGTAGTAAGGAGCTCTGCAGTTTCTTGAAAGTCAGACTGAGGGAGGCGATAAATAACTCTGTAAGAAAAAAAAAATACGAAACGAATAGAAGAAGCGGAGAATAAACTCAAAGAAATGTGGGAGGTAATAAACCAACAAGCAAATAGGAAATATCATACAAATTCATGTGGAGAAGTCATCACAGCCGATAAGATGAATGAACACTTCATTAGTGTGGGCAAAGAAATAGCAGGAAGAGCTGGAACGACCTTGCCGACATCAACTGCTCTGCTTCGCAGACTCAATATCGATAGTGCAGATTCACTGTATCTCTATCCAGTGTCTGAGGATGAGTTGGTCGACTCAGTGAGGAAAATGAAAAACAAAAGTACGAAAGATTACTATGGCATGACAGTCCAGTTGATAAAATATATAATTCTATATATAAAAACACCATTGTGCAAAATCATAAATGACTGTTTCAAACAAGGGGTTTTTCCAGAGGAACTCAAAATGGCGATAGTTACACCCATTCTCAAAGGTGGAGATACAGAGGAATTCCCAAATTATAGACCTCTGTCAATTCTGCCAGTGTTATCAAAGATGTTTGAAATAGCGTTGAAGAAACGTCTGGTTGACTTCCTTGAGAGTAAATCACTACTTCACACTGCACAACATGGCTTCAGAAGGAGCAGGTCAACAATTACAGCGATGATTGACGTACTCGAAACCGTGCTAGAAGCATATAATAATTCGGAAGAAGTAGAAGCAACATCTATAGATTTAAGTAAAGCATTTGATAGCATCGGTCACGAAATGCTGCTGGAGAAAATACAATATTATGGCATAAGAGGATTGGCACATCAACTAATTCAATCATATCTTAGGAATCGGCGACAGTTAGTGAAGTGGAATGGATGCAGATCGGATTCCATCGAGGTAGAATGTGGTGTCCCTCAGGGATCGATCCTGGGACCGATTCTCTTCATTCTATTCGTGAATGATGTATTCTATAATATAACATGTACCAAGTGCTGTAGCTACGCTGGTGATGTGATTATTCTGAATAAGTCAGGCAATAGAATTGTCCTACATGAAAAAACAGAAGCCAGCGAAATGGAAGCACAGAAATGGTTTGCAGCTAATGGATTACTCATGAATTCAACAAAAACCCAGAAGCTTGTGTTCACTAACAGAGAGCCCACTGATTCGTCTATGTTATATTTGGGGCTTGAATTTCAGCCATCTCTAAATTGGAGCAACCACATAGACAGTCTGTGTAAAAAGTTGTCATCCTCCATCTTCCTAATCAGAAGAATGCGGCAAATCAGCGACATTAGAACTGCGAAGCTTACATACTATTCGAGCTTCCACAGTGCAGCAACGTACGGTATATTGCTCTGAGGACAATGTACAGATGCTCAAAGAGTTCTCGTTCAACAGAAAAGGGCAATAAGGACTTTATACCAGATGAAGATCACGGACAGCTGCAGAGAAATATTTAAGAGGGAGAAAATACTTACCATCACTTCATGTTTCATACTTGCTTGCGTTAAATATGTTCATCAACACCAGAATAAGTTCCTCAGAAATGCAGACTATCATAATTATAACACTCGGGACAAAAATCATTACACTGTCCCATACGCAAGAATAAAGAGAACGCAACAAGGTCCGAATCATACATGCCTGAAACTCTATAACAAGCTCCCCTGTGAGTTGAAAACATGAAGCCTACCTGCATTTACGAGAAGGGTAAAAAGTTTGCTACTGGAAAACACCATATATGATATGACCGAGTTTTTTTAAATTTAAAATTTTGTCTTATTTAGTGTTTACATATTTGTAAATATGTTTATGTTATTTATATATAAAAAAAAAAAATTTTGATCGAACATTTGGAACACCCTGTGACGAGTTTTTCAAAAAACTAAATATGTAAAATATTTCTACTGTCTTCGACTACAAAAACGTGAAAACGGTTTGTGCTTAAGATATCTAGATTAGAAATAGCAAACATTATACCGAATACTCTTATCTACCTTTTTTGTTAAGTTTTTTTTTTATATTTCGGAAAGTATTTTGACGAATGCAACGATTTGAGTACGGATGTATTCAAGTGTGTATCACCAGTGGAATAATTCATCTTCTGTGACCAAGGTCATAGTTGATATGAAACAGATTAAATGAATTTGACGCTACGTACCACATAAAATCAGAAAATCCTAAATAACTCATGAATTATCAATTTTGGGAGCATTAACATATTAGAACACTATCATCATTTTTCTTCATACAATCCAACGCAATCATAAAAAAATAGGGTTCTAATTTGAAAAACGAAAGTTATGGGCCAATCTTGATCCCAATTTTGGACCCAACATTTGGAACACCCTGTGATGAGTTTTTCAAAATTTTAAAAATGTACAATATTTTCACAGTCTTTGACTTCAAAAATGTGAAAACGGTTTGTGCTTAAGGTATCTAGATTAGGAATAACAAACATAATACCGAATACTCTTTTCTCTCTTTTTCTTCAAGTTTTTCTCGATATTTTTGAAAGTATTTCGACAAATGCAACGATTTGAGTACGAATGTATTCAGAATTGCATACTCTGTCAAATTCATAAAGAAAAAAAACAGAAAAAAAAAATTTGAAAATTTTTTTTTCGCTCCCTGTATAACTGAAAGGGGTCAGGCTCCAAGAATATTTTAGCTTGGTAGATGATGTCAAACAATATCATAATCCCAATTTTTAGATTTCAAATAAGTCTTTTTCTCCAGAAACGCCTAATAGGCTGTCGAACTTGGTACACCCTGTATATAACCCCTTCAATAAGACTGGTTCTATCTAATGTATCTCCGTCCATTCCACATACTATCCTGGAGAATAAGTTGAAATCTATTGGAATAAACATCATTTCTCCAATAAATTTCGTGAAAATGAATATTCCTGACCCAGCATACTCTCACGTTATGAGTTTTCGAAGATATGTTTTCATAAATCCTCAGAACCCGGACAGCATTCCAGAAAGTATTGTAGTTGAGTCCGAAGACACTCAGTATCGTATATTCCTCTCCTCTGATGATGCAGCCTGCTTTATATGCAAAACAAAAGGACACCTCGCATCAAAATGCCCCCAAAAAACTATTGCTACTGATACTCCTTGTCCGCCATCACAAAACCCAAGAAATGAAGCTCAAGAATCGTCACCAAATATGGAAGTGTCTATCACTCAGGAGGAAGTTTATCAACCAGGTCAAAAGCGCTCAATTTCCGAAACCCCCACCCCCAGCCCTGAAAATGAATCTCCAGAAAAAATGTTCATCAAACCAAAACCACCAAAAAAACAAAAAGCAGAAGTTTTCATAGGCCCAACGAAAGGACCTCAACTAGACGAGACACTGAAACCATAGTCCAAGAGCTAGTGAACCTTTTGAGTAACGGTTTGTCCGTAAGGCTAGAAATTTTTATAACAATAGTTCCTAGCATGCTGAGGACGGAAATCATCGCCTGGCACCCCTCACCCCTGCACGTCATCAAGATCTATATCTTTGAAAGTGTTGAAAAAAATATAAAAATAAACTTGTTCCTGTAAGCTTGAAACTTTCATACGGTTTCGTCCGTTCAGTGTGAAGTCCAAAAAAAAATTGACAGGCGATTTCGACGAGCACAAGTTCCTGCCAGGCGACTCGAAAAGGGTGTTAAATACGAACAAAAATGAACTTTTTTCTATAAGGCTGAAATTTATATATGTGTTCGTCTGAGTGAATGAAAAAATAAGTTTTATTATTAATCTCCATCATCATCTGATATGTTATCATTAATTTCTTCATCATATAGTACAGTCGTTTCAAGCCTAGTACACTGTGTCTTAAATTGGTTGAGACTGCATTATATCACAGCTATTATTGAAAATAGAGTCATGCGGTTTGCGAGACCCTGTGTCACTTTTCTGTAAAACTTTTAAATCCACAAACAGAAATATTCCATATTCTTTTGTTTCTGGAATACAGTGCGAAAATGAAAATTTTCACTTTTTGAAAATGTTATTATTTGTCGGGCTCTGTATGAGAAAGAAAAAGTATGAAAATGTTTATAATGATATTTTCACGTAGAAGTCAGTGGCGTAGCTTAAAATGTTTATCTAATAAATATTTTTAAGATATAGCACAAACTTGAAATGTTTCAAATGCGTCAATCATCCGAAAAATGTATACAAGTAGGCGCTCGATAATCCGGCGCTTGCCAATCCGGTACACTCGGTAGTCCAGCACTTTGGGACCCAGGTTTATACCGGCATTTTATACAGCTGAACGCCGGATCACCGAGAGTAGTTTTTCCCGCTCGGCAGTCCGGACCTAACCTCAACAGTGATGTCACGTATTTGTTTTCTCTTGTTTCATAGCGTCCCTTGACCAAATATCGGTCTAATTTTGCGAGTGGATAGTGGTGAAAATCGTATGATGTTAACTTTTTTTTCCTGTACAAATTCGATAATCCGGCATCAAGCGCCTACTGTATTTCTGTTTGTTTTGTTTAAAGTAAAACATGAATTCTTCCACACATGCATCAAAAAACCATTTTTCAGTTGATATTTTGAAATTATGTTCAAAATAGGATAAAATAAATGAGTTTAGATCACATCGCTTTTCGAAAGAGTAATGATTAAGTGCTTGTGAATATTGATTAAATGCGTGGGATATTTTTTTCAACAGAAATTTATTGGAGCATAGGTCGTGATACAGTTTGACGTTAAAATAAACATGGTGTTCCATATAAAAAATTTCATTCCGTTCCAATTCAATCTCAAAAACAATGCTTTGAAAAAATGTTCAGCTACGCCACTGACTTCTACGTAAAAATATCATTATAAGAAGTTTTAATTTTTTTTTCCTTCTTATGCAGGGCCCGAGAAATAATAACATCTTCAAAAAGTGAACATTTTCATTTTCGCACTGTATTCCAGAAACAAAAGTAGATGGAATATTTCTGTCTGTGGATTTAAAAGTTTTACAAAAAAGTGACACAGGGTCTCGAAAACCGCATGACTCTATTTTCAATAATATAGCTGAGATATAATGCAGTCTCAACCAATTTAAGAGACAGTGCACTACGCTTGAAACGATTGTACTATATGATGAAGAAATTAATGATAACATATCAGATGATGATGAAGATTAATAATAAAGTTTATTTTTTCATTCCCTCAGACGAACACATATATAAATTTCAGCCTTACAGAAAAAAGTTCATTTTTGTTCGCATTTTACACCCTTTTCGAGTCGCCTGGCAGGTACTTGTGCTCGTCGAAATCGCCTGTCAATTTTTTTTTGAACTTCACAATGAACGAACAAAATCGTATGAAAGTTTCAAACTTACAGGAACAAGTTTATTTTTTTAATTTTTTTAACATTTTCAAAGATATAGATCTTGATGACGTGCAGGGGTGAGGGGTGCCAGGCGATGATTTCCGTCCTCAGCATGCTAGGAACTATCGCTATGAAAATTTCTAGCCTTACAGACAAACCGTTACTCAAAAGGTTCACTAGCTCTCGTACTACCAGTAAAGGAAATAATGAATAAAGAATCAGTCATACTGACATATGACCAGGTGCGTCAAGTTGGTGACTCACTAGTGGAATTTCGATATGAAAATATTTTGGGAATTTTGTGCTCATTTTGTGATAATTTGTGCCGTATGTTACGAATTTTGTGCCCATTCAGTTTTCGAGATATTTCGAAATTTCAATATGAGTCACCAACTTGACGCTGTGACTCATATGTGGAATTTTGATATGGAAATATTTTAGGAATTTTGTGCTCATTTTGTGCCAATTTGTGCCGTTTGTTACGAATTTTGTGCCCAGTCAGTTTTCGAGATATTTCGAGTTTTAACTATGAGTCACCAACTTGACGCTGTGACTCATATATGGAATTTTGGAAATTTTCTTTTTTCGATGAATTGTGTCTATTTTGTGCCAATATGTGCCGTATATTATGAATTTTGTGCCCATTCAGTTTTCGAGATATTTCGAGTTTTCTTTGAGGCAAGCGTCGAGTTGGCGACTCACATATGGAATTTTGGAAATTTTCTTTTTTCGATAAATTGTGTCTATTTTGTGCCAATTTGTGCCGTAAGTTTCGAATTTTGTGCCAATTCAGTTTTCGAGATATTTCGAGTTTTCATTGTGACGTCACCAACTTGACGCTGTGACTCATATATGCAATTTTAGAAATTTTCATTTTTCGATAAATTGTGCTCATTTTGTGCCAATTTGTACTGTGATTAATGAATTTTGTGCTATTTCAGTTTTCGAAATATTTCGAGTTTTCTTTGAGTCAAGCGTCAAGTTGGTGACTCACATATGGAATTTTCTAAATTTTCTTTTTCGATAAATTGTGTCTATTTTGTGCCAATTTTTGACGTTAGTTTTGAATTTTGTGCCCATTCAGTTCTCGAGATATTTCGAGTTTTCATTGTGACGTCACCAACTTGACGCTGTGACTCAATGGAATTTTAGAAATTTCCTTTTTTTGATAAATTGTATATATTTTGTGCCAATTTGTGCCGTAAGTTACGAATTTTGTGCCCATTCAGTTTTCGAGATATTTCGAGTTTTCACTATGAGTCAAGCGTCAAGTTGGTGACTCACATATGGAATTCTGGAAATTTTCTTTTTTCGATAAATTGTGTCTATTTTGTGCCAATTTGTACCGTAAGTTACGAATTTTGTGCTCATTCAGTTTTCGAGATAGTTCGAGTTTTCACTATGAGTCAAGCGTCAAGTTGGTGACTCACATATGGAATTTTTGAAATTTTCTTCTTTCGATAAATTGCGTCTATTTTGTTCCAATTTGTACAGTAAGTTTCGAATTTTGTGCCCATACAGTTTTCGAGATATTTCCAGTTTTCCATGTTAATCATCAACTTTATGTGACTCACATGATAGTTAAACAATCCCCAACTGACAGTCATGCTCATGGTTGTCAATTCAGCATTTTTAATGCTAAATTTGGCATATTTGATTCATGTTCAGCATATATTTTTAGCGTTCAGCATAAAGTATATTATTGAGCAAATTTTTGGAAGGGAAAAGAGAAACAAATTATTGACGGACTTTTCTAATATTTCACAATCAACAAATGCACAAGAACCCACTGAGTTGGTACTTTTTTCCATGGAGGTAGAAGAAGGGGAGGTAGCATATCCTATGTTTCCCTTGCTATAAAAGTGTCACCGAAAATCCGCCATGTTGCGAAGCCAAATTTATGGCGGGAATTTTGTATATTTGAATTCTTACAATTCAAAGTTTGTTCGATTTTTTTTTAATGACCAAAAGATGAATAAATAATGATCGGAACAGATCAAGGGGTCAAAATATCATAAACAATTGCTTCTAATGAATTGGTGAGTTGAATTACGTATGGAATGAATAATTTGTTCCTGTTACTAATCATACATTCTATTTTTTCAATTAAGGTACATACAAATTCAGATAATATGCAATGAAGCAAATAGGTAAATTATCTCGTGTATTCCTATCAATTAAAATTGTATGCCACATTAATTAAACCTTGTATTTACAAAGGTCAAAAAATTTAGCTTTTCAACATTATTTGGCGAGTAAGATCAGCATATGCTGTACAAGAAAGCATTTCTTATATGTTTTTCCAATACATAAATTTGCCAGAACCAACGAAGGAATAATAAATAAGGCTAAAATTGCAGAACCGACAATTTGAAATAGCTCGAAGTTGGCCATCTTGGGGTGCCACTTTTCAAACGGTATGCCCCCTCCATTTTCTTTACCTCCATGATTCTTTCACTATTACCCTCTTCAATGAAACGAAGGAAGGAAGCGCGCAGGATTTTATAGCCCCAATAAATAGTTATGAGCTTGCAACAACCGATAGGAAATATGAAAACAAACTTTAAGTCGATCCGGGCGGACTCAAAAATTTCCAAAATTCCATATGTGAGTCACCAACTTGACGCTTGACTCGTAGTGAAAACTCGAAATATCTCGAAAACTGAATGAGTGCAAAATTCGTAACTTACGGCACAAATTGGCACAAAATATACACAATTTATCGAAAAAAGAAAATTTCCAAAATCCCATATGTGAGTCACCAACTTGACGCTTGACTCAGTGAAAACTCGAAATATGTCGAAAACTGAATGGGCACAAAATTCGAAATTTACGGCACGAATTGGCACAAAATAGACACAATTTATCGAAAAAAAAAATTTCCAAAATTCCATATGTGAGTCACCAACTTGACGCTTGACTCAAAGAAAATTCGAAATATCTCGAAAACTGAATGGGCACAAAATTCATAATATACGGCACAAATTGGCACAAAATAGACACAATTCATCGAAAAAAGAAAATTTCCAAAATTCCATATATGAGTTACAGCGTCAAGTTGGTGACTCATAGATAAAACTCGAAATATCTCGAAAACTTACTGGGCACAAAATTCGTAACATACGGCACAAAATGAGCACAAAATTCCTAAAATATTTCCATATCAAAATTCCACATATGAGTCACAGCGTCAAGTTGGTGACTCATATTGAAATTTCGAAATATCTCGAAAAGTGAATCGGCACAAAATTCGTAACATACGGCACAAATTGGCACAAAATGAGCACAAAATTCCCAAAATATTTTCATATCGAAATTCCACTAGTGAGTCACCAACTTGACGCACCTCATATGACCAACTACTGAATTTCTTCGATAATTCACAAAAAAACATAGACGTCGTAAGCGTGACAACAAGGTACACAAACGATGTTGGAAAGGTCATTAAAATGTTAACTTTCATTTATCCATATACAGGGTGAGTCGGGAGGAATGGACCAAACTTCAGATGTGTATTCTATAGCTCGAAAGAATATAAAAAAACTCATATGTTGTTATCCGATTTTCATTTGTTCTCAAAATATAGCGTCATTATAAAAAACAACATTTTCTACATTAAAATGGTTTCATTTATAGCATTATTTTAATAAATGCACGAGCATCCCGCCATTAACCTCGAAACACATTCGTCTGCGAAGGCTCTCGATGCTTTTCTGATTGATTCGTGTTTTTCTTTAATAAGCAATGCCGTATTTCTAATGCGTCGAATTAGAGCATCCCGAGTGTCAACTTTAACTTTGTATACCTCGTTCTTGAACCAGCCCCACAAACAATAGTTTAATGGTGTGAGGTTTGGAGATCTTGGAGGCCAACAAATACGACCACAGCGACCAATCCATAGTCCGAGAAACTCTTGATCTGAATATTGGTTGACCTTATTTAAATATTCTAATTACCCTATAGTTTGAAAACAAATGAGAATCGGATAACAACATATGAGTTTTTTGGAATTATTTCGACCTGCAGAATACACACCTGAAGTTTGGCCCGTTCCTCCCGACTCACCCTGTATAAAAGATAAATCAATGAAATCCAGATGTACCAAGATACGAAATAAACTTACTAAACAACTAGTAACGCCCGGCTGTAATACAACATCTGATTCAGAAAGCGACATACCACTCACACAATAAAATGGCTACTATATTACAGTGGAATATGAACGGATACTACACTCACCTTGAAATGCTTAAAGTTCTCTTAAATGAAATAAATCCAAGAATCATATGTTTGCAAGAAACTCATTTCAAACAGGGAAAAGGGGAGGAACTTAAAAATTAAAATTGCTTCAGCAAAAGTAGAATAAATGCACGTAAATCAGCCGGAGGCGTAGCAATTTATGTCTTAAAAGATATCGATGTTGTAGAAATGAAATTGAATTCACCCTTAGAAGTGATAGCAATCTCCGCAGAAATACCCCATAAAATGCACATTGCTAATATACAGGGTGTTTCATCATAAACTGGACAAACACATATGACGTATAGAGAACATCGGGAGAATCATTTTTTTCTTATGACATATTTCCCGTTTTCGAAGCATAAGGGAGATACACGGTGTTTAATGTCATTTTCGAGCGTTATTATATTGAGTGTGGTCGGTTATGTATAAGACTGGAAGTAATGGTTTCTTGTCATATCGTAGTATTTTTGGATGCTTCATTCAGAAATGGTGTAGAGCTCCGAAAAAAAAATTACAAAATGGCAGAAAACCTGCAATGTTCGTGATTTTTTTTTTCGGTTGCCAAATTGATTTTCATATCCTAAATAAGCACAATTTTTAAAGGATATCTGTGAAAAAATTTTTTCAAAAATCGAACACAACTTTTTTTTTACATGTCTACAGCGAAAAAAAAATTTCACTCGAAATTGATGAAATTTTTCACGATTGTACTTACTTTTATACCTAACACGAATATGAAAACAGAATCGAAAAATATCAAACGGTTTGGTTTTAACAGCCATTCAAATGTCCCGTTCGAATATCTGAAATAATAAAAAAACATGACACAGCTTGTGTTCTTAGGCCCATAATTTTTGAATTTGTATGTCGAAACATTCCAGATTGCAAAATGAATTAAAAAAAATCAGTGTAACTTCATTGAGAGTTGAACTCCCTATTCTGAGTTAAGTATTAATGTGAAATATGAGTCTGTTCTAAGGTTCTGAGTATATTAATTTTCGTTGCCGAGCAACAGTAGCTGATAGAATTTGACAGGTTATTTGAATTTTACTGAATAATTCGAGTATATTGAAACGACTTGTTAGCAAACGAAAATGAAATATTCACTTTTAGAAAAAAATGATATGGTTCAGGCTTATTATGAAGCGAATGCCTCAGGGAGAAAAGCAAGGGAAATTTACGCTCGCAGATTTCCAAGCCGAAACGTTCCTAATTTTAAAACTTTCATAGAAACAGTGCGTAAATTACGTGAAGAAGGTATTCTTCACCGCAAGAAGAAGGAAACAATCCGAAATAACGAAGAACGTATCCTGGATTTAGTGAGTGAAAATCCGATGGTATCAACGAGAACTCTAGCAAATCATCGTAGTGTGAATAAGAGTAAATCCACTGTATGGAGAGTTTTGAAAAGAAATAGCTACCATCCGTACCATTTCCGTTCATGTCAAACCTTAGAAGAAGGTGATTTTGAGAAGAGGAAAGAATTCTGTGAATTTATTTTAAGAAGGACACGTGAGAATAAGAATTTCCTACGTCTCATACTGTTTACGGATGAAGCAACATTCCACAGAGATGGTTTCTTCAACAACAAAAATAATATAATATGGCAAAGGGAAAATCCACATGCAACAGTAGCAAAAAATAGCCAGAAGAGATTTTCTGTCAATGTTTGGGCGGGAATGAAGGATGGATTCATTGTAGGACCGTACATTCTTCCTGAAACATTGACTGGAAATGGCTATAATCAATTTTTGAGGGAAACTCTGCCCGATCTATTGGAAGATATTCCTTTGAGTCACTTTCAAGGAATATGGTACCAGCATGATGGTTGCCCTGCTCACACAGTGAGGAGGGTACGAGAATTTTTAGACTCTCAATACCCTCGCCGATGGATCGGCCGATTGGGACCTGTCGCATGGCCTCCTCGTTCTCCAGATCTTACACCTATGGATTTTTATTTCTGGGGTCATATGAAGAGTCTTGTTTATGATAAGCGAGCTCCAGTGACTTCGAGAGAAGAACTGATTCAAAGAATCGAATCAGCCGCCGAAGAGATTCGCCGAAACCCGGAAATGGTTCGTTCAGCGGTGGATAGTGTGGCGAAAAGGTCGAGAAAGTGTATCCGGAGAAATGGCAATATTTTTGAGAACGAATTATGAATAAATTTTATACTAATAGGTTTTTTTGTTGCGTTTGTGAAATTGTGGAATTATTCGTAGAAATTTCCGCAATAATGTCATGCCATTAATATCTGGGAAGTATTAACCGCCAATTTCTACTCAAACTGCATAAATTGGTTTCAAGATACTTGCATTATTATATTCAGTTAAATTCAAATACTCTGTCAAATTCTATGAGCTGCCATTGCTTGGCAACGAAAATTAAAAACCTTTGAACAGTCTCAATTCAGATTCCACATTTATTTTAATAGGTACTTAACTCAGAGTAGGGAGTTCAACTCTCAATAAAGTTTCACTGATTTTTTTTTAATTCATTTTGCAATCTGGAATGTTTCGACATACAAATTCAAAAATTATGGGCCTAAGAACACAAGCTGTTGTGAACGAGATATTCTTGATAATGGTGTATTTGTTGAAATATTATTTGGGCTGTTTCCATTATCTATGTGGTACCACATAGATAATGGAAACAGCCCAAATAATATTTCAACAACACAAGCTGTGTCATGTTTTTTTTATTATTTCAGATATTCGAACGGGACATTTGAATGGCTGTAAAAACGAAACCGTTTGATATTTTTCGATTCTGTTTTCATATTCGTGTTAGGTATAAAAGTAAGTACAATCGTGAAAAATTTCATCAATTTCGAGTGAAATTTTTTTTCGCTGTAGACATGTAAAAAAAAAGTTGTGTTCGATTTTTGAAAAAATTTTTTCACAGATATCCTTTAAAAATTGTGCTAATTTAGGAAATGAAAATCAATTTGGCAACCGAAAAAAAAAATCACGAACATTGCAGGTTTTCTGCCATTTTGTAATTTTTTTTTCGGAGCTCTACACCATTTCTGAATGAAGCATCCAAAAATACTACGATATGACAAGAAACCATTACTTCCAGTCTTATACATAACCGACCACACTCAATATAATAACGCTCGAAAATGACATTAAACACCGTGTATCTCCCTTATGCTTCGAAAACGGGAAATATGTCATAAGAAAAAAATGATTCTCCCGATGTTCTCTATACGTCATATGAATTTGTCCAATTTATGATGAAACACCCTGTATATACCAAAATCGTTAAGGGATATCGATCAATACACCAAAGGTTAATCTATTCTTTATTCATAGGCCAAGCTTTCGGAAACATTTAGTTCCTTCCTCAGGGCAACTGTAAAGGGCAATTTTATAAACAATTACAATAAAAATGACAAACTTCTTACCGAAAACGAATAAAAGGTGTAAACAGTGTAAGTGTATAATAACATTCATAAAACTCGTCAATTCCAACAAACCTATAAAGTCACATTATTAAAATTCTTTCTATCAACGCATTAAAACAACATCGCACATAATCACAAACTGTCTAACCAAACAACCACAGAAATTACTCATCAACAGGACCATCGAAGAATGGTCTGTTGGAAAATTCCAGAAGGTAAGAATAAATAGGGCTCAAATTTTGCACATCCGTTTTTTTGTTTATTTTGCTATCATGGGTTTTGATATTAATCATCTCCAAAATGCACCTCTTTTTGTAGTTGAAATTTACATCAAGAATTCTTACATTTTCAAAATCAACGTTGTGAGAAAGTCGGTTGGCGTGTATTGAAAGTGCACATCTTGGATTGTTATTCCTTATATCACTTTTGTGTAAGGTTAAACGATTTTTCAGACATCGAGAAGTTTGACCCATATATGTTTCATGGCAATCAGAACATTCTATCTCGTAAACTACACTTGACTTAAAATTTTTTGGAACTGGGTCTTTCAATTTTGTATATAAATCTGACACCTTCTTCTTGCACTGAGGTACTATTTTCATTTGTTTATAGTCTCTGAAACAGTTTTTTATCTTCAGGGACGGGACGAAGCCAAATTTTTGGGGGGGGAAATCCATCGAAAATTTTCCAACTGGACATTGAATTAACAGGACACCGTTATACATATTATGGTATAATATTTATTTCGGTAAAAAAAATTCAAAATGATTAATTTCAACAGAGTGGGAAGTAATTATCTTTTTTCCATCTACCGAACATTTAATTAAGTAGATTTTATGGAGTTTATTTTCTCATGTAGAGTATCTTGATGTTGCTTGAAACTTTGAGAAACACTACTTGTTTGTTTCTTCAGTTTTGTAGCCCTTCTTTAATTATTTATTTCATGAAATCTAAAAGCGAGGGCAAGGCTCATTTTCATCAGAGAATTTTTTTTTTTTAAATCTATTCTTTTTATTACGAGAACGGAGTAAATATTGGGAATCAAAGTTATGAGAAATTAACGTTAATTTTCCAATTACCCAATATTCAATAATGTGAGTTTCTTTATTTTATGGAATCTTTTTTTTTATGAGGAATACCTTGAAGTATGTTTGAATCTTTGTGACACACTTTTTGTTTCATTCTTTAATTTAGTTCAGTTTCATTCTTTGGTGTATCTCAAAATTTCAAGCATCATAATAAAACAAGATATTTTTCACGAAAAAAGCAGATTCCATAAAATGAAGAAATATACATGATTGAATGTTGGGTAGATGAAAAATCAATGATAGTTACTGAATACTTTGATGAGATTCATAATATTGAAACTGCTCATACGTAACATGGGTCCATTTTACAGAATAAAAGGAACAAAATTTTCAGAAAATATATTTCGTTTGATAAAAAAGAAAAGCAACATAACTAGGGAATAAAACAGAAAATGTAAGTCAAAGTGTGTCTCATGAATCAAGAAAATTCCTAAAAAAAAACAGGTTCCCAATTTAGCAGGGGAACGATTTTGACCTTAATCAGTTATATTGAAGAAACAATTTTGAACAAAATTTGCTAATTTGAGTTGGCGATTTCGATCTCTTTGCAGCGTTTATTTCAATTAGTGTTTGGAATTGAGGATGTATTTAGTGTTTCGAACGATTTTTGTTGTGACTTAGGGTATTCTGTGGTTACTACCTATAATTTTCTCTCATACTTGTTGTCCTTCAGGCATTTTCTGTTTATAAAATTTTTTTTTGGAATTTTTATAAGGCACTACATAACTCAAACTTCACTTTGAATCTTTTTTGGTTCATTATTCAAATTTATTTATACATATTGTTTATTCGCAAAACTCTAACACAATGTACGAAGAGCGTACATAAAGATGATTCCATTTATGATACCAGATGGTTTTTTTATGACACAGTCCATGCGACGTAACTGAAAAATTTACAACTAGGTACCTACTTCTTGGGGCTGCATCTCTCCCAATACTTGATTGTAAAAATATTGGGTTGAATACCATTTAATGCCGGCTATAAATATATTGTATAAGTACTGATTGCAAACTTGTTTTTTCTAATTCAGATTCCTTCGAATTTCATATCTCTCTCCGAATCATGTATTTCAACTGCTCTGAAATTTTACCGCAACTGCTTTGAACATTTTCCAACTGCTTTGGAATTTTTTCCCACTGGTTTCAAATTTTGCCAACTGCTTTGGAATGTTTTCCAACTGCTTCGAAATTTTTCCAACCGCTTTGAAAATTTCCCAACTGCTTTGAAATTTTTCCAACTCCTTTGAAAATCTTCCGACTGCTTTGAAAATTTGCCAACTTCATTCAACATTGGGGGGATCATCCCCCCCCCATCCCCCCCCTTGGGCCCGTCCCTGTTTATCTTCGTTGTAAGATTCCAAACATTAGGTATACTTCGAAATATTTTATTTTCTTCTCTTGTGTCGTCGCTATTATGGGTTATCATAATTTCTTGTGTAGTCATATCCGATGCAGAAAATAGAAGCTTGTTTACCATTGCTCTCGGGTAGGAGTTCTCGATCAACAACTCATAAAGTTTCTTCATATTTTTGTTTTTAAGAGTCTGGTCGCATATTTTGTTAATTCTATTTTTTTGTTCTTTTATAAAGTTAATTTTCATTCTAACAGGGTGGTCCGAAAGGTAGTGGAAGTATTTACCTGATGATGTTGCCTTTTGATACCAATCAAGTAACACTATATTGTTCATTCGGCATACCCTTGTGTCCAAAAATGGAACCGAATGGTTTTCGTTTTCTCTCTCAATTGTAAATTTCAAATTCCTGTCGAAACTGTTGAAAACCTGTAACATTTCTTCAATTCCTGTCGATGGCAGTGATATAATCAGGTCGTCTACGTATTTTTTAATGAAAGCAAGCGGAAAAGTAATTTTGGTACGCAGACGTCCAAAACATAATCCATGACATAGAGTGCTAGGATAGGGCTCAATTTTGAGCCCATCACACAGCCAAAAATCTGTAAATAAAATCTTCCATCAAACATGAAATAGCCAGAATCCAAAAGGAATACAATCACCTCCTTGAAATAGCTTCTTGACATATTACAATGTGTTTCAATTCTGTCCCAGTTGGAATCAATAACTGTCAACACTAGTTGGATATGGATATGTTCCCAAACAAATTGACTACATCTAATGAAATCACAACATAGTCAGGTGGTAGCTGGAACCCATTAATCTGACTAGAAAAATCAAACGAATCTTTTACATAATAAATATTATTTTGTTCGTAGGCTTGAGTCAAAATCTGTGCAACGTATTTTGAGAGTTCAATAATTGGTCGCATGGGAAAGTTCTCTTTATGGACCTTAGGGTTGCCGTACATTCTTGGACTAATCGAGTTATATGATCTCATAGACTTCGCTTGTTCTTTACTTATAATTTTTCGTTTTTCGAGGGTGGTAATCATTATGTTCGCCTTTTTCTGTATGGTCGTCGTGGGATCCTTGGGGACTTTTCCGCTTGCTTTCATTAAAAAATACGTAGACGACCTGATTATATCACTGCCATCGACAGGAATTGAAGAAATGTTACAGGTTTTCAACGGTTTCGACAGGAATTTGAAATTTACAATCGAGAGAGAAGACGAAAACCATTCGGTTCCATTTTTGGACACAAGGGTATGCCGAATGAACAATATAGTGTTACTTGATTGGTATCAAAAGGCAATATCATCAGGTAAATACATCCACTACCTTTCGGACCACCCTGTTAGTATGAAAATTAACTTTATAAAAGAACAAAAAAATAGAATTAACAAAATATGCGACCAGACTTTTAAAAACAAAAATATGAAGAAACTTTATGAGTTGTTGATCGAGAACTCCTACCCGAGAGCAATGGTCAACAAGCTTCTATTTTCTGCATCGGATATGACTACACAAGAAATTATGATAACCCATAATAGCGACGACACAAGAGAAGAAAATAAAATATTTCGAAGTATACCTAATGTTTGGAATCTTACAACGAAGATAAAAAACTGTTTCAGAGACAATAAACAAATAAAAATAGTACCTCAGTGCAAAAAGAAGGTGTCGGATTTATATACAAAATTGAAAGACCCAGTTCCAAAAAATTTTAAGTCGAGTGTAGTTTACGAGATAGAATGTTCACTTCCTGTGAAGACTGTAATGTTATACAAAGTGTCGAACATATCCTGTGTGAATGTCCAACATACCAAGAGGAAAGAACAAGACATCTCATAACGGGAACTTTGAAAGACATTTTGATGGAAAAGTGTGAAGTTAAAAATATTATAAACTTTCTCAACAGTGTACATTTGACAAAAATGATTTAATTTAGTGTTAATTTAATTATGTATCATTATTATTCCATCGCTAATAACCCTTGTGGTTGAAGCGAATTTTATAAATAAAAAAATGTTCTGATTGCCATGAAACATATATAGGTCAAACTTCTCAATGTCTGAAAAATCGTTTAACCTTACACAGAAGTGATATAAGGAATAACAATCCAAGATGTGCACTTTCAATACACGCCAACCGACTTTCTCACAACGTTGATTTTGAAAATGTAAGAATTCTTGATGTAAATTCCAACTACAAAAAGAGGTGCATTTTGGAGATGATTAATATCAAAACCCATGATAGCAAAATAAACAAAAAAACGGATGTGCAAAATTTGAGCCCTATTTATTCTTACCTTCTGGAATTTTCCAACAGACCATTCTTCGATGGTCCTGTTGATGGGTAATTTCTGTTGTTGTTTGGTTAGACAGTTTGTGATTATGTGCGATGTTGTTTTAATGCGTTGATAGAAAGAATTTTACTAATGTGACTTTATAGGTTTGTTGGAATTGACGAGTTTTATGAATGTTATTATACACTTACACTGTTTACACCTTTTATTCGTTTTCGGTAAGAAGTTTGTCATTTTTATTGTAATTGTTTATAAAATTGCCCTTTACAGTTGCCCTGAGGAAGGAACTAAATGTTTCCGAAAGCTTGGCCTATGAATAAAGAATAGATTAACCTTTGGTGTATTGATCGATATCCCTTAACGATTTTGGTAGATTATTTAACGATCATTACTTGGAATATTATATATATTATATATATATAAATATATATATATATATATATATATATATATATATATATATATATATATATATATATATATATATACATCCTAGTGCTGATAGACGTCCCGTATAAATCCAGGCTTTTGGGGTCCATCAGAAATACCGGGGTTCTCGCAGATCTAATGATGTATATGATGGAACGAGTTGTTGTAGGTTCTAGTGTCGTACTCAGTTTTTCTTATTCACCAATTTTTTTTCCAGTCACTTCAGTGCTATCTCACGTCCGTTCATGTTCGTAGACTTTGACGACCGAACGTATATATTATGTATACCCCACGTTTTTTAGACGACCAACAGCGTTGCCATTTAACGTCTGCACCTATTCTCTCAAATGCATTCAGTGAGTTTATTCAATCATGAACACATGTTAATTCCTTTCATATTACGCGAACTTAACCTTCCGGAGCTGGCGCTCATAGCTGGTACATGAGGGCTGTCGCGCGGAGTGGGAGTCCCTATGTTTTTTTTCTAATATCTCTTCAATATTAGATGTCATTCAAATCAGTTTTTTTCAAAAGAGAAACAAATAAATTATCGCTCAAATTAAAAAAAATAATATCAAATGAAATATTTTCGAATTTGTATTATCATATATGAAATCGAAAATTTCAAATATAAAATAAACTATCACTCAAAAAGATCTATTTTTTCATATTATATCGAAAAATTATTGATCGTTAGCAGTATGTGAGAGTAGCTATAGATGGCCGAACATCTTTCTCAACTTGGCTCATGAATAAATTAAGTGTACCACAGGAAAGTATCCTCGGAGTATTATTATTTTTGATAATGATTAATGATATATGTGAGGTTGCAGAGATTGAAGATGCAGAGTCGACCAATTTTGTGAATGATTCGAATTTTTTAATAGCGAAATGTGATATTATAATGATCTACAGCTGAAATGAGAGGAATCCAAGAATGGCTATCGCGAAAAAAATTCATTCTGAATGAAAATAACACTGATGTAGTTGTTTTTCGATCTTACGGATCAAAAGATGACCAGCCAATGATGATGAATTCTGGTGAGGATGAAGTAAGAACTTCGAAGTTTACCAGTATTCTGGGGGTCGTTTAAGATGAGTTTCTGCAATGCTCAAATCATATAGAGGACCTTCCGAATAAATTGAACAAAGTATGTTATGCCATGAGAATAATGAATAAATACATTCAAGATGATACGAAGAGGATAATATATCTCTTATCAAATACGGAATAATTTTTTGGGGAGTGAGTCCAGCACTAAAGTCGATATTTATCAGTCAGAAATAATACTAGATTAATGCTAGGCATAAAATTCAGAGATTCGTGCAGGGGTTTCTGACGGTTTATGGATTTTACATTCATGAGTGTCTAATGTACTTATATAATACCAATACTACTTATAGAACTTGAACAGCTGATATTAACATTCCATATCATCGATTGTCTCTATCTGAAAAAAAAAATCCATCTCTTATGTGTGTAAAGCTTTTCAATTAATTATCTCATAATCTCAAAATAATCAATAGTTACAGAAAGTTCAAAATTAGAACCAAGAAACTTCTAGTAGATCTAGAGCCATATTGTTTGGAAGATTATTTAAGTTTTGTTGAGTTTATTATTTGTGCTGTTTCATTTTGTGTTTTCCTGTAAGAAAATATCATCTGAAATAAAGACATATATCTATTTATCTATCGATAATATGTTTTTCAAAACTGAGGAGATGGGCATCATTTCTTGAGAAAAAGTGTTCACTAAAAATTCAGCTAATCCGAGATATAAAGGGTTATAAATGGCTGCAACTGCTTCCCTCATAAAATCTTGATGAAAGAATTGAAACCTACTCAAAAAGAGTATTATGAACTCAGTGTACAAATGAAAAGAAAAATATTCGTTGTTTTGTTAACCATCTCCTTTGTCAGCAAAAAGGTTTATATGCCCATAATTCCTTCATGAAATGAAAAAATATGGCCAGAAAACCGAGAAGGTAACAGACTTTTTCAAGTTAGTCAAATATCCTCTATTTCACAGATAATTTCTAAGCGGGCATTGTTTCGATCATTTTTGACAGTTCTTGAAACAGTTGATATGATTTGATAGATCACATATAAAATTGCCATATACCAATTGTTAGTTGCTTGCTGAATACGTTAATTTTTTTTTCAATAGCAATCAGAAGATGTACCACAGACTCTAAAGAACGCTGGTAACAATTGCAGAAGTAAGCCGTGACTGCATGCATGTACTAGAAATTGAGGGAGATAATTTGAGCAGGATCTTAAATTTTGTTAATTTTTTCATTCATTTTCATGTTTATTATACGGATATGTTTATGCTAAGCGTCATTAGGTTAAAAATAATTCGTAATCGTACTGTCAGCGGTACATCTTCAAGAAAAATTAGGTTATTTGCATTAGCAAGCAAGTAAAGTTTGGTAATTCAATCTGTTATTCGTCAAGTGATGTCAACTATTCCGAGGATTGATGGAACCATGGCTCGATTATGAATCACGAGTGATTAGTTCAAAAAGTTCGACCCATAAAGGCGATGGTACAATTTATGGAGGTGGTGGTTCTCTAGACAACAATTCCAGCAGTTAGACTCATCTTCTAGGCCTTCAAGAATCAAGAACAATGTTTGACTCATTGAGGTGAAATTACACTGGGTAACAGAAGAACTTTTCGATTTACCTAAAAATTCGACTTATCGATGTTCAATTTATCGAGAGTTCACTGTATAATATTATCAATCTGTCCTTCTTTACCTGTACACTTGTTACTTTTTTTCTACGAACATTTCAATAATAATTATTATTGAAAATTTTGAAGAAAAGAACAGGTGTGCTGATAGATAGAGAGTTTTCAATCTTAGACTTTACAGTGTAATTTTGGAATTATGATAAATCAGGAAGCAGATATTTTCAATTTTTCGACAGAGCTTTCTGAAAAAATTGAACAATTACATATCAAGGGCGACTCGTCAGAGTGGGCAAGGGGGGCTTAGCCTCATCATACAGCTTAGAGCCAAATTTCTATGAAATACGAATATTTCGGACTCAAGTGAACCATCATAATTTTTAGAAATTAAATTTTAAATTAAGAATGTTTGGTCAATGGAAAAATGTAATATTCAGTTCATTCATCCTCATCGAAAACGTGAAAATCTCGAACAACACCAGACTACCTTGGCGCTATACTATTTCACTGTACGTGCACGAGAGAAGATTCGAAAGGCTGGGTATTCTGTAGTTCATAAAATCCCAGATCCTAGTCTCTAGTAGAGAATATCTCAACCTTTAGAATGGCATTGGAGGCTTGACTCCCCTGCTATGGTCAATCGGGTCGACTTCTGACTTCGCTTTGAATATATTTTGATCTCAGGAGGGACGAAAGGATTGAATTCACGAGCGGCTTGTGTTTGTTTTGATTCAAATTTGAATTCAACGGCAGTGATCTTGTGAACTTTGTAATTTTGTTATGAGGCATATTCGGGAATGAAATGGATAAATCAGACGAAAAAAACGATGCGCAGATATTGTAGATTCGACATTAAGGAATGATTATGGCCGGTAAAATTTCAACACGACCTAGGCCAAATTTGATTGCTTTGAAATCAATCGAAAATAGTCAAAATGGAGGTTTGAATTTTATTCGGTATGATACATTGTCCTACCTGACAAGGAATAATATTCAATTTCTTGCTGGACAATCAAATATATTCATAATTTTTATTTCATTGAAAATAATTATTAATTTATGCCACTCCTTCTCATATCCAAAAAAAAAAATCAATTTATTTACCGAGAAAAGTTGAATCCAAAGCTCCTAAAAATGTTAGCCTTCTCGGTTCGAATGACAATGAGCTATCACTATAACAATAGTTTTATCATAATATCCATCTAGGTATATGTATATGGACGTCGAAAAATCTGCTCATGAAAATTTAAACCTAATGAACTGGCCATCAAAATAGCTGAGTTTGTACTAATTATATGTATACAGGAGAAGGTAGACGGACTTTTTAGATAAGTCAATTTTTTTCATTCGTTGTCTGTACACCATTTCCCCTTTTTTTTGTTGAAATATTATTTGGGGCGTGGTAGAGGTCACTTTGATTATATTTTTTCAAGTTCATGAATTGTACTCAGGAAGAAATTAGCAAGTTCTAATTTTAGTATTCTGTAGACTACCGTTTGGCTTTGTCAATATTCCGAGACTGAAGCCGAAAATTAAACCTTCGAAAATCCATAGCCTACTTGATGCCGAATTTTCTAGATCGCTCATGTTATAACCAATGTTAGCAATGAATTATTATTATTATTATGCCCTTGAAACAACCTATGATTTTCTGAAAAAAAATTAAAACATTTTGCATGAATATACGAATAAATAGGTATTGCAATTTTCTAGAACCTAAGACGAAAATCGAACTACCTATTAACATGAAATTTCCGTATCTCGGCTGCAATGATACGTGTTGCTGTGAAGCATTCTCGAAAGATACTGTGAGGTTTTAAAGATGTCATTGCGATTATTAAGTTCTTTGGAATCCATTCAATGTTCAATCCTTAGTACATCTATGATAAGTCTCAAAGTTGTTCTTCGATGTGATATTTTTTGGTATTCCCTGCGACTCACTGTTACTTTACTGGTTGACTGGGATATGGACATACAAAAATCGGCTCATCAAAATCAATCTCAACAGCAAGGACGACAAAACGACGGATCCCTCGATTAGGTCGATTTCAATGATACCAGATCTTTCGAAGTATTTGTCTGTATCAGTATTCATAAAATTTTCAATAATAATCATGATTCCCTCAGGTTTAATTATTGTTCGACGGTTTGAGAAGAAAAGAAGAAGAAGGTATAGAGATAGCTGCATACTTATAGTTATAATGAAATATGTACAAATTTCTTAAAGTTATAGGGTTTGGACATACATATAATATTATAGTCCAAAATGATAATTTAAATTTTGAATTTTTTTAATACGTTTCAAAATCCGTTCGTATGGTGTGGATACATAAAATTTCATTAACTATCTACATTTATTCACATTCGTGAAATGTATTCATGAAGAAATTAGCAAGTTTATTACCTATTTCAAAGGCTCTAGTCTGTGTGAAGCAATGAATTGAGGAAATAAATAAAAAAAAATAAAATAAATAAAAATATTATTGATATGTGAATACTGTTGGATATCTCATTCGAATGATGAGCAATGATTTCGATAGAATTTTTTTGCGTAATTGCTGCCTTAGCTAGTGTGTTCTTCGGTTCATCTCAAAAAGTAGTTGATACAGATTAGATCTCCCCTGCCCTCACTTCGGATCTATATTTAAGGAACCAGTCTTAGGGCCGATATTATAAACGTGTCGACCGAGAATTGGAATTCAATTTCAGCTTGAAAACCAGTTTTGTGAGCTCAAAATTGTCCTCGAGTAGAGGATAAATCTCAATTCTCGGTTGACATGTTTATAATAATGATAATAATAATAATAGTAACAATAATAATAATAATATTTATTCATTTCAACACAGTTGTTGATTATGTGCAATAAAAGGGAAATACGTCATACAAAAAAAAGGAAGAAACACAATTTTTAGTTATTAATAGAGCAGCAGTAGTCAAAAAATTCTTGAATATTATAGAGTTCGCATTGCAAAATCAGTTTTCGAGTTCTATTTTTGAAGATTTTCTCATTCTAGGCACTGTGATAAGATGATGGTGGACTGTTCTAAAGCTTGAGAGACATAAACTCTACTTGATGCTGCGATAAAGTGAGACGACATTTGGGCAATGAATATCTATACATTCTTCTTGTTTTGTTGCGATTCTCAAAATCTATGAAAAGTTCTTCATGTTGACGAACAAACATTTAACATTTATAAATATACAATCCAGTCATCGTCATTAAACTATGTTCCTTGAAAACACCACGGCAAGTCTCTGTTCTCTTAATTCCATAGATTGTTCGATTTGCTCATTTTTGATCTAGAAATATTCTGTGTGATGAAGAACTGCCACCCGAAAAATTATACCATATGATAGTTTGCAGAATATATTACCTTGAGAACTGGCGTATTCAAGTGATACTTTAAAACGTTTAGTGAGTATATCACCGAGTGCAGACGTTTACTAAGGGTGCCGCAGTGGGTTTCCCACTTCATTTCGTCAATATAGATTCTCATTAATTTTGTACACGAGTGTGCAACTATCTCATTGTTTCTCATATTAATTGCCCTGGGAGGTGTGAGATTTGATTTCCTTATTCGGTAAAACATTGCCTCTGTTTTGTCTATATTTAATTTGATTTTATTTGCTTCACACCATTGACTTACCTTCTTCAGTTGTAATTGAGCGGTGGATATCACGTTTTCAATAGTATTTCCAAAAGCAGTAAAGTTGGAATCATCTGCATATAATGAAACATAAGACTAACCCTGAGTATTGTCCTATTCTGCTTCGCAGAATAATTTGCGAAATGGTGGAAGATTATTCATGGCCAGTATCAAAAACGTGTCAACCGAGAATTGAAACTCATCCTCAGTTTGAAGGCTGAAAATTTTGAGTATACAGAAACCGGTTCTCAAGCTGGGGTGAAATTTCAATTTTCGGTGGATGAGTTTATTATACTGGCCCTGAGTAATTTCCTACGCTGTTTCATAGAATGATATTCCATATTGAGGAAAAGTATCTCTGCATTATTTTTCCTTCATTGTTTATTTTTTTATTTACCATGGGTGACTCAGGGGGTTCCGGATTGATTTGACGAATTTCGTCTTGAAAATCAGGTTACTTACTTATTTTACATTTCCAGCAAATATTTTTATCATCAAAATGTTACCGAAAATGCTTCTATGAAAATATTTAATTGGTCGAAAATTATAATAACGAATCAATTCTGAATTTATCAGATATCGAATTTTGAAATTGTGGGTTTCACCGATTCGTTGAGGTCACTAATGAGTGAACTCAATGGAGTTGATTAATTTTTGAAAACAATAAATACAAAATAGGAGATTCCTTGAAAAAACATTATCGATGTATACTTTCAATAAATGAGACATCCGATAAGAGGAAAACCTATAACTGATAAATTTCTTTCAACTTTCTTCAAACTGAAAATTGTATTCTTTCACAGAAATATACTTCGGTAAAATAAGTCTTTTTCACAGTACCTACGATTTCGTTTGTTCATGTTTCTTATACTTTTTCCAATTTATTTATCGGTCATTCTAGAGATTGAGTGTTGATTGCTTTTAATTTTGTGAACATCATTTTTTCGTATCTTTCAAACAGTAGTAGATGAAAATTCCTTATATTGACAAGCAACTTGCCTCTGCAATAATTTCAATATTATATTTCTCAATTCTTCATAACTGCTTTTGCTCTAGACTCATTATTAAAAATTACCCATTACTCCAACGGAACATTGAAATCTTCCAAGTACTCGCCCTTTGATCAGATGATGAATTTATTCAATAGGTACGTGATACATTTTCAATTATTTCTATACATTATACATCAACCAATCTGACAAATTAATATCAATACATATTTGTATTCGACATTAGCTTCAGCTTGAAAAGGGATCAAATGTCGACATTTCTGGAAATATCTGCACTCAAGCATAGGATTGAACAACAACAAATTCACTGTTAAAAAAATATGTTCAAACTGAAAATTTCATTATCCTCAATTAATCAATTCTGATAATCTGATCGATTATATTTTGATGAATAATGCCGTTCTCCATTATATAAAAGTTCATGGGAGAAAAACAAGTGAATCTAAAGCAAATCATATCGAAACCTGAACAAATTAGATAACTTCACCTATTCGGTGACCTTCTCAATTCACGCTAAAATCCGCTTCCATGCAGTTGATTCCGTTTTCAAGGAATTGTTGGGAATATTTAACAAAGAGAGAATGCAAGAATTTTATGTTTATTTTTTTAGCATGAGCGTATTTAAAAAATGTATATTTTTCGTGAATATTCATTAAAGAATATGCTTCTGATATCGTCTCGGAATAAATTCATTCGTAATCGTTTCCGACTAGGTTTGACGTCTGATAATGGACATATAAAAGTTCATCCAAGAAAAATGGCCCTCGCAAAATCTGACTTCTGGGGTCATTTCACTTGAAAAAATGTGACGATCTGAAATTTGTTTATTTTCGGTCCATTTGATATTCATTTGTCAAATTATTGGCATATGAAGAATTGTCGATATTGAAATTCGTGATTTTTTGAGATTTTTATCGAATTCAAAAATTTATTCCGACATATTAAACATAGTACCTATTAGCCTTTCCCTTTTGAGATTCTACTTCAAGTAGCCATTATTCAGCTGTGTTTTGGCACTATTCTGGGAGCCCTATTGCTCAAACACAATGATTGCTTGATTCGAACTCTCTAGATAATTTTTTGTTAGGACAACTAAAAACGAAATTTTATAAGGTTGAAATTGAAATGAGAGAAAATCTAATCGGAAGTATTTTCGAGAAAATTTCTACGCAAAATCAAACTCTCAGTAGAATGTCAATTGAAAGTTTAATCAAAATGACTCTCTCAAACTTCATCTAAAGTCTGACGATCTCCTCCGGAATCACACTGTGTATTTATTGGATTGTCATTGGCTCCTTTATCGTCTCTGAATTTTTTTTCTAAGAATTAATTGAATAAAATAATAATATGTACCTTCTTGAATTGGTTGAGGCTTTCGCGGCCATCGTTCAATGTGACATGTTCTTTCGAGCATTTAGGCCGTCGTCGTCAGGCAGTTCAGTCCAGTGAGAACATCTCCTGAAATATAACTCCTGAAGATGCCAGATACTCGAACTGGCGAAACGTCGAGAACTAATCTACGACGACGGCCTAAATGCTCGAAAGAACATGTCACATGTACCTTCTTCTTCTTGAAAATGTAGGTATATGAGAATAATGGATTCTTTTATAATTCATGACAGATGATATATTGAGATTTTAATTGTGAGACAAATACCAGTGTTTTCAAACATTGGTTCCATACCACACAGTTCCACGCCCCTTTCTCTCGCTTATGTATAATTGAAATTTGAAGTTGAAAAGATCGAAGTGAAAATTTGAGATTAATAATCCTCGTGTTACAGTGGTAGTGTACAAAAGCGATCCGAAACGTTTCGACCGTATTACATGAAATATTTGGTAGATAGAAAAGTTCGTGAGCCATATTCCCTAGCAGAAATCATGAGTTATCAAAATCTTCTTGAAATTTTTCCCAGTTTTGATACTGCACGATAAAAAAGTATTTTTTATGGGAAATCAAGAATGAATATGTTGATTATGTCAAAAAAATACCTGGAATTGAGATGATCAATAGTAGTGTTCTTTGTTTTTATCGACGTCTGAAGCGCTTCATCTGTATTTCAGCGATGAATGTCTCCCCACATAGGATTCCCATTTTCGATCATTATCCAAAATATTCCCTAAAAAAAATTTGTATGGCAAACCGGAAAGTTCAATGAAAAAAAGGTTTATAATATTCCATAACTCGAGGCTTTATGAAGATCGCCGCCAAGCAAGCCAGTAAATACATCCTAATATGCTTTCCTTCTTGACGTTCATCAGACGAAGATATCTGTATTCACAAATGGGGGAAGCTAAAACCGAAGTCATGCAAATGAAACAGAGTTTTTTCATATAAACAAGTATAAGAGACATCTAGTAATCGCACCGTATAAAAATGATTATGAGACTATGTTGCCAAACCTCATGTCGTCTTATGCTCTTAATGTGAAATACAAAGAACGTATATATCATATACGCAACTAGTGGTAGTCAGCGCCTCTATAGTGCCTTGGTTGAACTGAAATATACGGTTTTGTACAAGATGAGAGTATCTGACGTCATCGGCGAAATTTGGCATAACGACTCAGGACGTTCCATGACGTCGAAAAAACACTGAAAATTTCTCAAGACAATCCGACGTCCGTATATCGGACGTCAGATTGCAAGCGGACGTCGAAATGATGGTAAATCGGCAATGTATGGCTCTCCAAAGGCGGTTTGCTGTATATATATATATATATTATATATATATATATATATATATAATATATATATATATATATATATATATTATATATTCCTCCTAATTATAATCTTTCAGAGAGAGAATTGCAGGATACAATTAACCAGATCCCACTTCCAAGAATAATAGTTGGTGATTTCAACGGACATAATATTTCTTGGGGAAGCTCAACGTCAGACAGAAGGGGTCTCACACTTGAATCTGTGATAGATAAATCTAATCTAATAATTCACAATAATGGGGAACCAACACATTTCAACCACTCTGGAAATCACTCTATAATAGATCTTTGTTTATCTGACCCCTGCTATGCCGGGCAACTTTCTTTACAAGTTCTTCCATTTACATACGACAGCGGAAAACTGATAACCACTCTACTCGTACATGGAGACTCAAAACAGCAGACTGGAATAAATTTACCGCTTTAATGGATGAGCAGTCGTCGAAAGATAGTATTATAACCAACGATGTTGAAGAAACTGTGAGCAATATTTCAGAAATCATCATAAAAGCAGCGAACCAAGCCATAGGAAAAACATCGAACCTGATTAAACATAGACCCCTACCTTGGTGGAACCAAAAGTGCGAGGAAGCGATCAAACAATACAAACATGCCTACAACATATGTAAAAGACATAACTCCATCGAAAACCTGATTCTCTTCAAAAAATTAAGAGCACAAGCACGATTTATAATAAAAAAAAGTAGAAAAGAATCATGGCACGACTACATTTCATCATTCAACTCTAAAACACCAATTAAAGAAGTGTGGAATAAAATCAATAAACTACAAGGACGACATACATTCCAGCAGATCCAATACCTAGAATGGAATGGACATATTTTGAAAAGCGGATATGATATTGCGGAAGCTATCGCCACTAAATTTCAGAATAACTCAAATGATGAAAATTACCCCCAAATTTTAACACACTCGACAACATTTCAATAAATGAAAACCCTAAACCTCAGGACCCTCAGTTGACTAATAGTTTAAACTCAAAACTAACTATGCAAGAACTGGAGCATGCTAGCAAGAACTGGAACAACAAAAATTCTAGAGCCGGACCTGATGACATCCCAGCCGTATTTTTCACACATTTACCATTCTCAACAAAATCTCTTTTACTTGACGCATTTAACTTAATATGGACCCAGAAAAAATTCCCTTAAAACTGGCTTCACGCAGTTGTTATTCCGATCCTGAAGGCGGACAAATCAAAGTTGAATCCGAACTCTTATCGACCAATATCTCTCACATGCGTTATATGCAAGATCATGGAAAAAATTGTAAACCAAAGACTCGTATGGTTCCTAGAAAAGAATAACATATTCATCAATGAACAATCGGGATTTCGATCTGGGCGATCTACACTGGACAACTTAATATGTATCGAATCTGCAATACATGAAGCAATCGCAACTGGAATGAAATGTTTGAGTGTGGTTTTTGACATCAATAAGGCTTATGAGATGACTTGGAGACCGAATCTTTTGAATGTGCTGAAAAAATTGGTAATCGCCGGTAGTATGTTCCATTTCATCGAGAATTTTCTCTTTGATAGATCTTTCCATGTTAGGATTAACGGGCAGCTTTCGAGCGGTAAAACCCAGAAAAACGGCACCCCTCAAGGATCTATTATCAGTGTGACGCTCTTCCTGATAGCCATAAATGATATCCTAAGTAATATTGATCCTGCTGTGAAAGCCAACCTGTACGCTGATGACCTTGTAATATACAGTGTGGGGCATAACTTGGACACCCTATATCTCCTTATTCAAAATGCATTAATCCAAATGGTGTAATACTTCCGGTTACCTTTTTAATTTAAACAAAACTAAATGCATTATTTTCTCGAAAAAAACCCAAACCCTACACACACCTCTTAAGATATATGAAAAACCTATTACTCAAGCTAATCAAATAAGATTTTTTGGACTGATTCTTGACAGTAAACTCACCTGGGTCCCACATCTGAAAAACTTGATCCTAAAATGCCAACAAGGAATAAATCTGCTGCGATGTCTATCTAACCGAACGTGGGGTGCAGACCAACAGCAGCTTATTAACATCTACAAATCTTTACTACGATCCAAAATAGACTACGGGTCACAAGCTTATGGATCAGCCAGAAGCCCAATGTTACAAGCTCTTCAAGCAATCCAAAACAAAGCTCTAAGAATCGCTACAGGCTCCTACCGAACTAGCCCCATAGATAGTTTACATGCCCTCACGGGAGAACCACCCCTAGAAGACAGGAGAATATACCGCAGCTTCTCATACGCAGCCTCTCTCATAACAAATAAAAAACAACCCTGCCTATCACCACACTCATGCTTTTAGAAACTTATTCAGAGAAAAAAAACGCTTTCATCTCCCATTTTACCAACGCATAAACCAATACCTAGAAAATCTGAATATAAAATTTTCTGATATCCTTGAGGACTTCCAAATCAGTACTCCACCCTAGTTGACTCGAGACCCTACTTGTGATCTCAGCATGCTCAAATATGACTTAGAGTCAACAGCACGTGGCGAACTGTTGAACTCCTTCCAGAAATTGGTTGAAAAATATCCTGAATACCAAGAAATTTATACAGATGCAACAAAGAGTGCAACAGGGGTTGCTACAGCAATTATTACGTCAGAAATTTTCATCTGCAATAAACTCAACCCTAATAACAACATATTATCGGCAGAACTATGTGCTATCCAAAATGCTCCAGACCACATCAGCGATCTCCCCTGCGAGAAATTCCTCATCATTTCAGACTCCTTGAATTGTATAAATGGATTTCAACAAATTTACCCAAAACATATACACCTCAAGATCATAAGAAGTACATTAAACACCTTACAAAAGAAAAACAAAACCGTTGATTTCATATGGGTTCCTTCCCACTCTGGTATTCCTGGAAATGAAAGAGCTGACCAAGAAGCCAAAAACTATAATTCCTCTGGTAATGTCATCAACGATAATTCAATCTCAAAAGACGATTTCAAATCATATCTGCTACCTCGAGTGAAGTCAATCTGGGAAAACAAGTGGCAGCGGAGCCATAGGCAGTTAGCGAAAATTTAACCGGACCTGAAACGATGGAAGGAAACACACAATCGATATGACCGATTACGGATTGGTCATACTCGTTTAACCCACAGCCACCATTTCACTAAAACTGAAAAACCAAAATGCCAACACTGCGACTCCAACCTAACAGTACAACATATTTTTGAAGAATGCCCCCTTCACCTTTGTTGCCGTAATAAATAGGTTTTTTCAAAATCCATTTCTTAAAAATTTATGTGCACTAGACTACTCTGAGGATCGCCAGTTACGAGGCATCTTCAAGCCGTCTTGTGGACACATTATGTGTGATTTTCAGTTCGTTAGAAAAGTGCTTCGAATTTGGTATAAAACGCAAAACGCTATTTTTTGATAGAACAGTTATTTTTTCTAAAGTTTATTTAGAACGCTAAAGATTGTCTTATTTGGACGATAACGAAATAACAAAGTGACAGAAGAAAGAAGATTCTGCCTGCTGGAAAATTCCCACCTAACGAGAGCTCTCAGGTTGTGTGGAGGAAGATGCCGTTGGTGAGTTTTCTAGTGCACCATTTTCTTGTTTCTTTTTTTTCCTAATAGGATTTTAAAAGAATTTTCATAGATACAGTCCTACTTTTCTCTCCTATTTTGAGTTACCGCAACATTTTTGGTCATTCGGTATCGCCGGATATTGAATCGAGTTTCCCATCAGGAATTTCAAATTTTTCCTTTAAAAAGTTTTGCAAATTTGTGCAGAAGAATATCTGAGAAAACGGATTGAAATTCATTATTTCCTTTCATCAATTATTTCGCAGATCAGAAAAAAACATATTTCTTATCGCGGAGAGTTTTTTGTTCGCTCCGATTTAATTATTTGGAACATACGTTCGTCCGTCTTTTCAATACACGGTATTGGAAACAAGTACTGTAACGGAGGATCTTCAGCAGTTTATTTCTATATTTCAAGTCTTGTAGAATATCAATTTAAAAATCATGTCGAAAATTAAACGAGCTAGAGCATATCGTGCTACGGCCATCGGTGAGATTAAGTCACTTTTTGATTTCGCAAAAAAAGCTGAATTAGATAGTAGTTATTTCAATGTATTCAAAGCTAGGTTTTCTGACATTGAAAGAATACGGAATGAATTTCTTGGTGAACATAAGACAATTGTGGATACGTTGCTTCAGGAGGAAGACGTTGAGTTAAGCGGGGAGGAATCAATTCGGGATGAATTTTTGACTTTTTTATTATGAAATCAAGTCTATTTACGATGTTTTAACGACCAACATTTCGAAATGTGTTGGAGATTCTGATGTTAAACATAAAACGAATGCGAATATCAATTTACCGAAGTTAGAATTAAAACGATTCGCAGGTGATGTAACCCAGTTTTCAACATTCATCGGATTGTTCAATTCGCTTGTGCATAATAATGATGCATTGGGCCCCGATGAAAAATTTAATTATTTGGTTTCCGCCCTTGAAGGACAACCCCTTAAATTAATTCAACACTACGAATTGAATGGTAATAATTATCAATCTGCATATGATGCCTTATTTCAACGTTACAATAATAAGCGTTGGTTGGCAAAATGTCATTGGCGTCGTATAGAGGGTACCGGAAAAATTAAATCTGGGGTTCCGAATTCTTTAAGGAATTTATTAGATACTTTTCAAGAAAATATATGTGCTTTGAAAAACTTGGGTTTTCCAACAACAGAATGGGACTTTGTATTGCTCATGATGCTATATGATCGGTTGGACGATGTAATAGTTTCGCGATTCGAACATTCTTACGGGTCTTCAGAGGTTCCGAATTATAGCGATCTCACTTCATTCTTAGAACGTGAATGTATAGCTTCTGAGATGATATGTGACATGAAACCATCAGTTAGCACCACCAATTCTACTATTGCCGATAAAAGATCGTCAAAACCAAATAGATTGAAAACTTTTTTTGTTGAAAACGCAGTTGGTTCTTCCAAGAGTTCTCCTTCTGAATGCGTTTTATGTAAATCCAATCATTATATTTTCAAGTGTCTTTCATTTCTCAGTATGAAACCGTTTGAGCGCTATAATCTCGCCAAGAAGCTTCATTTGTGCTTCAATTGTTTATCTAACTTGCATGATATTCGTTCTTGCAAGTCCAAATCGACCTGTCACCATTGTTCTTTAAAGCATCATACGTTATTGCATTTTAAGCAGAAAGAGGATATAAAATCTGAAAATGATGTATCACTTGCTACTACTAGCGGTGTCTCTAATTCTGAAGCGAAATCAGTTGTTAATTTTGCGGGTACTGGTGTTCTTAATTCTGATCGAACATCATATGTTGTTTTGGCCACGGCTTTAGTGGAAGTTTTAGACTCGAACGGGACTTTTCACAAACTAAGGTGTTTAATTGATTCTGGCAGCATGACGTCGTTCATAACGAAGCATGCCACATCTCGATTGGGTTTGAGAGCTGAAAATATGTTTCTTGAAGTAACAGGCTTGAACTCTTCTAAATCTTGCACAAGTAGAGGTTTAGTTGCTATTACAGTTCGACCCGTTGGTCAAGATTCCCCGATATTATACACTAACGCATCTGTAATTAACCAAATAACAGAAAAATTACCCACTACGCCTATACCCGCTGTCATACATGATGAGTTTAAGAATTTAAAGTTAGCCGATCCTTCTTTTCATATTCCTGGGCATATCGATATTTTGTTTGGAGCAGATATGTTCACTAAAATTCTACTTAATGGTCATATTTCCGGTAATAAGGGTGTAAGCGCTTTCAATACTATATTTGGTTTCATTCTCATCGGAGGTGGAACAGACATTTCTAGGAATGTAACATCTTCTTTTTTCTGTGACATCGATTGTCAAAATTATGATAACTCACTTCCTCAAATTTTAAAAGGTTTTTGGGAAGTTGAATCTGTTCCATCCGTGAATGTTAATTCTCCCGCTGATGATTTATGCGAGAAAATATTTGTCAATACACATAAACGCGATTTTTATGGCAAATATATAGTTTCATTACCCTTCGCAACTGACATACCCAGCTTTAGCGGTATGGAAGAACTCGCCTCTAAAAGATTTTTTGCTTTAGAACGCCGAATCATGAAAAGTCCAAGACTTTATGATGAGTACTCTGCTTTTATGCGCGAATATTTAGATTCTGGTCATATGGAAGTTGTACCTGAAAATTGTATGAGCGAAAATCCTTATTATCTGATTCATCATTGTGTCATTAATCCATCGAGTGTTCACACCAAATTGCGTGTAGTATTCAACGCGAGCGCAAAAGCTCCCTCAGGATTTTCTTTAAATGATAGTCTCTTAACGGGTCCAAAATTGCAAGCTGATATAGTGTCAATTCTTTTGAGGTTCCGTCTGCATCCTTACGTATTGTGTTCCGATATAAAACAAATGTATAGAATGATTTGGGTCAATTATGACCAGCTAGATTATCAAAGGATTTTTTGGAGATTTTCTCCAGACGAGCCTTTGATAACATATCGCTTGAAAACTGTCACATACGGAGTGTCATCTGCTCCTTTCTTGGCGTTGCGATGTCTGAAACAGTTAGCGCAGGATGAAGGAAGTGAATTTCCTTTAGCAGCGAAGGTATTAGAAGAAGATACGTACATTGACGATGTTGTCACTGGTGCCTCTTCACTTGAAGAAGCCAAGCTTCTACAAAATCAGTTGATAACTTTGTTTAGTAAAGCAGGTTTTCATTTGAGGAAGTGGTCGAGTAACGATCCTGCGTTGTTGGAAAATCTTCCAGCTTCTATGCGTAGTATAGATCCCCTTGATTTTGATTCTGAGACTAATTTTACTTCTGTCAAAATTTTAGGATTATTTTGGAATCCGCGTGAAGATAAATTCTCATTTTCTGTTGTCCCGCAGTCTGACGAAACTTGTACTAAGCGTCAACTCCTTTCTCAATTAGCTCGAATTTATGATCCGTTAGGATTCCTATCGCCAGTCACTTTTCTGGTAAAGTATCTCATTCAAAGATTTTGGATGATCGGACTTACATGGGATGATAAACCTCCAGATGAAATTTTGCGTGTCTGGAAACGCTTTAGGTCCCAGATAGAATGTCTTTCTGAATTTACAATTGAAAGGCACCTTTTCCCTTCAGATTTCGCTAGTTTGGAACTTCACGGATTTTGTGATAGTTCGGAAAAGGGTTATTGCGCCGTCTTGTATCTCAAGACAATAACTATCGATGGAAATATAACCACAAGCTTTGTCACGTCTAAAAGTAAAATTGCCCCGCTGAAGAAAATTTGTATACCGCGTTTGGAACTGTGTGGAGCAGTTTTGTTGGCCAAGTTGATAAATTTTGTACTTCCGCTTTTTTCTAAAACAGTCAAATTTTCCAATGTTTTTGCTTGGAGTGATTCGAAAGTAGTTTTAGCCTGGCTTCGTTCACCTTCATATCGTTGGAAAAATTTTGTAGCTAATAGGGTTGCATATATTCAAGAAAAAATTCCATCTGTGCAATGGAATTACGTTAGTTCGGAAAACAACCCCGCTGATCTCGGAAGCCGCGGGCTTTTTCCGTCGGAAATCATTAATAATGAATTTTGGTTATGTGGTCCGAAATTGTTGAAAAATTCTGAAGTTCTTTCACCGTCTGAAGGCTCTTCGGAAGTTTTCATTTCAGATGATGTTAATCGCGAAGAGAGAAATGTTTGTTTGGTAGTTGCTCCTCAAGTCGAACATTTTTGTGAGTATCTCTTGAAAACACATTCAAATTTTTCGACGGTGTTACGTATTGGTGCATATGTTATGCGATTCGTTCACAATTTGTGTCATCCGCTAGAAAAACGACTTGAATCTTTGACTACGCAAGAGCTTCACTCTGCTTTGATAATTTTAGCAAAGTATACGCAACGTGTATCTTTCAGCGATGAAATTTCTGGGAAAAAGTTTCCAAAACCGTTGAGAAGACTGAATGTTTTCAGGGATATCGACGACCTTTTACGAGTGGGTGGTCGCTTGAAATATGCGGATATTAATTATCGTGCCAAACACCCTATACTTTTGCCACGAAGTAGTTTATTGACGAGACATCTTATTGAGTATTATCATAGAAAGTATTTTCACGTTGGTCCACGTCAACTGCACTTCTTACTTCTTCAGCAGTTTTGGATATTGTCACCAAGACGTGCAATAAATTCGGTCTTGTCGAAGTGCGTTAAATGTTTTAAAATGAAACCGGCTGCTTATCAACCCCTTATGGGAAATCTGCCTAAATCAAGATTTTCTACTATAAAAGCATTTTTGCATTGCGGATGTGATTACGCTGGCCCATTTACGATTGCACCAATGAGAAAATATCGAGGACAAAAAACATCGAAAGCTTATATTTGCCTTTTTGTATGTCACTCAACGAAAGCAATTCATTTGGAATTGGCTAATGATCTCTCCTCTGAATCATTTTTAGCTGCATTGCAGAGATTTATCGCACGAAGGGGACGCTGTACAGATTTATACTGTGACAATGGCACTAATTTCGTTGGAGCCAATCGCGAACTTATAAAATTAATGAAAATCGCTGCAGAAAAGGAAGTCATAAGGTTCCATTTCAACCCACCATCTGGTAGTCATTTCGGAGGTTTATTCGAGGCAGCAGTTAAATCGGTAAAATCACATTTGTTCAGAGTTATCGGAAAGCAAATTCTCACTTATGAGGAATTTTATACGTTGCTCACCCTAATTGAATCCGTCTTGAATTCAAGGCCTTTGTGCGCTACAAGTTCAGATCCCGAAGATTTGAATTGTCTTACTCCGGGTCACTTCTTGACTCTGGAACCGCTGACTGCGTTACCTATACCAGATTTAACCGATCAACCCTTGAATCGGTTATCACGTTGGCAGCTCTTACAAAACCTTCATCAACATTTCTGGTCTAGATGGAGGAACGAATACCTACATACGTTGCAACAGCGTGTTAAATGGTGCGATGTTTCTACTCCTGCTGTTCTTGGTCAGCTAGTTTTGATTAAGGCGGATAATGTGCCTCCTAATCAATGGCGCCTAGGTCGCATAACTACCCTCTTCCAGGGTAAGGACGGTATTTCGCGAGTTGCTCAAATCAAAACCCGAGACGGGGTCCTAACTCGCCCCCTAGTTAAACTGTGTCCTTTGCCTGTTTGCGATGAACAGTAATTTCATGAATAATTATTTCATGATATCTCTCTTTTTTTTTTTTCTCTCCTCACATGATATATATGTATATATATATATATATATATATATATATATATAAATAACGTATAGATTATTAGTTATTACGAGTATTCTTCTGCCTCATAGTTTGCACAACTTTAATATATATATATTTTTTTTTCGGATTTTTCGCAACTTTTCTTTTTTTTTGAAAAATGCTATGGCATTTTTGGGGGGCAGGAAATGTTGCCGTAATAAATAGGTTTTTTCAAAATCCATTTCTTAAAAATTTATGTGCACTAGACTACTCTGAGGATCGCCAGTTACGAGGCATCTTCAAGCCGTCTTGTGGACACATTATGTGTGATTTTCAGTTCGTTAGAAAAGTGCTTCGAATTTGGTATAAAACGCAAAACGCTATTTTTTGATAGAACAGTTATTTTTTCTAAAGTTTATTTAGAACGCTAAAGATTGTCTTATTTGGACGATAACGAAATAACAAAGTGACAGAAGAAAGAAGATTCTGCCTGCTGGAAAATTCCCACCTAACGAGAGCTCTCAGGTTGTGTGGAGGAAGATGCCGTTGGTGAGTTTTCTAGTGCACCATTTTCTTGTTTCTTTTTTTTCCTAATAGGATTTTAAAAGAATTTTCATAGATACAGTCCTACTTTTCTCTCCTATTTTGAGTTACCGCAACAACCTTAACGAGCGAAACCACCACAAGATTACACCAATGAAAGAGACTCTAGGTTTACAGTGTGATATAAGAGCAGTGAAAAGTTTTCTGAGTGAAATAATTATAAATGGGTCAATAGAATTGTAAACTATAAAGTGGTCTCTAAGAACCCGCGAGGTTGATGAGACTTTAAGCTTGTAAAATAATATATATATATATATATATATATATATATATATATATATATATATATATATTATATATAATATATAAATATATATATATATATTATATATATATATATATATATATTTATATATATATATATTTCGTGAAAACAAAAAAAGTCGATTCAAAAAAATCGACTTTTTTTGTTTTCACGAAACCCCCCTCCCACTTATCTTCAGGGTATCGAAAAAAAACCTCGGTGAAAATATCAGCTCCAAATAATAACATTTAGAGGTCGCTCATCATTTATTTATATTTTGCCTACTAATAGCAGGGGAAAATTTTTTTTTTCAATAAAAAAATTCCTAGAACACAAACCAATTGACGGATTTCTTTGTATGATACATTTTCGTGTAGGCAATCAGATACACTACAAATATGTCCCTTACGATATCTCGATAAAACGGCCTATTCAAAAGTTATTCGATTCGATGCTAATATTGAGTTGTTTTTGAAGAAAAACATCTTCAAAAAAATCGACTTTACTTGTTTTCACGCAACCCGCCTTCTAATCATCTTCAAGGCATCGACAAAAGGCGTCTGTGAAAATATTAGCTTTGAATATTAATATTTAGAGGTCGCTCATCGATGGTTTCTATTTTCGCTGGTGATGGCAGGAAAAAAAATTCTTTTTTCAATAAAAAATTTTTTGTTCACGAACCAATAGACGGATTCCACTGTATGATACATTGTAGGGAACTAGATACTCTACGAAAATGTTTCATACGTTATCTCGATAAAACCTTTCGTTCAAAAGTTATTTGATTTTTTTTTTTCAAAATATCTCAATATAAGGTATTAATATAGAGGTATTTTTGAAGAAAAAGTTCGGATAACTTTTGAACGAGCGCATTTATCGAAATATCGTATGAGACATTTTTGTAGAGCATCTAGTTCCCTACAAGAAAATATATTACACAGTGAAATCCGCCAATTGGTTCGTGAAGAGAAAATTTTTCATTGAAAAAAGAAAATTTTTTCCTGCTATCAACAGCGGCAATAGAAATCATCGCTGAGCGACCTCTAAATAATAATATACAAAGCTAATATCTTCAAAGGCGCTTTTTGTCGATACCCTGAAGATAATTAGAAATAGAGTTTCGTGAGAACAAACAGAATCGATTTCTTTGAATAATTTTTTTCTTCAGAAATACCTCAATATTAGCATCGAAACGACTAACTTTTGAAGCGGCCGTTTTATTGAAATATCGTAAAGGACATATTCGTAGAGTATCTGATTGTCTACACGAAAATGTATCACACAATTAAATCCGTCTATTGGTTTCTGCTCTAGGAATTTTTTATTGAAAAAAGAAATTTTTTCCCTGCTATCAGTAGGGAAAATAGAAATAATCGATGAGCGACCTCTAAATATTATTATTTGAAGCTGATATTTTCATAGAGGTCTCTTTTCGATACCCTGAAGATAATTATGGGGGGGTGAGGAGTTTCGTGAAAACAAAAAAATGTCGATTTTTTTGAAACAATATATATACTGGGTGAGTCGGGAGGAACGGACCAAACTTCAGGTGTGTATTCTATAGCTCGAAATAATATAAAAAAAACTCATATGTTGTTATCCGATTTTCATTTGTTCTCAAACTATAGCGTCATTTTAAAAAACAACATTTTCTATATCAAAATGGTTTCATTTATAGCATTATTTTAATAGATGCACGAAAATCCCGCCATTAACCTCGAAACACATTCGTCTGCGAAGGGCTCTCGATACTTTTCTGATTGATTCGTGCTCTTCTTCAATAAGCAATGTTGTATTTCTAATGCGTCGACTTAGAGCATCCCGAGTGTCAACTTTAACTTTGTACACCTCGTTCTTTAATCAGCCCCACAAATAATAGTTCAATAATGGTGTGAGGTTTGGAGATCTTGGAGGCCAACTAATACGACCACAGCGACCAATCCATAGTCCGAGAAACTCTTGAACTGAATATTGGTTGACCTTATTATTCTAATTACCCTATAGTTTGAAAACAAATGAGAATCGGATAACAACAAATGAGTTTTTTGGGATTATTTCGACCTGCAGAATACACACCTGAAGTTTGGTCCGTTCCTCCCGACTCACCCTGTATATATATATATATATATATATATATATATTCTGTGCTACGTTGTTTAAGCACAACGGTAGTTGTGTATTGCCTTTTAACCAATTGTACCTCATAAAAAAACACAATTTTAATTAAGTCTACTATAATTATAGTTGATATCATCAATTACAGTTCTATATAATTTTCACTGAAAACAGCATGAGCATGTACATCGGTTCACACTTACAGGACCTAAGTTTTCTCAAATAGTGAACAGCAATTTTATACAAAAATATCATAGAAATATCAGGGTGTGAGTTCTCTGATTTTAGCAATAGAAAATAACACAGTTATGGTTATGACAAAAGAAATATGAATGAATTTTGAAAAGAATTGAATGGAATAAAAAAAATTACGAAGAAATAGCAATTTGCAGGATCTAAAAACTGTAGCAATTACTTAACAAGGCACAATGCCCTCGGTCGACTTGGCAGTGTGAAATCCGGGTGACAGCAGACAGAACCTCGTGGTGGTAGTATCCAAAGAATGATTTCCAATTTCTTGAAAATTGAGGAGAATCCAAAGCTCTCATAAAATACTACTTCAGCGCCAAACCAGCAAAATTCAGCTCTTACTTGTGAATTCTTCAGAATACAATAGGGGTTTCAAAAATCTAACAAGGCCAATTCGGCATAAACCGTAACAATCAGGCAAAAGCAATCGACATTCTCAGCTTACCAAAATCTCTACAACAACAACCGTTCTTCACTCCGACTTCTTCAAGTTAATCTTCTAAAAAGAAAGAATCAATGCGACACGCGAATATAAACCCGATTTCAATTACAAAAAATTATCTTTCGTATCACATGCGTATCATGGTTCACTCGAAAAATGCGCATGTCATGAGATTTCACGGAGAATACTTATATTTTCCAAAATAGTCAAATATTCATTAGTTGGCATTCAACTTACTTTCAAGAGGTGGGACTTAATAATTTCTGATATTATTATGCCATGTAATTAAATATAGGATAACAGGTACAGTGATAGACACCTTAAGCGCATAGAAACTTTCAATTTATGATTTCAGTCTGTAATTTTCTTACAACAAGGTGAAGACCCTGACAATATTACAGTTCACTTATGCTTCTTCGGTAAACATTCAGAACTTTTGGTATATGTTTTTTGAAAACTGAAAGAGAATGGTTTGTTTTCGAAGTGTCAGATTTGATAGTGATTGACATACTTCGACAATCATTGACATACAAAATGATAGTCATTGACATCCTTCATATCATTCACTTACACTCTTGTACATGAGGTAGAACGAACGATTTATGAAAATGTTGATAATGTTATTCACTATATTCAATAATGATGATAAAAACATAGATACACATTCACAGGGGCTGTGTATTTTCATGTTTATTTTTCGATGTAGAACAAGTAACAATTTTTCCAGGTATGTTATATCGTCGGTACAATGCAAAAGTCACGAATGTGCTTTTCGCATATGCGCACTATATCGCGATTATGGTCATGGTGTCAATGCCAAAGTCGCGAAAGAGTTTGCTTATCCCCCTCTCCTACTTTTAGCCCAGTAGAACGTAAAGAAATCTATGTTTACAGCACTGCCTTCAATTTTTGAAACACGTTTTTTCCGGAACATCAAAAAAGCACATTCGTGACTTTGGCATTGGACCAACAATATGGTATTCTCTTTAACATGATGATTCACATCGTTTGCAACTATAATTCATAATTCTTTACTTTACACTTGCAGTATCTGTGGATATGCTCGGTTTGATAAATCACTGATGAAATAATATTGACTTCACAAATCGATTTATTTTCAGGTTCCTTTCTTCATCTTCAGTCAATTTTTTCAGTTTTTTCTTCTCTTCAGCGTCAGTTTTGACTTTGAGGCTTGGTCTTTTCTTCCCCTCTGCAGCTCTATATTTTTCTGTCATTTCTCTCCAGGTGGAAGATATTTCCACGAATAGCAGTTTCCTCGAACTCGTTGTTTTCTCTGGAGTCTCCGGCCATTGTAATATATTGTGGAGTAAGTTGGGATCATGTTGATGATCTAGGATATTTTTATTATCATTGTTGTTAGCCGAAGAAACAGGTAAAAAGGATCAAACGGAACAATGTGCTCAACTTCGGTTATAATATATGAAGTTATGAGAATTTAAAATATTCTCACTTTTTCGGACGACGAAAAGAATAAAATCAATCACTTCTTCTTCTTCGTGAGGTGCCTTCTCCAGGCTGATTTGAGGCCTAGTGGTCTAGTGTTCTACCGTATTCAGGATAAGAGAGTCAAACTTCAAGACATGCTGTCAAAAATGTTGCGAGTAGTCAAGGAAGTCCCTCTCGCCATAGGAATGGAGGGAAGTGGGTATTGGGGTTTTCAGATGTGTTGTCTTCAACTCATAAAGGTTCCCACAGGTAAACAGGGTATGTTCAACAGCAACATCTGTGTTTCTTCACCAACAGTACAGAGGCCAGCCAAAGACTAGCGATTTTAATGTTCAATAAACAGGTGATCTCTCAAAACACCACTAACCAGTCACAGCTGTTTCCCCTCAAGGTTCAGGAGTTGTTGGACCTCAGACTCAGAGGAAAAACTCCCAATGAGAAGCCTTGACTGCCTTAGATCACTTTCCCGTGCTCCATTCAGAGAAAAATTTTCTGTCTAGCCATCTCCTGAAAAATTCCTGAAAGTTGTACGGTAGATGTGAAGCGTCGACTCCCAACCAATCTGATTGTGTCCTTGCTCATCCATACATCTGCCCTCTCATAGCCAGATCTCAGCGAGAGCCGGCAACCAAATAACTTTCAGAAAATTCCAGGAGCCCAGCTCACATAGAGATTTCCTTCATTCTCCTAGTGAGAAGTATTTGACCTCTGTCACAACATGAGTTTCTCGGAGTACCATCTTCGGATATTTGGATATTCTCCAGCGTGCAGATAAGAACAACAAACAGTTCAACCTGTACTACAGAATAGTTCTTCTCTAGTGGGATGGTCAGTTTGAAACAAGGCCCCACAATCCTGACAGCAGTCCCGTGAACCAAGTGAGGCCTTCAGGAACAAATAGCCGATTTTACCATAGGCTTCTATCAGTAACACTCTGTATGGTAGTTTACTAGGGATATTTAGTGATTGAAAATAGTTATTGACATGGTGTCAGCCAATGTTTATCCGATCCGGAAGAAAGAGAACACAATAAAAAGCTAATCAGTTATATTCCAAGTTTTCAAATACGCCATGAATTCGAATATCAAAATGTGGTACTTTCAGACAGTGATAAACACCCTATGTCAATTACTGTTCCGACGTAATATAAACAAGAGAGTCATTGACATGCGATTTCTTCTGAAAGTAAACATCAATGAAGGGTTCGTTTATATCAATATACAATCTTTGGAATCTTTCAAACACTGAAAAATTTCTTCCATATATCTCAGATACCCTAATCTAAAGAAATTCACCCATATGTGCAGTCACTTTCCTTAACAAAACGTCAACGATTGAACTGATTGACATTACTACACAACTTCGCGACAAATATCTCATTGCGATCTGGGTAGGGGGCCAAATTATTCAACTAAAACATTTATCGAATGAGTGTTGGATCTTCTAGCATACGTAGGTAGAAGAAAAAAGTCGCTGGCAAATACCAATATGTTATTACGAAGGATTAAGTGTGTAGAGTGGCGCTTACCCTATTGGTCAAAATGAAAAAAATGAAACATGTGAGTAAAATTTTGTATTCGTAGAAGATTTGCTATAATAATTAATACCTATATTTTGAAAATTATTTAATTCGATTAAATAACTCACGATATGAATTCGAAAATTCATCCTCTCCTCCTCTCTCGTCTCTTACTCACAAACTTTTATAATGATTTCACTCTCAATTCAGCCCTTATGTCCTCATTTCTCCTTCTGTCCATCCTTGTAACCCCCTTCACTCCTATCAAAAATTTCAACCTCACAGCTTGCCGTCTACTCCTCATACTTTTTATTGTGTTTCAAATTTCACATTTATACGACAACACAGGTCGACTTGAACACGAGTATTTTTCAATATCATCAAAGGGCTTTTCTGACAGTCAAAAATGAGGCAATGAAGTCAAGCAGTTATATTTTATTGAATCATTATTTGAGTTGTTTCCATTATTTATGTGGTTGGTTGTTACCGACGTTTCGGCAAGCATTCGTCTGCCGGCTTCAGGGAGTTTTTGGTCCTGAGAAGGACCGGTTTTCGCCAAACTTGTTCTGTCTAGACTTATGCGCTCCCTACTTTTTTCAATTTTCCAATTACAGTGTGGGGATTCGAACGCGAGTTATCCGAGGTGCAATTTCTGAAATTAGACACACTTTAACCACTAGTCTACCGGAGCAGGGAATTATTATACAATTTAAGTTATATATTAGTTATACTTTTTGTGGTAGAGGTCACCTTGACTTTATCCACCTGCGCAGTTGGTATGCGCAATAGGTTAGGGTAGGTCAGGTCTGGTTCATGTTAGAATTGCTTCCTTCCTCCTGAATTCAGTATGGGCAACCAGACATTCTTTATTTCCAGAGAGGGCGTGCTGATTGGGTTAGGAGTTATTGCCATTAAAGCTGCTCCTTTCAATTTCCTTCTTCTCCATCTTTCCTTTGATATTATGGAAGCTTCATCTCATTTGACGTTGTGGTCCTCGTTCCAAGCGTGTTGAACTAGACAAGATTTATCTGTTTCTTCCAATTGAGCTAGTCTTTGGTGCTCTTTCATTCTGACTCTCATTGGTCGTTCAGTTTCTCTGCCGCATTCACATGGTATTTCATAGATGGAATCTTTGGTTCTCTGATTCTCGTTGTCAGGTTTCACCTTCGTGAGTTTTCCCCTGACAATATCCTTGGTCTTGAATGATGTTCTCACGTTGACTCTGTTACCAATTCATCTTATTTTCTCGGATAACCCCTTCACATATGGTATAACAGAGGTTATCGTTTCGGTCGACTCATTGTGTGCTGTGCTGGTTGTTGCTCTGTTGCCGCTTCTCTTGGTTCTTTGGCTTTCTGAAGTATCTTCTTGAGATAGCTCAAGATATTTAGAAAAGGAACAACAAACACGATATCGAAAACACTCATCTCCCTTATTCTTAAGTTCTTTCTCGATATTTTGGAAAGTGTTTCGACGAATGCAATGATTTGAGTACGAATGTATTCAGAACTACATACTCTATCAAATTCAAAAACAAATGAAAAAGTTTTAGAAATTTTTTTTTACTCTCTGTATAACTGACAGTGGTCAGGCTCCAAGAATATTTCAGCTCGGTAGATAAGGTCAAACCATAACATAATCCAAAGATTCTAAATAGGTCCAGTTCTCCAGAAACGCCTAATAGGCCGTCGAACTTGGTACACCCTGTATATATCGGGTTGAAGGACTTTAAGTCGATGGCCTTTGAATGCGGTCAATAAAAACTGTTATTGTTTTATGTATATACGATTGTATTTCAAATCCTCATTTGATAAAACTCAGTATTTTCTCAAGTTCAAGTGTGAAGTGATTTCTTTTCACTTCAAGATGGCCATTCTTCAATGTTGTGTAGTATCCTCGAATTATTGCTTTTACAGATAACTGAAAATGATTTGATATAATCGAAACGTGATCAGAATTTTCGTCTAACTGATTTCGTTCATCCTTGACTTCCACCAGTTTCATTAACAAATAGGTACTCCCTATATCTTTTCCTCATCAAGTTTTAGTTCTTCATCGAAGTTGAATGGCTTTTGTCTACTGCCGTCATTTGACCTACGGAATTTGCCTTCTCTCCGCAACTTTGAATTAGGTGAACTCTCGTGTGGCCGTTACTGCGGCAAAGTGCCGTTTCATATCCCTTCAAGTAGAATTTGCGCCACGACTGTCTTGAAAGCATCATTGTTTTTCGTGTTCCTACTCGGAATTATTCGATTTGCCTAATGGTCCCATGCTACGAGTCCTCCTCCGATCTGCTTTCTCAGTCATTCCTAAAATTGATCTTCCCTCTGTTTGTGCTGAGGTGACTCCAATGAAAGAGCAAGACGGGTCTGTGGAATAAGGAGATGGTCATTCTAGTTCGTCAGGGAATTCAGTTCAGAGATGTAACAGAGAAGTGAAGAAATTGAAAATAGTTTGATGTCATGTATCTTTCTTGACTCATATCAAAATTTGAAGAACGTAACCCACTGTTGAAATCAGAGAAGAATGAATTGTGAACAATTTTCGGCTTATAGTACAAGAAAATCAAATATAAAATTGGCAAGAGAATGTACCAGGGCAAAAAACGCTTTTATTTTCATACTGACAGATAAATTCAATTGGCTGTAAATGAGTCACGGAAAACGAGTAATAATTGCATGTTTTTGTATACAAATAGATATCAGTCTACTGAAAGCATGGATTTCCAATATATGTTTTTCATCTACTAAATGATGGGAATTTGAGAATATTTGGAATTATGAAAAGACAAGTGAAGAGTGGAAATTCAAAAGGGTCTAAGTGCCAAAAAACTCGAACTGAGATATTACATGAAACATGTTTCAGGGTCGGTTTCACAAAACTTTGATTGTACCGTCAAATTTATTGGAGCCATCCCGATTCGTTGAAGTTTCAAAACGGGTGATTCGATTGATTCGAATTTAGGTAAGGTTTTTTTAATGTACAGTTAAAGCTTTGTGAAACCCGCCCTCAAACTGATGAAAGAAGTTAAAAAAATTGTGTTTTTCATCAGAAATGATGACTGCCTGAAGCGGATGGCACATGGACCGTTTCGTAGGCTATTGGTCTTGGCACATAGACCCCATAACAAATGAAATCTAAAATTTCATGAAAGTGGCACTTAGACCCTTTTGAATTTCCGCTCTTCAAGTGTGAATAGTGAAATGTGAGTAGTGAGTAGTAGTATAGTAAAACGTTGCATTTTCAACTTGAAAAATATTATTTCACTATATTTCATTTTTGTCAAGAGATGCGTTCGTTGACCGATGCGAGGTCGAGGTCTACTATACTTCTCGAGACAGAAATGAAACTTTTCCACGAGGTTTGTATACTTTCCAGCTTTCAAAGATACGTGAAGTGTCATAATTACATATATATGTAACATATATATATATATATATATATATATAACCATATGGTTGTAAATATGTAAACAATAGTTTTTTTCCTAACAAGTGCGGAACTGCCGTTACCCGAGCGACGCGAAGCGGAGTTGGGTGGGCAGTTGAGAGCGGGAAAGACTCTTTCCTCACGAGTTCGGAACAACACTTTGTCTACAAACGGTTATACATGAGATCGATTTCAATGATGAAATTTTATTATATCATGTCATTATAAACATGAATGACACGCATAATCTTACATGTCGTTCGTATCGCACTCTCATTGTTGACGTTCGGTGCATAGGGTCTGAAAGCTCATGCAATAAATCTACACTGAAAGATTGATACATTTTTATCAATTTGAAAGACAACGAGACTAACTAAACTCATAAATATTTATTGTAATAAGGAATCCAAGTATTATTTGTTTATTTCTTCCTTTTTTTTAGTGCTCTCAATAAGAATTAAAAATATTTGAATATATTAGTAATATTTAGTTTTCAGTATATTTATTGTGAAAGTGCAGTTGGTCGCGTTATGCAAATTTAAGGCAGAAGCCTCTGTTTTTTTTTTAATAAAAGAAATTTTTTTCACCAGTCACATAGACGTGGAATAAGAGCAAAACAATGCCATTTTACCATGGCAATATTGAAGGAAAAGCTTAGGTCATGATGTTCCCCGAAGTCCTTCCTAAATCGGTAGTCGTCGTCCTTATATATATATATATATATATATATATATATATATATATATATATATATATATATATATATATATATATATATATATATATATATTCTTTTGAATAAGAGAGCTGAAATAATACATTAAATGTTGAAACAAAAAGAACCTAAGCTGAGGTAAAAAAAGGAACGGGGTTCCACAACATTCTTCGTATGATACTATATTATCATACGATACTATCATCACCAGTATCATACGATACTATAGAGCCAGGGAAAAAACCTCAGCCGAAAAAACCTGTCTCCCCGTTAAAAAAATAAAATAAAATTGTTGTATCTGAATATTCTATATAGAAGGACATCACGATCAGCGGGACGGCTCTTCGGAGGAAGGATTTCCAAACACAAACTCCAACGTGAAAATAAAAAAAGCCAGAACAGCAAGAGAATTCAATTTATACTTCATCAAATTGATCTGAAATTTTCAACCCATTGCAAAAATGAGTTTGATATATTGTGTATGGCTCTAATGCCATCTTGGAATTTATAAATCGAACAATTATTAATTAGGTGTTCAACTGTTTCCTCTGATTCACCACATTCACAATTAGGACTATCAACCGAATTCCACTTGAAAAGCATGCTGTTGGTACGACCATGACCTGTTCTTATTCGATTAAGAAGGGACCATATTCTCCTGGGAAGGTTAAAACCAGGAACTTTATTCGATGGATCAGATATTAGATCTTTATTAGATAAAGAACATACATCCCATTCGGATTTCCAGATTTCGTTGTAGCTGAAGTTCGAATTCAGAAAGTTATTCGACCAAATAGGTTTACGAGATTTCAGTCTTGGAATTCTATTTTCTGGAACGTAGGAAAGTATCGGAAAAGAATCCGGAAATGAATTGAATTTATTCCAAAAATTCCAAGTTGCAGACTGTCTTCGAATATGGGGAGGAACTATATTCGATAGTACTGGTAGCCATTGGATAGGTGTAGATCGGATGGTTCCAGTAATTATTCTCATTGAAAAATTGAGCTGTGCATCGATTTTCTGAACATGAACACTATTGAGCCAAACAGGTCAACAATATTCAGCGGTGGAAAAAACCAGAGCAAGGGCTGCTGTGCGAAGTGTAATCGTCCTTAAACCCCTAGGAGGGATGTGGTGGCATCATGTAGTAAGTCCATCAATCGTTTGGCTCCAGGCTTCTCTCTATCTTGGGCGTGGTGTGTTGCATCTTTCAGGCTCTCTCCTATCAGATTTTTCATTTGGTCTACCCATCGCGACGGTGAACGTCCTCTTGGTCTTCGTCCCCCCTAAATCGGAGATCGATCAATTCAGCAGTTTTCTTGAACAGATTGATTGATATTTTGAAAAAGTTAATGGATCAAAGATTTTATGAAGTTTAAGGAAAAAACCTTGTTCTCTAAATTTCTTCGAATGTTCAAACAATAGGTCCAAGAAAACCGCTGAATCTATCGATCTACCGATTCGGCGGGAACTTTGGAGAACATCAGGCTGCCAAATTTTTTTATAGCCCAAGCTTTCTCCCCAATATTGAAGATGATACAGTCCATTAGTTCATTGTTTTAATTGAAAAAAACAGATTTCCGTAGAAAATTCTCTGTAGACAAAAAATCGCGTTTCAGCTCGCTAAGTGACCAGTATTTCCGGAGATATCGGCAGTTGGGTGAAAAAGGATCCTTTTGCATGCAAAACTGAATATCTAGGAAAGTCATGAAGAGCAAATTAGGGCTGAATGAACAGGTTATCCGACCTTATATACGACCATTTTTCACACACATTTTTTTTCAACAGGCTGTATCTGTTGGAAAAAACATCCTGAAAATTTTTTCTGTTCCTTTAATTGTTTCGCGACGTGTATTAGCAATGGAAACATGTGTTGAGGAAATACCTTTCAAGCTCAAAAAACTAGAAGTCACTTGTATATTTCTCCCCCCCCCCCAAGAAGAACAGCTTTATCCGCCCATGGCACTGGTTTTTCTCGGAATGTTTGGGAATGGGACTCTTTACGAATTGAAATGCGTGCAGGTAAAAGGGATGAAAGCGTACGCTTTTAGAAAAACATATTTTCAGTCTATTATTGCACGAGTTAGTGATATCCTATATTTGCAGTTATATTCGTCGTCCACATTGTTAACTGTTGTATAGTTAAAAGTTACTTTCCGGAATTGTGGAAGAAGTATATTATATTACCTATACCTAAATCTTTCAAGGTGGAAGGTTATGATGATCTCCGTCCTATCAGCATTCTTCCAAGTAGGTATGTCTAAATCCTTGAAGAAAGCGTTAACAATGCAGATGCAGGAACACTTGAATAAATATGGTGTCATTCTACAAGAACAATCGGGTTTTAGACGAGGACATAGTTGTTCAACTGTCAGCATGAGCTCTCGATTCAGGTCGCCAGTTGTAGCGCCAAGATCGCGGAGCATGATCGAATTCTCATGGAACAAGCTCGTCAGGTGGAGGCTTGCACTGTTCAGATTGGACAGGTGACCCCTCACGGTGGCCTAAAAAGCCAAACTTCAACCAATGAGCTTTTAATTGAAATTGAAGAGCGTAAGAGGAGATCCAAGAACATTATGGTATATAACCTGCCCATAGAAAAAGATGTTGCGAATGTTTTGATACCTGTCAATCATATGCTATCTGAAATTGATCCAAACCTCAATGCCATTAAGGCTTCAAGAGTTGGCGGGAAGAAAACTTCTGGTGTCTCCCTGAAAATCACGATGGAAACTTCCGAGTTAGCAACTAAGATTTTAAAAAATAGGAACAAAATTTCTAATAAGAATGTGAAACTTCACTCGGATCTCACTCCCATGCAGATTCAGCACCTGAAAGATTTACGTGAGGAATTAAACCACCGAAATTCAAATGGATTCGTTAGGGATTCGCGATAATGGGAACATCGGATAGACCAATGTTCGGAAATTGTTTTGTTTTTTTTTTGTTTTTATTTTGATTTTCACCAATTCAAGTATGCGTGGCAACGTTGGCCAACCCGTCCACCTGTTGAAGGAAATGTGGAAGCAAGAACATTCGTCGTACGAAAATTAGTTCGTGAAGTCGTAGATTTGGAAGATTTTGGAATTATTGATTTGTCAGAAGAGAGTGTATGTTCGATATACAAGAGGAAGGTGAGCCACTATTATATTGTTTTGGTGATATCTTTTTTGATCTCTAGTTGATATTATAAATAATTTCATATTCAAAATAACAGTCCATTGAAATACTGAAGGGTCGCGTTTAAACATTGGTCCATTCGGCGCCAGATTTTAGATTTCGTTTCTGAAATAGAGTTTCAGTTTGAGTAATTTGATGAAATTCGGATATTTTATTATTCATTGGGAATAAAGAATCGTCAATTTCCATTCAGATATGTTCTCTCGTTTAGCTCGTATAAAACCAGAGATAAATTCCATTGCCATATGGTACATTTATTATCGCAGTTTTTATTTTCAGCGTATTGAAAATTTAAACATTCTCGATTTTCGTCCGAGCATTGTTGTCAGACTTAATTTTCTTCAGAAAGGTTTTGTGATTATTTGTTCAATCACATATTTCAATATGCCACCAGCAGACACTCAAGTTAATTTAGCGATTAAGATCGCCAATCGTACAGTAGCTATTAATCGTATTAATGAAATTTTTGAACTGGCTCAGAGAGCTGAAATCGATAAATCTTTGATTTCAGAACTTCGTATCAGAGTAAATAGATTGGATTCCATTTACAAACAGTTTGAGGCTAGTCATTTCAAAATTATAAGCCTTAAGGCAGGCGAGAGTTCTGAAGAATTGGAGTCTCATGAAAATATTCGAAGTGTTGTTGATAAACACTATTTTGCTATTAAGACAATTCATTTCAATCTAATAGAGAAAGTTGATCAGAGTATAGAAGATACTAAGTCTCCCATATCTCATGTCAGACTGCCTAAAATTACTTTGCTGGCTTTTGATGGCGTTCTGAAAGAATGGCCAAATTATAGGGATTTATTTCTTTCATTGATCGATGGAAATATGGCTCTTAGTAATATTGAAAAATTTCAATACCTTTTAGGTTGTACTAGTAAAGAACCATTAGAGATTGTCAAAAGTGTTGCATTGTCAGGTGAGAATTATCCAATTGCATTACAAAGTTTGTTGAAAAGATATAATAACAAGCGGATATTAGCTGTTTCATATTGGAACGAAGTTTTTCACTTTCCGAAGTTGGAAAAGGAAAATGTCAATTATTTGAGAAAAATGCTTTCTACATTCACGGAAAATTTGACTGCTTTGGATAATTTAGATTTCAATGTTGATGGCTGGGATTTTCCGCTTTTCAATATTCTCTTGGATAAGCTCGATTCGAAAACTAGAACTAAATTTGAAATGGATCATAGTAAAGTTGACTTTCCGAAGTATGCGGATTTAATTGATTTTTTGTCGCATCATTGCAAAGCTTTAGAAGCAGTAGGAGTGGTGAATGAGAGAGCTCATTCGTCAGAGAAAAGGGATTTTTCAAATCATGCGTCTAGATACGCATCTAAGAATCAATTTTCGAAGTCTTCGCTTCTTGTGAATTCTGATAGAGCGGAAGAAATGAAGTGTGTATTCTGTAATTCTTCTAATCAAAACAATACAAAATGTAATACTTTTCAAAATCGTTCGCCTTATGACAGATTTTTGCTTGCAAAAAACCATCGTTTATGTTTGAAATGTTTACAAGAATCGCATCGTTGTAATGATTGCGCAAGTAAATCGTCATGCAGTGTTTGTGGCAATAAAAGGCATCATTCTCTCTTACATTTTGAAAGGAAACCTGATGTTCCTGAAGAAAATCGTTCTTCTATAGAAAAACCAGAAAATTCAAATTCACCGTCATATAAAAATGACATCACGTCTGAGTTTTCGAATAAAACTAATGTATCTGAAAATGCTATAGGTCAAACAGTTTCTTTGCAAACATCCAGTCATGTTGATAAGATTTCTAAAAATATTTCCGAAAATTCGTTCGTTTTGCTATCAACAGCAGAAATTTTCGTGCTTGATGCTTGTGGAAATAAGCAAAAAATACGTGCTCTTCTCGATAATGCCAGTCAAGCTAGTTTTATTACATCAAAATGTATGAACAGATTGGGTTTCAAATACACTCCAATCGCCACTTCAATACATGGCATTGGAAATGTTTCTAGTGTTTCGCCAAGGGGCACTTTAACCTGTAAAATCGCTTCTTGTTACGCTACTGATAATGAATTTGAGGTTGACGTTTTCGTATTGTCAAAAATTTGTTCGGACACGCACAATTTCAGTTTCCCCTCTCATAATTGGTCACATATCAAAGGTTTGAAATTAGCCGATCCTGAATTTTACTCTTCGCGTTCTATTGATATGCTCTTATCGGCTGAAGTTTTTGCACGCGTGTTAATTCCTGGTAAAGTGGAGAATAATAAAAATGAACCCATCGCGATCAACACATTGTTTGGTTGGATTCTAACGGGTCGCGTTGATTTGAAAACATCATTTTCACAAAAGGAATTGTCCTCATTTTTAGTTTCGTATTCGTCGGAGCACGAATCTTTGGAAAGTACATTGAGAAAATTTTGGGAATAAGAGCATGTACCTGATCATAATTTCATTTCAGAAGAAGATGATAATTGTGAATCAATATTTAAAGAGACTACTAAGAGAAATACTGATGGCAGATATGTTGTTGAATTACCCTTTATTTCTAAATTGAATTCTGTTTTTGACGATACCCGAGAAATCGCACTGAGAAGATTTTTCAGTATAGAAAATCGTCTATACAGAAATGAGGAACTTCGTCGTCAATATGTAGATTTTATGCAAGACTATTTGGATTCTGGACATATGTCGATTGCGTCTAATTCATTCGATAGTAATAAAATCTTTTATTTACCACATCATTATGTGTTGAAGCCGGACTCTTCGACGACTAAGTTGAGAGTTGTGTTCGACGCTTCACAAAAATGTTCTTCGGGAATTTCACTCAATGATTCTCTGTATATTGGTCAAAAATTACAAAATGACTTAGTTGGTTTATTAATTCGTTTTAGAATCAATTTCATTGCATTCACGGCAGATATCAAACAGATGTTTAGACAGATTTAAATTTCTCCTAAACATAGAAATTATCAACGTATTTTCTGGAGGTTTTCGAGAGATGAACCCGTTAAGGAATATTGCTTAAATACAGTGACTTTCGGAGTTGCATCCTCGCCTTATTTAGCAAATAGAGTTATTAAACAGTTAGCAATAGACGAGGGAATGAATTTTCCTTCAACAATTTCTATTTTGAATAATGATATTCACATCGATGACGTGTTAAGCGGTAGTGCATCATTAGAAGATGCTCGAATTATTGTCAATCAACTGATTGAGATATTCAAAACAGCAGGTTTTCATTTAAGAAAGTGGAGTTCGAATTGTTCGGAACTTTTGAAGTTTTTACCTGAGGAATTCAAGCAGTTCACTATAAATTTCGATGATAATTCTATCATAAAAGTTTTAGGATTGAAGTGGAATCCTTCAAAGGATATATTCTCTTATAGTGTTAACATTTTGTCGGAAAATTGTACAAAACGAAGTATATTATCTGAATTGTCGCGGATATTCGATCCCGTGGGATTTCTCGCACCTTTGACATTTTTTGCCAAACATTTAACTCAGACTTTATGGAGTTTAGGAATAGGTTGGGATGATTCTCCCCCCGACAATATTATTTCATTGTGGACCAGATATAAAAAAGAGTTGAAGAGTCTTTCAACCCTAGAAATTCCAAGGTATTTGAATATTTCTTCAACGGGTTCGTGTGAGTTGCATGGATTTTGCGATGCTAGCGAGAAGGGTTACGCCGGTGCAGCGTATCTACGTATTAAAAGTTCGGATTTGGAATTTAAATCAATGTTAATTATTTCTGAATCAAAGGTCGCCCCTTTGAAGAAAATTTCGCTCCCAAGATTGGAATTATGTGCTGCTGTATTACTTAGTAACATTTTGGATTATGTCAAATCCTTGTTGTCGCCTAATTTGACAATAACAAGAACGTTTGCTTGGTCTGATTCAAAGGTTGCTTTATTTTGGATCAAATCGTCACCAAATCGTTGGAAAACCTTTGTCGGTAATAGAGTCGCTCTTATTCAAGAAAAGGTTAGTCCTAGTTGTTGGCACCATGTAAGAGGATGTGAAAATCCATCCGATATAGCTTCCAGAGGTTGTTTTCCATCTGAATTTTTAAATAATTCAACATGGTGGGCGGGACCTGAATTTTTGAAGTTCCACTTTTCCATATCGGATGATGCCATCGTTTCAGATATAGAAACTTCGAAGGAGGAAAAATTGAACGCCTTCAATGCTGTCGCTGAAGAGAATACCATTTTGTCCCTCTTAAATAAATTTTCATCATTGGAAAAAATACAATCGGTAGTTGCATATATGTATCGTTTCATCCATAAAGGAAATGGTGCAACGAGTAGGGTTCTTACTATTAGGGAGCTTAATTTCGCATTAGACGTTATTATAAAAAACGTCCAGTCCACAGAATTCGCTGAGGAAATTAATTGTTTGAAACAAAATCGGCCTCTATCGAAGTCCCTTCGTGAACTAACGCCTTTTTTGTGTGACTCCGACATACTTAGAGTTGGAGGTCGGCTTGTACATGCTAAAATCTCTTATGATAAGAGATTCCCTATTCTTTTACCTAGGCAACATAAATTGACTAAAGTGATTATTGAATATTTCCATAATAAATTTTTGCATCCAGGTTGTCGAACATTACAATTTTTGATATCTCAAAGATATTGGATCTTATCACCTAAAAGAGCTATCAGAGCTGTAGTTTCTAAATGCTTAAAATGTTTTAGAGTAAATCCTAAAAGAGTACAACCTTTAATGGGAAATTTACCTTCCTTCCGAATCTCCCAAGCAAAACCATTTTCGTGTGTTGGCATTGATTTTGGTGGTCCTTTCACCATTAAAATGAATAAGTTTAAGGGTGCTAAAACACAAAAGGCTTATGTTTGCCTTTTCGTTTGCTGTTCAACCAAGGCATTACATTTAGAACTGGCATCTGATTCAAGTACAGATTGTTTTCTGGCAGCATTTCGGCGTTTTATAGGTAGGCGCGGTAGAGTTTCGTACGTACATACTGACGGTGGTACGAATTTCGTTGGCGCTAGTAATTATTTGATGAATTTAATGAAAGACATAGTTGTTGGAGAAAGAATCAATTGGTCTTTCAATCCTCCAGCAACGCCTCATTTCGGAGGTCTCTACGAAAGCGGTATAAAATCCGTGAAAGCTCACTTGAATCGGGTAATTGGTGAGCAAATTCTCACATATGAAGAATTCAATACTTTGCTGATTCAGATTGAAGCAGTATTGAATTCAAGGCCTTTAACAGAGCTCAGTTCAGATCCTAATGATCTGGCAGCTTTAACACCTGGTCATTTTTTGACACTTGAGCCTCTTTCTACTTTACCTGACTTAGATTTATCCCATTCAAAAACCAATCGTCTTGATAGATGGCAATTGATTAATCGATTGCACCAAGATTTTTGGAAGCGGTGGCATAATGAATATTTGCATTCAATAAATCAGAGAACAAAGTGGACAGATGACAATTCTGCTCGGGCTAAAATCGGTGACTTGGTACTGGTCAATGATGAAAGACTATCTCCATTGAAATGGAAAATGGGTCGCATCATTGAGCTGTTCCCCGGTAAAGACGGGATAGTGAGGGTAGTTTCGGTAAAGACTGCCAATGGGATTTATAAGAGTGGGATAGCGAAGCTAAGTCCTCTTCCAAAGTGGGATTAGTTTGGCACATTAATGTCTTACCCTTATAAATTATTTTAATATGTTATTTATTTTTTTTGGGATGGTTTTTGTTTGGATGTTAGAAAATATCGGCATATTTTGGTGAGCGGAAATGTTAGGGATTCGCGATAATGGGAACATCGGAAAGACCAATGTTCGGAAATTGTTTTGTTATTTTTTTGTTTTTCTTTTGATTTTCACCAATTCAAGTATGCGTGGCAACGTTGGCCAACCCGTCCACCTGTTGAAGAAAATGTGGAAGCAAGAACATTCGTCGTACGAAAATTAGTTCGTGAAGTCGTAGATTTGGAAGATTTTGGAATTATTGATTCGTCAGAAGAGGGTGTATGTTCGATATACAAGAGGAAGGTGAGCCACTATTATATTGTTTTGGTGATATCTTTTTTGATCTCTAGTTGACATTATAAATAATTTCATATTCAAAATTACAGTCCATTGAAATACCGAAGGGTCGCGTTTAAACACTCACTATTAAATATATTAACAGAGTTCCCAAAATTGTCAAGGCTTCAAAAGACAATTTACAGAATATGGTGCTGCAGGAAGGGTGCTGAGTGAGGTTATGGTTTATTATCAGAATGTTCGTAGTATTAGGGATAAATATAAGTTGCACGAGTTCTATAAAAATGTTAGCATTTCTTCATACGTTGTTATTATTCTAACTGAGACGTGGCTTGATCAGTCTTTTGAGAATTCCGAACTACAGATCCATAATGGTTATAATGTTTATCGTTGTGATCGTTCGAGTAAATCAAGTTCTAAGAAAATAGGACGTTATGTTCTAATAGCTGTTAAAAAGTGTCCCAAATCTGAAATTGTTGTGACTCCTAATGAGAATGTAGAGGATTTATTTGTCTTAGTCCGTGGTACTAAAAGTGCTTTGTTCGGTGCAGTATACATGCCTCCTCTTCTCGGTGTTGAGTATTTTGAGAGCCACTGTTCCAACTTCGAACATGTATTAGAATCAGTCATGCCAGACTATGTGGTCATGACCGGTGATTATAATTAAGGAAACTGTGTGTGGGTAAATGACGAACCAGGGGAAGAACTCTCCTCCATGTCGAAAATTATAAGCACAACTACTCTAAAAACTCTCCTGTTCCAAGAATAAGCAGTCACGTGAACGTTGCATCGTTGTCGAGGTTGAGGAAGGCGGTATGTCGGGCGATCGTAGCGTGAACTTCGTTTTTGAGTTTGGGACACTTTTCTCCTTTCTTTTCTTTTTGTTTGTTCAGCCCTTAACTTTGCTTAGATTTAATTAATTCCTTATATTATCATGTAATGCTTCATCTCGCAGTTTACTTGTGTAGAGATTACTGTATTTTCATTGTTAACACACTCTTATTTGTATTTCTCTTTGTTGTAATTGTTTGAAAGGGTATTTTTACCCGTTTATGGCATTAAATAAATAAACAGTTATGTCAGGGGACACAATAGATCATGAGATCGCAGTGGACTGTAACCCCTGTTAAACTATTAACTAATGATATTTACTTTTCAAAGAATATTTCTTTCGGTTTACCTGAGTATTTATTGAAACAAATATACATAACAGTAAGAAATACTCCCTTCTTTGAACATTGGGATTTCAAATGGCCACAAATTTCAGTCAGAATTGAGTTGATGACTCAATGGATTAATGAAAGATGCAATAGTAGGGATATTTCATTGTTCATGTTGTTATTAATCGAGCAAGCGAAACTCAATTAGCGATATTATAAGAAAAAATAGAATATATGGAAGGGCTATAATTAGGAAACGAGAACATGGTGTCTTTGAAGAGCAACATACTCGTATGTACCACAATTAAGTTCAGATCATCGTAGTTGCACTTCCGGGAATTCAACATCCAACCTCTGTGAAGAAGTTTCTCTCAAATAATCGTGAATACTAATATCAAACAGAAATTCAAGTGACGGATGAAAATCATCTCCATGAACCAATGGTGTATCACTTTTAATGAGTCTATGTACTCTTATCTTGTTACACAATATCAAATCAAGCATCTTACTTTTTGAATGAAGAATATTATTGAATTGTTTCAATTTCCAAAAGTTTGAGGAATCAATCAAATCGGCGTATCTATTATCAAATACCGTTGGCTCTGAAAAGTCACATGATGACTGACTCACCCATCCCAATGATTCACAATTGAAATCGCCACAGATCAACAACACATCCGAATCGCGAATCCTCGCCTTATTGGATTCCAACTTGCTTACAAACATTGAGTTAGCCTCGTCATTGGGCGCATTCAGCAGAGAAAACAGTTACGGAACTGTTACCGAATTTCTATGATCTTCTGCTGAACGTTGAGCTACCTATGTAACATGTTGGGTAGCGGTCGCCATTTTTAGTAGCGTACTTGGCTTGCGCTCCTTTTCGGTAACGTGTTGTGTGACTGACAGTTGTGACAGTTTGCTACCGCTCTTTCTACTGAATGCGCCCGATGTCAACAGATTTCCGCTACCGGTACCTATCAGTAGCGCAAACAGTTTTGTTAGCGCTCTTTCTGCTGAATGCGCCCATTGCAATGTGGACACAATGTACAATAATGCTGTTTATTACATTTGAATAAGAGATTCTTGCTCACGCATTTGGTATTGTTTGTTTGTTTCGAACAATTCTTGAAGATTCGTTGCTTTCTTATGAATTCGTTTACCTGCACGGGCATTTCTTTTAATTTTTGGCAAAAATAAATCTCATGGCTACTGCAACACAGTTTGCAGGATCGGAAGTCAGCATGGTAATTCTGAAGCTTTCGCCTATGACCTGTCGAATGGTGGTCTGACTTTTTGATTGTGCCTCTGAATGCCTCGAGTGATTAGAATCTGTTTTCCGGAAATTCCAAGAGATCTTCTAGCTCTTGTATGTCCTTGTGTGATGAGGTCGATTGTTCGTAAAGTTTTCTGGAATCACCATCTAATTTCTTTAGCATCTTGCTGCCCAATTTTTACGTCTGTGATTCCCATATAATCAATGGCTCGGAGATTCTCTTAAACTGTGTCGTGAAGTCTCTTGATTGATGATGCTGATTCTTGTTGCAGGATTGGTAGATTCTGGATGTTGTCTGCGTATTGAATGAAGAGGAGTCGGCTGTTGTTGTACCTTTTTGTTATTAATTTCCATCCGGAAACGGAACGGAATGATGAAACCTCTAAATGTTGGATGAGTTGCGCTGCCTCACCTCGGGTTTATCCCTTGCAGTACTGCATCTTTTCAGCGTCCCCTAGTTCTTGATTTTGGTGCATAATTCGAAGAAATATGTCTCGAAAAATAATCCAAGTCTCATAGTCACCACTGAAGATTGGAATGCTAATCCGTGGTAGACTTATAGACGTGCTCTTGGGTTGATGTTGATTGGTTTTGGCAGGGGAGGCTGTGATTATGCTTTCTATGATACTTTCATATCTACTTCTGAATTCCTTAAACCTTCGCTCTTGGTATATTCGATGATTCCTTCGGAATGGATGACCAGAATCTGCTCATAGAGTGCCATTTGGTCCCGCCATATCCTGGTTAGGTTTTCTTCGAGCCGTTTGTAGATTCTGGGATATAGCCGCATCTTCATTCTTTTCCCGGCTCTTTTCATTTCTTCTTCGAATAAATTGAATGTTATTTGAATTTCAAGAATGTTGGGGTGGATTGAGGCCATGTGTCGATATAATTCTTGATTTCCTGGTAGCACTTGGATATTTGCCCAGGTAAATCTTGGGTGAAGTAATAGTGTTCTTTGCAGAGAGGTGCTTGAAGGTCAGTGTTTATTTCTTGAAATTGATTGAAAAGGTTTGCAACAGCCGTAAATATTTTCTTGAAATACTCCTCTGTTTTGCGTGCTGACCCATCTTTCTTCAGTGAGGGCAATACTTTTTTGAGCTCCTGGCTAATCTTGATCTGCTCCTCCAGTTTTTGTTCCATAGTGGTTAGATGAAATAGGATCTCAGGCTTCTGTCTTCTGATGTGGTCTTCACGAGGTTGGTGGCAGCTTTGTAGGGTTTCTTCTCGGGTTCTGGCTTAGACTCCGGAAGACTGCCACTCCGCTGTTGGTGGCTTTAGAAGGCTTCTTTTCAGGCGCTGGCGTTGACTCCGGAAGATTGCCGATCGGATGATGTTTGTGACTCTGGAGGGCTTCTTTTTGAGAGCAGACGTTGGCTCTAGAAGGCTTCTCGCAGATGGTAGTGGTGGCTCTGGAGGGCTTCTTCTTGTGCGCAGGCATTGGCTCTGAAAGGTAGATATTGATAGTGGTTCTGGATGGCTTTTCGCAGATACTGGTAGTGGCTCTGGAGGTCTTCTCGCAGATGCTGGTAGAGGCTCTGGAGTGCTTCTTCTCGAGTGCTGGCGTTGACTCCGGAAGGCTTTCCTCCCAGTGCTATCGGTGTGGTCGAGATAAGGGTCGTATATCCTTTTTCTCGATCCGCCTCGAAGGACCAAAAAATGTTGTTTCTTTGTGATTAAAACAACACTTGACTGTAGAAGGGCAAACTAAAAAACCAGACTCAAGTTCAAAGGGAATTCTTAACTCCACAGTTTGCCGTGAGTTGTTTTAATCAGATTGGAGAATGATGATTTTATTGGTTACAGTCTAGGTTTTCATAGAGAATTGAAATATTCAAGGAATATGAATATGAATTATTTGAGGAATTAGTGTTCAAATTTCGAACAGCGATACAAGAAATGTATTGAGAATTTCTACGAAGAAGCTTTTACAAATTCGAGTTTAGTTTAATTAAACTGAAAAGAAATACTATTATTCTCAAGCCTTGAGTAGTTCTATCTATTCCAGGTCATTATCCTTCAATCCGAAAATATGCACCATCCATTATTCTTGAAGTTGCAGCGAGTAAATTTCAAAACTACCCATCCTCGAATAATGAGGAACTCACCAATGCATAATTTATTTATGTGAAAGTGTTAATCTTCGGAGCTTCTATTCCTCCTTATACTCCTCCTTATTGTTTCCTGGAACATTGTGATCCTTCAAGGAACATTTTGCTAGCCTGATTTCTTCAGCAGAAATGTCTTGCTCTGAGGAATGAAGAGGCACGTATTGGGGAATATTCAAGACGTCATTGTCCACCGATATTGAAGTAGAACCTAGCATGTTTGGCTGTTGCGTAGTGATAACTGCATTGTCGCCGACTGGTAAACAAAGCCTTCTAGTTCAGGTGAATATCTGAACTGTAAGTCATATTATGTATTCAACCATAAGTTTGATCACTGTCCTGGAGAAAAAACTCAAAAGAATTTGTGGTCTTACAACTTACTGTGGAGCAAGGGCGTACCCAGGATTTCAGCTAGGGGGGGGCAGCTCATACCTGTTTCGATAAGATGATGGTCGGTCGGTTATATTGAAACAAAAATTCATGAAAATTGACTTTTTTAATTAGTTTAATTATGACACAAAACAAAATTTTAAATAATATTAAATAGAAAATAGTCATAATACATAAATATATATTAATTTAACAGTTCTCAGATTTGCCGAGAATTTGTCTAGGACAGTCTTTTCAATAAACTCACTCTCTCCTTTCAAATTATTTCGATGTACACTCATCACACATGAACCTGTAAGCCTTTCTTCACCATCGTCGATAGCTGGGTAGCCAACCCAACATAACGACCCAGATCATTTTCATGATAGCCATTTAGGAAGTTTATTGGGATGTCGATGGTCGATGGTGAAGAAAAGTCGGCAACAGATATATTAACAGGTTGTGCTGGAGAATGTGACGCTTGTCCAATGTAAGCATGCAATTATCTTGGCATTACATGAGTAGTTTTATCATGGTTGTCATTTTCATCACTTCCACTGCTACTTTCCCGACTTTTTTTTTCGCGTGTTGTCGCTAAAATATAGATACACAAATTTGGGTAAGAGTTTACATAGGACGAAAATAAAGATGAAGATACTTATGAAAAAATCACATTCAAATATCATCTACTTCCTATCAGTAAAAGTAAAATTGCGATATTCAAAATTCGTTTTTTTGTAGTTTGAATGCAAAATAAGCAAAAATAGGTAAATTGAAATAATACATTTGTTGTGACGGTACCAGAGAAAAGAGACTCTGTTCTCGCATGGGTGAGTTATTTGTTTGTAATAATTTGCATAATAAATTTGATTTGATTTGATTCACTAAATCCAAGTTATTTAGAGAGGCGAGTCGATTAAAAAAAAAATTTGGTGTTTGCTGGTTACTAAAAAGTATTAACCAGAAAAATTTTACTTTTATTATTATCTCATAAAACTGTCTGTGAACATCTCGGAAACTAAAACCGACCATTAGGCCCCTCTTGCCAAATAATGTAACATTTGTTCACGCTGTATCGGCTGGACGCGATTTGATTGAATTTACAATCTGGACAAATGATACCCTAGAACGTAGGATAATTTTCATTCCTGTTGCATTATTATACAGGCTGCTATCCTGCCCCGAACATGATCACCTCCACCAAACAAAATTACTTTTGAATGTTTTCTTTCCAGCAAAAAATATACGTATACCAACAATAATTGAAATGATACATCTATATTCTTTCATGTCTGATAAATGAAACAGCATAGAACATAGCTACAATTATAACAAATCCATGTCTTGTATTTCACCTGGCTTTTCGAGCATTTCGGCCGTCGTCGTAGATTAATTCGAGATGCTCGAAAAACCAGGTGACATTGAGCGGTGGCCGCAAAAGCCTCAACCAATTCACGTCCAAAGCTGCATTCGTAATCAATTCGCGGGCCGAAGTGCAATTCAGCACGGATACTGAGCAGGTGGCGTTCTCTGTGACCATTCATAATGAAATTCAGGAGTAGCACGGAATTCGACTTCAACAAATTTTCTTGCAATTTTTCAATTCATCACGGAATTCGTGCCGGTTATAGTTCACGAGCAGTGCTTTGGTTAAAACATAATACAAAAGTATTCTTTGTATGATTGTTCATTGTGAATTATAATTTACGTGCCAACTTCCGTGCCGAAGTGCAATTCGACCCGCGAATTGATTACGAATTCAGCCTAATTGAGGAATTTAAATATCGTAAGGCTGCTCGTAGACCCGTACGACGCGACCGCGATATCTGGTCGCTCACAGGTAGCGTACGTTATTTTGAAAGGGAGCGCGCACACCGGGGATACCGAAAACTACAAACTGCACGGTCGCGTAGCGATAGCGATTATATCGTACCGGTCTACCGGCTGCCGTAGTACATAATAGAGAGTTGAAGTGCTTCCACAAACGTAGACGTAGACGTTATAATTGACATATACACATGCGCATTCGTCAGTTTTTACGTTAACGGTAGCGTCAGCTTAACGGCCGACGTACACTAGCATCCTTTCACTTATACACTAAACGCGAACGTACGTTACCCGAACGTTAAACGAATCTTCCCGATGAGATGTGAACGTTTGAATTTTGACATAACTTTGTCCTAACCTGGTTAGCTTTGCTAGTTCGTAGCCTAGCTTTTACATGGCGACACTTCAACTCTCTTTTCACCGCAGCACGTGAACGTTATATATGACGTTATTTCTCACGTCAACGTTCACGTTCAGAGTTGAAGTGTCGCCATGTAAAAGCTAGGCTACGAACTAGCAAAGCTAACCAGGTTAGGACAAAGTTATGTCAAAATTCAAACGTTCGCAACTCATCGGGAAGATTCGTTGAACGTTCGGGTAACGTACGTTGGCGTTTAGGGTATACGTGAAAGGACGCTAGTGTACGTCGGCCGTTAAGCTGATGCTACCGTTAACCTTAAAAACTGACGAATGCGCATGTGTATATGTCAATCATAACGTCTACGTCTACGTTCTAGCTCTATTATGCTAAAGATATACGCTTACAAGAGAGCCCCCCCCCCCCTAAAAAATCAAATAATCTTATTAGGTCCATATATGTGTTTTATTTTGACTCACCTCTTTCAAAGAATTTCCTGATATCCATTTGACAGAGTTATATTTCCAGTTGATGCGCAGTAAACGTAAATCTCGTATCGCCGATATTAAACCATGAGACACTATGGCCGAATTCATGCTGGCCAGGAACTTCAACTTTTCCCTTTCTCTAAGAATTTAAACATAGAAAAAGTACTGTCGTCCGTATCTCGATAGCGCTAGATGTTGTTTTCATATTCGGCTCTAATCCTCTCAGGATAATCAGAGCCATTTATGGCTCTGATTCTCTCGTCGGGAGCGGAAACAACGAGATGCGACGGTTTCGCAGGACATTTAAATCATATTGCGTCACTAACAGTATACTACATCGAATGTTGTAGAATATTTAATTATAGATAGAAAAATATTTAATCAATTGACTGAAAAGATATTGTGTTCCCAACACTTTGTAGATAACACGTTTTTAATTCCCACTTGCCAGAAAAAATGACGTTGATTTCATCTTCTAGGGGGGGGCAGCTGCCCCCCCTGCCCCTACCTCGGTACGCTCATGCTGTGGAGCACTTCTGAGACTAAGAAATCTTTCTACCAGAATTCGCATCCTTGGAAATGAATAAATAAGATATTTCATAACACGTCACCACTCATTGATTCAGAAAGAACACTTATAGGTATAGGAGAAAATAATAGAAGCTTTTTATATTTTATGCTGCTATATAATGGTGATATTACGTCTAGGTTGATTTCAGGGACAATGAAATTTTTGAAAAGATGCCAAAAGAGATGGGTACGCCGCTTTCAATACAGTTAAAACCGAAAACAGTTTTATCGAAACACAGTTGTGACACAGCAGCGATTATATGAATTCTGACAGTGTCAAGATTTCACGAAGGATTGCTAACTCATGAAAAAGGCTGATTATGGAATCAGTGGAAATAAATGTATCATTCCTTCCATTTTTGAGTGATTTCTTAGTTCAATATCTTTCTCTTTTTCGCTCCAAGTGAGTATCAATGATAACATCACTGGCAAATGACTTTCTTTAATATTTTGCATTTTCACTTCAAACTGAGTGAATAACCTACTTGAATAAGAAAAGTGGGACTTAAAGCAGGCTTCTCAGTCTCGAAACGGGCTTTCTAGTCCAAACAGAATGCCTCGTGTGTTGCTCGGCAAAGAGTTTGACCGCCAGACCGTGTTCTGAGCCAGTTTTCAGAATGTCCGTGAATAAAGCCTTGTGAGTGGCCAGTATTAAAACAAACCAACGATGATTAGTCCAGTTGTATATGTGAGCATTCTTCTTCCTCTGCTTGTATTCATATTGGATGTTTGCGATCATCTCTGACCATTTAACATTGTCTCTAGTGCCGTGGATTAATCCTCTAGTCGTCCTTATCCCTGTCCAATATTTGATATTTCGGAACCACGACATCCTCTTTCTGCCCAGTCCCCTTTTTTCATCTATCTTTTCTTCAATTAACAGTTGGAGCAAATGGTTCCTCTCATTGCGTACTACATGTCCAAGATACTCCGTTTTCCTGCGTTTTATCGTAAGCAGCAATTCACGTTCTCTTCCTATCATCCTCAGAATTTCCTCGTTGGATTTCTTTGCTGTCCTAGAAACTTTCAGTATTCTTTTGTAGATCCACATCTCAAATGCTTCCAGCCTATTTATGGTATCAACCTTCAGGGTCCAGCCTTCCATGGCGTACAATAGTACGGATCATACGAAACATTTTGTGCAACTTATTCTGAGGTCGAGGTCAAAGTCCGAGTACGGAGTCGAAGGCTTTTTAATAGTCTATGAAACACATCGCTATATTTTTTTCTTCGGTCATAGCAATTCTGCACTAATAATTGAGCTGCGACCAGTACCTCTCTCGTACTAAGCCCCCTTCTAAATTCGAATTGTGATGATCCAGTCGAGCTTTCGCATTTTGTGGAAATTCTGTAATGAATGACTTTTAGAAATAATTTCAAGATGTGACTCATGAAGCTGATCAATCTGTGGTCTTCACATTTTGTTGCGTTGTCCTCTGTTGGTAGTGGAATGAAAATAAATGGTAATAATTGGTAATTTTCCCGTATTATAAATTAGGTTGAAAAGTCTTCAAAGTATCTCAAGACTTCATTGTCTAACAATTCGAATAGTTCAACAGGCGCTTGATCAGGCCGAACCGCTTTCCTATCGTTCGAGCTATCTATTACTCTAGTAATCTTCTCTACTGTGATTGATGGTCCAGACAAATTATCTTCGAACTGCGGTTTTTCATCTGTGAAGAGATCAGCAATATATTGTTCCCAGATAGCTTTTTTCTGTGCGTCGTCTTGTGCCACTTGTCCTTGTTCTATTCATTTCTTATGTTTGAGAAAGTCTGTTTCGTGTACACTCCAGCTGTTTCTTTCATATTCCTGTGCAAGTTATACTCATCATGTCGTTCTTGTGTATGTTCCATTCCCTAGCACTGTTCCTCCAGCCATTCATTTTTTGATACTCTTATTGAACTTATAGTATTTTGCAACTATATATATATTGGTCTAGATTGCCTTAGTTCTTACATTTTCTCCTTCCTTCAAACATTGCTAGTACTTCGTCTGTCATCCATTCTTTTAATCAATCATTTGCTTGGGTTCTAGTTCAGTTTTTGCTGTATTTATCATAATTTAATCATTCCACATTTTATAAGGGTTTATCTTCTTAGCCGTTTTTAATACTGTGATCTTTCAGTTTATCATAATCTATCCTCGGCCCTTGTTTTCTTAATTTTTAATTCTGTTAACAGAACATGGTCTGATGGAATGTCAGCTCCAGGGTGTGTACATGTTTTTGTTACTGATGTCCCAAAACGTTTGTTGATCAATATACAGGGTGTTTCAAAAAAAGGTTACCATCTCTCTGAGATAGATGGAAAACTGAAAAATAATAGGGGTTTGTGTAGTAAAAAATTTTCGTCACGCCATCCGTATTCAAGATACAGGGCGTTGAAAAAGGAAAAAATATACACATTTTTTCCGCTTTTGCCGAAACTACTGTAAACATTGCAAGGAAATTTCACATGAATTTGTTTTGGAGGCTGATACATCTGATGAATGTGCTTTGATGTCTGATTCTCATAGAGGGCGCCAGTTGCACGGTTCATACCAAGTGGTTTTGAACATAACTTCTTTAAGATCAGATTTATTGAGCTGAATTTTGAACGATATTAAACATCATTCAATTTTCCACCAAAGAGGTACTACTGATTGTATCATTCCCTCGTTGAGATATCAGAACACCTACAAAAGTTTATAGTGCCCTCCCTTCTCGTTAAGGAGAACACTTGCCCAGCCCAGAATGGTTGGGGTGGATTCAAATCTCGAGTGGCTAGGTAAAAGAAATATATCAGGACGCAACTGCAATTGGATGTTGTCGCTTATAACTATTCCAATGCTATTATTACAATCACAACGAAATGCGAAAACGCCCACGAAGTTCGAACTCAGATTACTGTACAATAGAAACGATAATTATAATTAAATTAGAATATTCGTCAACATTGAAACTTGAAATTGGTGATATAATAATAGTACTCAGCCTAATGAGATGAAATGCTGCCGTGAAACGTCTTAACCTTCTGGTGAAGTTGATTTGAAATTGGAGAGATGATTTTGGTAGAAGTAGAAGATCGGGGTCTACGGGGTGAATAGTTCCCTTGACGTAAAGCTTCGGTTGTTTGACTTTTTTGTGATGTTAATGCTTCTTTTGCTCTAATTCTGGATTCCGGATAATTATTACCAGTCACGATAATAATTTGCTGAGCACCTCGCAGGTGAATGTTAAATCCCAAAATCTTCGATAACAATTCGCAAAATTCAATAAAACTGTTGCGGTAACTCAAAATAGGAGAGAAAAGTTGGATTGTATCTATGTAAATCTTTAAAATTCCTATTAGAAAAAAAAAGAGAGAAAATGAAACAGGAAAATGGTGCACTAGAAAACTCACCAACCGTCTTCCTCCACACAACCTGAGGGCTCTCGTTAGGTGGGAATTTAGCGTTTTTCGTTTTATACCAAATTCGAAACACTTTTCTAACGAACTGAAAATCACACACATAATGTCATAATGTGTCCCCATGACGGCTTGAAGATGCCTCGTAACTGGCGATCCTCAGAGTAGTCTAGTGCACATAAATTTTGAAGAAATGGATTTTGACAAAAACCTATGTTTTACGGTAACAAAAACTGAAAAATACTTATCATGTGTTTTATTTCCGATATGAACCGATACACATTTTCCGAATGTATCGTCATCTCGTCTCTTTCTTTCCGGCTATCTCCGCATCTATCTCACTTCCCCTCATAATGAAATTGAATTTTATTTATTCTTTCGATTTAAATATTAATTTACCGACTCCAGATATCAAGCCGCAACATGATGAAACTCGCTAGTGTGCATCGTTTTCGGAATATTTTGTTCCTCCTGGAAAAACTGTTGTAGCCACCCACCTCGTTCGTTCCTTTCTTCCAATCTATAAGGGCCTACTAGTTCATGAGAGGTATACCTTTTCCAACTTTGGACTTAAAGTCACCTAGTATAAGGTTCATTTCATGTTTTTTAACATTTTCATGAACTAGCTGCCTCAGTTCTTCATAAAATTCTACAACTTCATCTTCTGATGAGTCTGATGTAAGGGGTGACGTTCAGGTTAATCGGACTTTCCTTAAGTACTGAAAATGATAGATTCTTTGGTATTATTATTGCAACTCCTTTCCTATGATTTTCATTTTAATTGCCTGAGTGGAAAAAGTTTTTGTTTCTGTCACACATTTTCCTACGGCTTGCCACCATGTCCCCGCTACCCCTAGAACATCTATTTTCAGTCTATCCATGTCTTTGATTAGGTTAGCCAATTTTCCAGCTTCATACAGACTTTGTACGTTCCATGTATCAATTTGTTCCTTGTTTTTTAAATTGACTCTGACTTTTACATCGCTATTTTAACACTGTTGCCTCCGGAGATCCAATTGGGGAACTATTTTTACCTCCGGAAAATTTCGAGTCAAATGAGGTAATTTTTGATTCTCTTGGGATATCTTACAGATACTTAATGCGGTAATTTCCCGTTGCTTTGCGCATCTCCATGCCGTTGATCATTCTTGATTCATCCACCTTAAGAGTTAATTTCTTACCTCTAGGACAAGGAGTTGCCCTTACTTCTATCAGTTCATTCACCCGAAGCTGTTGACTAGTGGAAGGAGACTACTTATACCGACAGTCACTCGGTCACTCGGTCCCTAGCTGCGTTAGAAACTTAGGTGTTCTCCACTCTCTACCACATGAAGGTGTAGGTTCGGTTTTTTTTTCACCGAGATTAAGACCTTTCGGCGTTTCCTAATCTCTCTGGAGATTATGCGGATATTTCATGACGGTATGTCAACTTGAGATACATAATGTAAGCATTAGCCTTTGTAATCTCAGTTCAAAGTCGCTAATTACAGTAACATTAGAGTTGTCAGGTATTAGGTACTTGAGCATCATCATGCTTTCTAACATTCTCTGTGGCAGCTCACGTAGTTTTGGGACTTGATTGTTGTTAATAGCAAAGACCGCTTCATCAGAACAAGGTGAAATTGTCTTCACTCAGGAATCGTGTCACAGCAATGCCCACATCGGGACGGTTGAGCTAATGGCTAATCGTGGCAGTAAATAGTTTGGCGTAATCTGATCTATCCAAGTTTTGAAGAGTTGCAGAACGATCCATGACGCAAAGTAGAGAGATTTCTTTCTCGATCAGTGGTTAGCTCACGTAGACCCTCTCCTCCATAGATCTGGATGGGATGAGATTTTACCTCCAGATGCTTTAGTTCTACGGAATCAATCCATCTTGTGTAGCAAATGTGCCAAGCCGAAAGTAGCATGGACTTCTGCCAGCTTTGGATACAGCGCTGACGCATGGTGTATTCATGGCACAAATGGTCTAGGACGAATTATATGGGCCTCCTGCCATACCTTTTTAGTTTAGCCTGAAGTGCGATTTCCTCCACTCCCTCCGTGATATTTTAAAGTTTTTCACGAAAACCATAGGTCACTTGAAGGTGAGGTCGGCATTCGGGTAGCAGAGGCTATATCTATTCGCATCATTACTCCTTACACCCGAATTTGATTTCACCAAAAGATTTTGACCACCTTGTATAATAAATGAACAGTATTGATCGCATATCAAAGAAATATTCAATATATATTTCCTTCGCAGTTTTATAGGTCCACAATATTCTCGACTGAACGGAATAAGAAAATGTTTCGATGCTCCTGGCAACGATTTTCCCTGCTATAAATCTTTTGATATCATTTCTCAGAGGAAATTTGAGATTCGAGTTCTACCCCGAAATCTAATTCACATTTTGATGTGTATATTTGCTATGAGCGTTTTTCAGTTCAAATCCCTCTCATATATATCATCCAAGCCAAACCGTTTTCCTGAAGGATATCCCTATTTCCTATATTCCGTATTCGAGATATTTCAATGCAGCCAATATTTCAATTCCTCATTATTTCTTTCTCAAATGATGTAATAACTGTTCTATCTGTTACCATTTTCGCATAATGTATTTCGGGATATTTTCGAAATTTTTTTCATTTCCTTATCAGCTCACATCAGGAAGACAATGCGAAACTTAATGTGGTTCGACAACCGGTTTCTCCCAAATCTAGTATTATTTCTTATAACGTTTGACTGTTATTTTTTATGGCATTGTCATCTCGTTCAACTATGATTGTCATCTGATAGATCGTATCATGTAATCAAATATTCTTCAATTCTATCACGCCTTTTCGTGCCAATAATTAGTACCAAATTTGTTCCAATATCTTTCATTCAAATCAATAATGTTCAGATCGGCTCCTAACAAAATCAAGCTTCATTATAAAAGGGTGGTTCAAATGTGATGACAACAAACGCTGCAGATGACTCGCATGTACGTTCTTAAGGTGGTGACTTGGGTAGGTGATGACTTGGGTAGGTGATAGCTGGGTCCCTATCTAACAATCTGGGATTGTTTTCGTCAGGAGCGCATTACCACCCGCGTGCTAACCACCATAAATGAAAGTCAATTGCCGACCGCCGTTGCGCAACGTATCCTCATTATTTTTATTCATATTGCAACGCCTGACCTACTTGAAATATTATATATCAGAGGATCTTGAAGAACATTTTCATATAATCTTTCTACGGAAAGAGAAAAACAGATTTTTCACCTATGTAGCCCGAAATTCTCATTCGATCATAAATGAGTGGCGCAGAGGAAATGTGGTATAATTTCAATTTAGTGAAATTTTATTAAATTAATGTTTCACGTTGCAATTGATCAAGAATCGCATTGAAAGGTGTCATATATCTATTAGAAGCGCATGTTCGAAATATGCTTGGTATGTGATGACATAGATTTAGTTCAGTCAATAAAAGTGAGACAAACAAGAAGTGTCTATTTTTTGATTTTCCTTTATTCAATTGAAACAAAGAACATTACATTGCGCAGTCGGTAAATCCAGTGTATAATCGAGTGCAATAATATTGTGATGAAAAAGCAAAAATTCCTCTCATTTCCCTAAAAATTAACTTCATTACTCCTAATTGCCCCTCCATTTCCTTTCAATTCCCCTCATTTCCTCTCATTGCCTCTAATTTCCTCTTTCTCATTGTCTTCTCATTCCCCCTCATTGCCTTCCCATTCCCCTCATTACCCTCCCATTTCCTCATTGTCCCTTCATTTTTTTCACACTTACATTATTTAAACAACTATTCTGAAGATCAAAAGGTAGAATTCTTTCCGCAGTTTCGTGACAAAATATTTTATGAAGTACCTACATGAAAATATGCGTTATTTAATACGTCTATGAGGAACATGGAAACAAAATAACAATGGATACGAAAATGTAAACAACCATTGATTGAAAAAAATATTTATTTGTCATAAAAATGACTAAAATAAAGTATAAGCGTCTATCGACATAGAATATTATATATAAATTTCTAGAACAATATTTTTGAATATAAATTCAAAATATTACATTTATGAAAAAGCAAATAAAGACCTTTTCTTCATATTTCAATAATTTTTTTCTGGAATGCTCTATATCTTCCACATGCTGATAAGATCCATTTTCGTCGATTTTCGAGGTTTATTTATCCCATAAATATTTAAAATTATCCTTTTGAATTCCACGTATGATATCATGTTTTTCAAGAGGTATGTAGATGATTGTCTAGTTATAACATCAGAAGATCACATTAAGAGAGTCTTCTGGGCTTATTGGCCGTGGTCTATTAGGAATTTTTTCACCTAACGTTTCGCCCACAACTGCGGTAGGCATCTTCAGAGGATTCTTGGTCTTAGATTGTAACTCGACCGCTGAATTTCCGAAAGTGACGCTGGATTCGATCCGTTCGCTCCACTTATACCCTGATCATTGGCGGGAGAAGGTAGTAGGTTTACGCGCGCGATGTTGATTGGTCCATCGCTTCCACTTCGTATTGGCTTGATTTTGGTCTTTTTCAACACCGGCAACCATGCGCTATGTACCAAAGGAGTTTCTTCCCTTCTGTTCATATTGTTCTTATGTTTATATATCTCAATGGCTTCCATGTTCATCCTAGGATAGAAACTTTTGATGTTTGAAATAGCTTCTGCCTTTGAGAAAACAATATTGTGTCCATCTGTCAGAGCATGTTCCGCTAGTGCGGATTTTTCTGTCTGATTGAGTCGACAGCATCGTTCATGCTCCTTAATTCTCGTATTGATACTTCGCTTCGTTGTACCAATGTAGATTTTGCCGCAGTCACAAGGTATCCTGTAAATACCGGGTTGAGAGAGTGGGTCGATTTTGTCTTTGGTAGTTCTGATCATTTGGCCAAGTTTTTGAGTTGGCTTATAGACAGTCTCTATATTGTGGCCCTTTAGTATTCTACCAATTCTATCGGTGACCTTGGGGATATATGGTAAGATAGCTCTTCCATTGGGGTGAGTTGTGATGTGTTATCATCACGTGTGAAAAGTCTTGGTCTTATTGCCCTCTGAATTTCCTTAGCATTATATCCGTTAGCGATGAATGCATGCTGTAGATGTTCAAGTTCATCCTCCAGAAATTCCGGCTCGCACAATCGTCGGGCTCTATCTACGAGTGTTTTCATAACTCCTCGTTTCTGTTGAGGATGATGATTCGACTGCTTGTGTAGATATCTGTCAGTGTGGGTTGGTTTTCTATAAACCCTGTGTCCTAGCTTTCCATTAGGCTTTCTAGTAACCAAGACGTCTAGAAAGGGTAGAGCACCATCCTTTTCAATTTCCATAGTGAATTGAATATTTGGGTGCCTACTGTTAAGATGGGATAGGAAAGCATCCAATTCTTCAAGTCCATGACTCCAGACAACAAAAGTATCATCCACATAACGTAGCCATGTGGACGGTCTCTTAGTTGCCGCTTCAATTGCACTTTGTTCGAATTTCTCCATGAAGAAATTTGCAATTGCAGTACTTAGGGGGTTTCCCATGGCGCAGCCATTTATTTGCTCATATAATTCGCCTTTCCACTGAAAATAGCTGGATGACAGGCAAAGTTCGAAGAGCTTTGTTATGTCATTCGGGAATAACTCAGACACGTAGTTAAGAGATTCCCTGATGGGAACTAGTGTGAACAAAGACACAACATCAAAACTAACGAGTCGGTCATTCGGTCCCAACTGAATGTTCTGCAGTTTTTGTACAAACTGGGTAGAGTCTTTGACGAAAGTGTCCGTGTTTCCCACATGAGGTCTCAACATGAGGTCACAACTATGTTGAGACCTCATGTGGGAAACACGGACACTTTCGTCAAAGACTCTACCCAGTTTGTACAAAAACTGCAGAACATTCAGTTGGGACCGAATGACCGACTCGTTAGTTTTGATGTTGTGTCTTTGTTCACACTAGTTCCCATCAGGGAATCTCTTAACTACGTGTCTGAGTTATTCCCGAATGACATAACAAAGCTCTTCGAACTTTGCCTGTCATCCAGCTATTTTCAGTGGAAAGGCGAATTATATGAGCAAATAGATGGCTGCGCCATGGGAAACCCCCTAAGTCCTGCAATTGCAAATTTCTTCATGGAGAAATTCGAACAAAGTGCAATTGAAGCGGCAACTAAGAGACCGTCCACATGGCTACGTTATGTGGATGATACTTTTGTTGTCTGGAGTCATGGACTTGAAGAATTGGATGCCTTCCTATCCCATCTTAACAGTAGGCACCCAAATATTCAATTCACTATGGAAATTGAAAAGGATGGTGCTCTACCCTTTCTAGACGTCTTGGTTACTAGAAAGCCTAATGGAAAGCTAGGACACAGGGTTTATAGAAAACCAACCCACACTGACAGATATCTACACAAGCAGTCCAATCATCATCCTCAACAGAAACGAGGAGTTATGAAAACACTCGTAGATAGAGCCCGACGATTGTGCGAGCCGGAATTTCTGGAGGATGAACTTGAACATCTACAGCATGCATTCATCGCTAACGGATATAATGCTAAGGAAATTCAGAGGGCAATAAGACCAAGACTTTTCACACGTGATGATAACACATCACAACTCACCCCCAATGGAAGAGCTATCTTACCATATATCCCCAAGGTCACCGATAGAATTGGTAGAATACTAAAGGGCCACAATATAGAGACTGTCTATAAGCCAACTCAAAAACTTGGCCAAATGATCAGAACTACCAAAGACAAAATCGACCCACTCTCTCAACCCGGTATTTACAGGATACCTTGTGACTGCGGCAAAGTCTACATTGGTACAACGAAGCGAAGTATCAATACGAGAATTAAGGAGCATGAACGATGCTGTCGACTCAATCAGACAGAAAAATCCGCACTAGCGGAACATGCTCTGACAGATGGACACAATATTGTTTTCTCAAAGGCAGAAGCTATTTCAAACATCAAAAGTTTCTATCCTAGGATGAACATGGAAGCCATTGAGATATATAAACATAAGAACAATATGAACAGAAGGGAAGAAACTCCTTTGGTACATAGCGCATGGTTGCCGGTGTTGAAAAAGACCAAAATCAAGCCAATACGAAGTGGAAGCGATGGACCAATCAACATCGCGCGCGTAAACCCACTACCTTCTCCCGCCAATGATCAGAGTATAAGTGGAGCCAACGGATCGAATCCAGCGTCACTTTCGGAAATTCAGCGGTCGAGTTACAATCTAAGACCAAGAATCCTCTGAAGATGCCTACCGCAGTTGTGGGCGAAACGTTAGGTGAAAAAATTCCTAATAGACCACGGCCAATAAGCCCGGAAGACTCTCTTAATGTCAATATATCCGGTTGTGAAAGCCTGAAACTATTTATCAGAAGATCAGATCAAACACATAGTAGATACCTTGAACAATTAGCATGAAAATCTTAAATTCACATCAGAACCTGAAGTGGACAATAAAATAGACTTCTTAGACATGACGCTAATGAGAGAAAATAACTCGATTAGAACAAAAATGTTAAGAAAAACTATTACCACAAACAGAATACTCGACTTTGATTCCGCACATAACATAACCAAAAAGAGACATTGATCGAGCAATCAAACTAACCTCGCCGACGTACAGACCGACCGCACTGAAACAAGTAACATCATAACTCACAACCAACAATTCCGTGGTGTCGGGGAAAAAGGATATAAGTCTATTTTTGAGCTGAACGAGATACGTCTTGTTTCTGGACGATTTCTAATTTGTAATCAAACTTCAAGTAATTCCATGGTGCTGAGGACAAAGGAGATAAGTCCATCTTTGAGCAAAACGAGATTTGTCTTGATTCTGGACGATTTGTAATTTTTAATCAGATTACAAATAATTTTCCCGAACATTCTCAATAATGGACTTATCCCTTTTTTCCTCGACACCACGGAATTATCCTTACAGACTGACAAGAAGATTGATGAAACAGCGAATATACAAATTTTACAACACATTATGTAACTCCAACACCACAAAGGAACAAACAACATACAGGGTGGCCATTTGAAAACGAAACAGACGAGATTACAGACGAAATAAATTTTTTCGATAGAAATGCTCGGACAGGTCGATTTCTGTTTCGAGGGGGACAACTTAAGATGTAGGTTACGGACGCATAGCGCTTCAACCCTTGCTACTACAACCCTCACCCCCAATTTTTGAATAGAGAAGATGGGGTGAGTGATACCTCATTTGAAAGGTATTTTTATACTGATTTCAGTACAGTAATTGTTTTTTCATTTAATGGATTAGTTCTCGAAATATGTATATACCACTATCATATGTACCAGAATTATCAGAAGCAATTGAAAATATAATGAGACCATACCCAGGAGTTAAGGTGGCGCACAAACCTCTTATTCAAGTCCAACAGCTATTTTCCAAGTTAAAAGCACAAGTGCCAAAAAATCAAAAATCACGTGTTATCTACGAGATACCCTGCAATGAATGTAATGGTATGTACATAAGACAAACAGAACAGAAGTTATGTGAGAGAATTAAAGGCCATAAATATTCAAAAGCCAAGACAGCCCTCTAGAACCACGCAACAGAACGGAGGCACACATTCGACTTCGAGAAAGCAAGAATATTGGATACAGAAAACAACAATAAAACAAGAGAATTTTTGGAGATGATTTACATAAAACAAAATCCAAATGCTGTCAATGATCGAACTGATATCAAGGGACTCAACAAAATATATACTTCACTAACATAAAAAGGTTAAAATAGTTCAGAGACATTCAAGAAAAAGAAAAAGGGGATAAACACAGACTAACTTTGACAAGTACAGAACAACATTAAACGAATACCATCTCCATACTTAGTTACATTGGAAGAATGAAAAATTCGGAAAGGTAATAGACCTCTGTCTCAGAAATCGTATTGTAATTGTGATCGTCTATAATTTGTATCATTTTATTTTTTCAGGCATTGAAAAAGGGTTCTGGCCCGAAACGTATGTATTCAAATTTTTAATAAATAACAACAAATTCATGATGGATCCCAAAAAATCAAATAGCAAACCATTATAATGTTTTATATATATATATATATATATATATATATATATATACAGCAAACCGCCTTTGGAGAGCCAAACATTGCCAATTTACCATCATTTCGACGTCCGCTTGCAATCTGACGTCCGATATACGGATTGTCTTGAGAAATTTTCAGTGTTTTTCGACGTCATGGAACGTCCTGAGTCGTTATGCCAAATTTCGCCGATGACGTCAGATACTCTCATCTTGTACAAAACCGTATATTTCAGTTCAACCAAGGCACGATAGAGGCGCTGACTACCACTAGTTGCGTATATGATATATACGTTCTTTCTATTTCACATTAAGAGCATAAGACGACATGAGATTTGGCAACATAGTCTCATAATCATTTTTATACGGTGCGATTACTAGACGTCTCTTATACTTGTTTATATGAAAAAACTCTGTTTCATTTGCATGACCTCGGTTTTCGCTTCCCCCATTTGTGAATACAGATATCTTCGTCTGATGAACGTCAAGAAGGAAAGCATATTAGGATGTATTTACTGGCTTGCTTGGCGGCGATCTTCATAAAGCCTAGAGTTATGGAATATTATAAACCTTTTTTTCATTGAACTTTCCGGTTTGCCATAAAATTTTTTTTAGGGAATATTTTGGATAATGATCGAAAATGGGGAATCCTATGTGGGGAGACATTCATCGCTGAAATACGGATGAAGCGCTTCAGACGTCGATAAAAACAAAGAACACCACTATTGATCATCTCAATTCCACGTATTTTTGACATAATCAACATATTCATTCTTGATTTCCCATAAAAAATACTTTTTTATCGTGCAGTATTAAAACTGGGCAAAATCTCATGAAGATTTTGATAAGGTACATATTATTATTTTACTCAATTAATTCTTAGAAAAGAAATTCAGAGACGATGAAGGAGCCAATGACAATCCAATGAATACACAGTGTGATTCCGGAGGACATCGTCAGACTTTAGATGAAGTTTGAGAGAGTCATGTTGATTAAATTTCCAATTGACATTCTACTGAGAGTTTGATTTTGCTTAGAAATTTCTCGAAAATACTTCCGATTAGATTTTCTCTCATTGTTTTCAAGCAATAGGGCTCCCAGAAAAGTGCCAAAAAACAGCTGAATAATGGCTACTTGAAGTAGAATCTCAAAAGGGAAAGGCTAATAGGTACTATGTTTAATATTTCGGAATAAATTTTTGAATTCGATAAAAATCACAAAAAATCACGAATTTCAATATCGACAATTTTTTATATGCCAATAATTTGACAAATGAATATCAAGTGGACCGAAAATAAACAAATTTCAGATCGTCACTTTTTTTCAAGTGAAATGACCCCAGAAGTCAGATTTTGCGAGGGCCATTTTTCTTGGATGAACTTTTATATGTCCATTATCAGACGTCAACCTAGTCATAAGCGATTACGAATGAATTTATTCCGAGACGATATCAGAAGCATATTCTTTAATGAATATTCACGAAAAATATACATTTTTTAAATACGCTCATGCTGAAAATATAAACATAAAATTCTTGCGTTCTCTCTTTGTTATATATTCCCAACAATTCCTTGAAAACTGAATCAACTGCATGAAAGCGGATTTCAGCGTGAACTGAGAAGGTCACCAAATTAGGTGAAGTTATCTAATTTGTTCAGGTTTCGATATGATTTGCTTTAGATTCACTTGTTTTTCTCCCATGAACTTATATATAATGGAGAACGGCATTATTCATCAAAATATAATCGATCAGATTATCAGAGTTGATTAATTGGGGATAATGAAATTTTCAGTTTGAACAAATTTTTTTAACAGTGAATTTGTTGTTATTCAATCCTATGCTTGAGTGCAGATATTTCCAGAAATGTCGCTGAAGCTAATGTCGAATACAAATATGTATTGATATTAATTTGTCAGATTGGTTGATGTATAATGTATAGAAATAATTGAAAATGTATCACGTACCTATTGAATAAATTCATCATCTGATCAAAGGGAGATTAATTGGAAGATTTCAATGTTCCGTTGGAGTAATGGGTAATTTTTAATAATGAGTCTAGAGCAAAAGCAGTTATGAAGAATTGAGAAATATAATATTGAAGTTATTGCAGAGGCAAGTTGCTTGTCAATATAAGGAATTTTCATCTACTACTGTTTGAAAGATACGAAAAAATGATGTTCACAAAAGTAAAAGCAATCAACACTCAATCTCTAGAATGACCGATAAATAAATTAGAAAATGTATAAGAAACATGAACAAACAAAATCGTAGGTACTGTGAAAATGACTTATTTTACCGAAGTACCAGTTTGAAGAAAGTTGAGAGAAATTTATCAGTTATAGGTTTTCCTCTTATCGGATGTCTCATTTATTGAAAGTATACATCGATAATGTTTTTTCAAGGAATCTTTTATTTTGTATTTATTGTTTTCAAAAACTAATCAACTCCATTGAGTTCACTCATTAGTGACCTCAACGAATCTGTGGGCTTTAATCAACTTGAAAGTTTTTTATCCATCCACCAAAATCTCGTGAAACCAACAATTTCAAAATTCGATATCTGATAAATTCAGAATGGATTCGTTATTATAATTTTCGACCAATCAAATATTTTCATAGAAGCATTTTCGGTAACATTTCGATGATAAAAATATTTGCTGGAAATGTAAAATAAGTAAGTAACCTGATTTTTAAGACAAAATTCGTCAAATCATTCCGGAACCCCCTGAGTCACCCATGGTGAATAAAAAAATAAATAATGAAGGAAAGATAATGCAGATAAACTTTTCCTCAATATAGAATATCATTCTATGAAACAGCGTAGGAAAATACTCAGGGCCAGTATAATAAACTCATCCACCGAAAATTGAAATTTCACCTCAGCTTGAGAAGCGGTTTTTGTATACTCAAACTTTTCAGCCTTCAAACTGAGGATGAATTTCAATTCTCGGTTGACCCGTTTTTAATACTGGCCATGAATAATCTTCCACCATTTCGCAAATTATTCTGCGAAGCAGAATAGGACAATACTCAGGGTTAGTCTTATGTTTTATTATATGCAGATGATTCCAACTTTACTGCTTTTGAAAATACTATAGAAAACGTGATATCCACCGCTCAATTACAACTGAAGAAGGTAAATCAATGGTGTGAAGCAAATAAAATCAAATTAAATATAGACAAAACAGAGGCAATGTTTTACCGAATAAGGAAATAAAATCTCACACCTCCCAGAGCAATTAATATGAGAAACAATGAGATAGTTGCACACTCGTCTACAAAATTAATGAGAATCTATATTGATGACGAAATGAAGTGAGAAACCCACTGCGGCACCCTTAGTAAACGTCTGCACTCGGTGATATACTCACTAAACGTTTGAAAGTATCACTTGAATGCGCCAGTTCTCAAGGTAATATATTCTGCAAACTATCATATGGTATAATTTTTCGGGGTGGCAGTTCTTCATCTCACAGAATATTTCTAGATCAAAAATGAGCAAATCGAACAATCTATGTTTTCAATGAGCATAGTTTAATGAGGATGACTGGATTGTATATTTATAAATGTTAAATGTTTGTTCGTCAACATAAAGAACTTTTCATAGATTTTGAGAATCGCAACAAAACAAGAAGAATGGATAGATATTCATTGGCCAAATGTCGTCTCACTTTATCGCAGCATCAAGTAGACTTTATGTCTTTGAAACAGTCCTCCATCATCTTATCACAGTGCCCAGAATAAGAAAATCTTCAAAAATAGAACTCGAAAACTGATTTCGCAATGCGAACTCTATAATATTCAAGTATTTTTTGACTACTGCTGCAATATAAATAACTAAAAATTGTGTTTCTTCCTTTTTTTTTGTATGACGATTATTATTGCACATAATCAATAACTGTGATGAAATGAATAAATAATATTATTATTATTACTATTATTATTATTATTATCATTATTATAAACATGTCAACCGAAAATTGAGATTTATCCTCTACTTGAGGATAAAGCTCACAAAACTGGTTTTCAAGCTGAAATTGAATTCCAATTCTCGGTCGACACGTTTATAATATCGGCCCTAAGACTGGTTCCTGAAATATAGATCCGACGTGATTGAGAGGCAGGGGAGATCTAATCTGTATCAACTACTTTTTGAGATGAACCGAAGAACACACTAGCTAAGGCAGCGATTACGCAAAAAAATTCTATCGAAATATTCTATGGTTGCACATCATTCGAATGAGATATCCAACAGTATTCACATATTATTATCAATAATATTTTTATTTATTTTATTTTTTTTATTTATTTCCTCAATAATTGATTGCTTCACACAGACTAGAGCTTTTGAAATAGGTACTCGATTATAAACTTGCTAATTTCTTCATGAATACATTTCACGAATGAGTATAAATGTAGATAGTTAATGAAATTTTATGTATTCACACCATACGAACGGATTGTGAAACGTATTAAAAAAATTCAAAATTGAAATTACTATTTTTGACTATAATATTATATGTATGTCCAAACCCTATAACTTTTAGAAATTCGTACATATTTCATTATAACTAGAAGTATGCAGCTATCTCTATACCTTCTTCTTCTTTTCTTCTCAAACTGTCGAATAATAATTAAACCTGAGGAAGTCATGATTATTTTGGAAAATTTTATGAATACTGATACAGACAAATACTTCGGAGGACCTGGTATCATTGAAATCGACCTAATCGAGGGATCCGTCTTTTTGACGTCCTTGCTATTGAGATTGATTTTGATGAGGCGATTTTTCCATGTCCATATCCCAGTCAACCAGTAAAGTAACAGTGAGTCGCAGGGAATACCAAAAAATATCACATCGAAGAACAACTTTGAGACTTATCAAAGATGTACTAAGGATTAAACATTGAATGAATTCCAAAGAACTTAATAATCGCAATGACTTCTTTAAAAGAAAACCTCACAGTATCTTTCGAGATTGTTTCACAGCAACATGTATCATTGCAGCCGAGATACGGAAATTTCATGTTAATAGGTAGTTCGATTTTCGTCTTAGGTTCTAGAAAATTGCAATACCTATTTATTCGTATATTCGTGCAAAATGTTTTATTTTTTTTTAGAAAATCATAGGTTGTATCAAGGGCATAATAATAATAATAATTCATTGCTAACATTGGTTATAATAACACGAGCGTTCTAGAAAATTCGGCGTCAAGTAGGCTATGGATTTTCGAAGGTTTAATTTTCGGCTTCAGTCTCGGAATATTGACAAAGCCAAACGGTAGTTTACGGAATACTCAAATATGAACTTGCTAATTTCTTCCTGATATAGTCTTCTAATTTCTTCCTGAATATAGTCAAAGTGACCTCTACCACACCCCAAATAATATTTCAACAAAAAAAGGGGAAATGGTGTACAGACAACGAATAAAACAAATTGACTTATCTAAGAGGTCCGTCTACCTTCTCCTGTATACATATAATTAGTACAAACTCAGCTATTATGATGGCCAGTCCATCAGGTTTAAATTTTCATGAGCAGATTTTTCGACGTCCATATACATATACCTAGATGGATATTATGATAAAACTATTGTTATAGTGATAGCTCATTGTCATTCGAACCGAGAAGGCTAACATTTTAAGGAGCTTTGGATTAAACTTTTCTCGGTAAATAAATTGATTTTTTTTGGATATGAGAAGCAGTGGCATATATTAATAATTTTTTTCAATGAAATAAAAATTATGAATATATTTGATTGTCCAGCAAGAAATCGAGTATTATTATTTGTTAGGTAGGACAATGTATCATACCGAATAAAATTCAAACCTCCATTTTGACTATTTTCGATTGATTTCAAAGAAATCAAATTTGGCCTAGGTCGTGTTGAAATTGTACTGGCCATAATCATTCCTTAATATCGAATCTACAATATTTACGCATCGTTTTTTTCGTCTGATTTATCCGTTTCATTCCCGAATATGCCTCATAACAAAATTACAAAGTTCACAAGATCACTGCCGTTGAATTCAAATTTGAATCAAAACAAACACAAGCCGCTTGTGAATTCAATCCTTTCGTCCCTCCTGAGATCAAAATATATTCGAAGCGAAGTCAGAAGTCGACCCGATTGACCATAGCAGGGGAGTCAAGCCTCCAATGTCATTCTAAAGGTTGAGATATTCTCTACTAGAGACTAGGATCTGGGATATTCTGAACTACAGAATACCCAGAATTTCGAATCTTCTCTCGTGCACGTACAGTGAAAAAGTGTAGCGCCAAGGTAGTCAGGTGTTGTTCGAGATTTTCACGTTTTTGATGAGGATGAATAAACTGAATACTACATTTTTCCATTGACCAAACATTCTCAATTTAAAATTTGAATTTAATTTCTAAAAATTTCCTTCCTCCAGAAAGTCCAAGAAATATCTATTATTGTTTGGTTTATAGCCATTTGTCATATAATATTCTGCTGTGGGGAAATTCTTCGGATGTTGGCAGAGCTTTTATATTGCAGAAACGAATTTTACGTATGATGTACAATATACCTCCGCGTCAGTCATGCAGAGCGTTATTTGTTGAAAATTGTATACTCACCTTGTCTTCTATCTTCATACTCAAATGTCTTCTGCATGTGAAAGAAAATGAAGCAGACATGATTAAACTATCTAGCTTTCATAATTATAAAACTAGAAGCGAGGGATTGCTACATATTCCTAAATATAGGACTGCTAAGTTTGAAATGTCTCCTACGTATCAGTCCATAAAACTTTACAATCATCTGCCATTTAGTATAAGACATCTTAATTATAACGAGTTTAAGAAAAATGTTAAAAGCTTATTGTTAGAAAAATGCTATTATACAGTGAATGAATACTTGTATGATTGTATCAGAACTTAGTTTATTTTTTGTATTTTTTGTATTTTGACTTATCCTATACATGTATTCACATGTCCAAAAGGATTAATAAATTATTATTATTATTATTATTATTATTATTATTATTATTATTATTATTATTATTATTATTATGGTTCACTTGAGTCCGAAATATTCGTATTTCATAGAAATTTGGCTCTAAGCTTTATGATGGGGCTAAGCCCCCCCTTGCCCACTCTGACGAGTCGCCCTTGATATGTAATAGTTCGATTTTTTCAGAAAGCTTTGCAAGTCGAAAAATTGAAAATATCTGCTTCCTGATTTATCATAATTCCGAAATTACACTGTGAAGTCTAAGATTGAAAACTATCCATCTATTTGCACACCTGTTCTTTTCTTCAAAATTTTCAATAATAATTATTATTAAAAGGTTCGTAGAAAAAAAGTAATAAGTGTACAGGTAAGGAAGGACAGATTGATAATATTATACAGTGAACTCTCGATAAATCGAACATCGATAAGTCGAATTCTGAGATAAATCGAAAAGTTCTTCTGTTATCCAGTGTAATTTCACCTCAATTAGTCAAACATTGTTCTTGACTCTTGAAGGTCTAGAAGATGAGTCTAACTGCTGGATGGGTTGTCTAGAGAACCACCATCTCCATAAATTGTACTCCCGACCACCATCGCCTTTATGGGTCGAACTTTTTGATCTAATCACTCGTGATTCATAATCGAGCCATGGTTCGATCAATCCTCGGAATAGTTGACATCACTTGACGAATAACAGATTGAATTACCAAACTTTACTTGCTTGCTAATGCAAATAACTTAATTTTTCTTGAAGATGTACCGCTGACAGTACGATTACGAATTATTTTTAACCTAATGACTCTTAGCATGAACATATCCGTATAATAAACATTAAAATGAATAAAAAAATTAACAAAATTCAAGATAATGCTCAAATTATCTCCCTCAATTTCTAGTACATGCATGCAGTCACGGCTTACTTCTGCAATTGTTACCATCGTTCTTTAGAGTCTGTGGTACATCTTCTGATTGCTATTGAAAAAAAAATTAACGTATTCAGCAAGCAGCTAACAATTAGTATATGGCAATTTTATATGTGATCTATCAAATCATATCAACTGTTTCATGAACTGTCAAAAGTGATCGAAACAATGCCCGCTTAGGAATCATCTGTGAAATAGGATATCTTACTAACTTGAAAAAGTCTGTTACCTGCTGGGTTTTCTGGTCATATTTTTTCATTTCATGAAGGAATTATGGGCGTATAAACCTTTTTGCTGAAAAAGGAGATGGTTAACAAAACAACGAAGATTTTCTTTTTCATTTGTACACTGAGTTCATAATACTCTTTTTTAGTAGGTTTCAAGTCTTTCATCAAGATTTTATGAGGGAAGCAGTTGCAGCCATTTATAACCCTTTATGTCTCGGATTATCTGAATTTTTAGTGAACAATTTTTCTCAAGAAATGATGACCATCTCCTCAATTTTGAAAAACATATTTATCGATAGATGTCTTTATTTCAGATGATATTTTCTTATAGGAAAACACAAAAATGAAACAGCACGAATAATAAATTCAATAAGACTTAAATAATCTTCCAAACAATGTGGCTCTAGATCTACCAGAAGTTTCTTGGTTCTTATTTTGAACTTTCTGTAACCATTGATTATTTTGAGATTATGAAATAATTATTTGAAAAGCTTTACACACATAAGAAATGGATTTTTTTTCAGATAGAGACAATCGATGATATGGAATGTTAATATCAGCTGTTCAAGTTCTAGAAGTAGTACATTAGACACTCATGAATGTAAAATCCATAAACCGTCAACTCCATTAATCTAGTATTCTTTCTGACTGATAAATATCGACTTTAGTGTTGGACTCACTCCCCAAAAAATTATTCCGTATCTGATGAGAGATATATTATCCTCTCCGTATCATCTTGAATGTATTTATTGATTATTCTCATGGCATAACATACTTTGTTCAATTTATTCAGAAGGTCCTCTATATGATTTGAGCATTGCAGAAACTCATCTTAAACGACCCCCAGAAAACTGGTAAACTTCGAAGTTTTTACTTTATCCTCACCAGAATCATTGGCTGGTTATCTTTTGATCCGTAAGATCGAAAAACAACTACATCAGTGTTATTTTCATTCAGAATGAATTTTTTTCGCGATAGCCATTCTTGGATTCCTCTCATTTCAGCTGTAGATCATTAATATCACATTTCGCTATTAAGAAATTCGAATCATTCACAAAATTGGTCGACTCTGCATCTTCAATCGAATCTGCAACCTCACATATATCATTAATCATTATCAAAAATAATAATACTCCGAGGATGCTTTTCTGTGTTACACTAAATTTATTCATGAGCCAAGTTGAGAAAAATGTTCGCCCATCTATAGCTACTCTAACATACTGCTAACGATCAATAATTTTTCGATATAATATGAAAAAATAGACCTTATTGAGTGATAGTTTATTTTATATTTGAAATTTTCGATTTCATATATGATAAAACAAATTCGAAAATATTTCATTTGATATTATTTTTTTAATTTGAGCGATAATTTACTTGTTTCTCTCTTGAAAAAAACTGATTTGAATGACATCCAATATTGAAGAGATATTGGAAAAAAACATAGGGACTCCCACTCCGCGCGACAGCCCTCATGTACCAGCTATGAGCGCCAGCTCCGGAAGGTTAAGTTCGCGTAATATGAAAGGAATTAACATGTGTTCATGATTGAATAAACTCACTGAATGCATTTGAGAGAATGATTGCAGACGTTAAATGGCAACGTTGTTGGTCGTCTAAAAAACGTGGGGTATACATAATATATACGTTCGGTCGTCAACTTCTACGAACATGAACGGACGTGAGATAGCACTGAAGTGACTGGAAAAAAAATTAGTGAATAAGAAAAACTGAGTACGACACTAGAACCTACAACAACTCGTTTCATCATATACATCATTAGATTTGCGAGAACCCCGTTGTTTCTGATGGACCCCAAAAGCCTGGATTTATACGGGGCGTCTATCAGCACTAGGATGTATATATATATATATATATATATATACATATATATATATATATATATATATATATATATATATATATATATATATATATATATGTATGGCAAAGTGTCACTTCGGGGACATTTTGTTTCTCTAAGTGTAACTTCGGGGACAAAATGGAACATCGGGGACTGTCCTCAAAGTGCAACTATATGTCTAAGTATCAGATTGGGGACATTTGCATTTCGGGGACAGTAATGCTACTTTCAGGGACAGTTAACGTACTTTCGCGGACAGTGAAAAGAAGTTCGGGGACATGAAAGGAAATTGGGGACAGTATACAGGGTGTACCAAGTTCGATGGCCCATTAGGCGTTTCTGGCGAACTGGACCTATTTGAAATCTGAAAATTGGGATTATATTATTGTATGACATGATCTACCGATCTAAAATATTTTTGGAGCCTGACCATTTTCAGTTATACAGGGAGTGAAAAAAAATTTCCAAAAAATTTTTTTGTTTTTTTTTTGTTTTCGAATTTTAGAAGTATGCAATTCTGAATACATTCGTACTCAAATCGTTGCATTCGTCGAGTTAAGTGTATTCGGTAGTATTTTTGTTATTCCTAACCTAGATATCGTAAGCATAAACTGTTTTCACGTTTCTGAAGGCGAAGAATGTGGAAATATTGTACATTTTCAGAATTTTGAAAAACCCGTCACAGGGTTCAAAAATTGGGATCAAGATTGACCCATAACTTTCGTTTTTTCAAATTAGAACCCCATTTTTTTATGATTGCGTTGGATTGTGCGAAGAAAAATGATGATAATGTTCCAACATGTTAATGCTCCTAAAATTAATAATTCTTGAGTTATTCAGGATTTCCTGATTTCATGTCGTACGTACCGTCAAATTCATAGAATTTGTTTCATGTCAACAATGACCTTGGTCATAGAAGATAAATTACTCAAATAACTCACTAGTGAGAGTCTTTTCTGAATTCATTTATCATTGTTGATCTAAAACAGATTTCATGAATAGAAACAGAAAATCCTGATTACTCAAGAATAAGTGATTTTAGGAGCATCAACAAATTAGAACGTTATCATCATTTTTCTTCGCAGCATCCAACGCAATCATAAAAAAATAGGGTTCTAATTTGAAAAACGAAAGTTATGAGCCAATTTTGACCTCAATTTCTGAACCAACATTTGGAACACGGGTTATTCAAAATTCTGACATTGTACAATATTTCCACAGTCTTCGCCTTCAAAAATGTGAAAACAGTTTGTGCTTACGATATCTAGGTTAGGATTAACAAACATAATACCAAATACACTTATCCCCCTTTTTTCTTCAGTTTGTTCTCGATATTTTGATGAATGCAACGATTTGAGTACGAATGTATTCAGAATTGCATACTCTATCAAATTCGAAAACAAAAAAAACAGAAAAAAAAAAATTTTGAAAATTTTTTGTTCACTCCCTGTATAACTAAAAGTGGTCGGGCTCCAAGAATATTTTAGAGCGGTAGATAATGTCAAACAATAATAAAATCCCAATTTTCAGATTTCAAATAGATCCAGTTCTGTAGAAACGCCTAATAGGCCGTCGAACTTGGTAGACCCTGTATACATTGTGACACAGACTCATGGTACACCTCCATTTTCTCCTTTGTTTCTGTAGTTATATTTTTGAAATTTGGAACATTGAATAAACTCACTATAGGGCACTTTTTGAAATATTCAGAAGATAAATACATTTTCTGGTTTTTTCCGGAAATGACATCAACTTTCGATTTTCAAACGGGACACCCGGTATATTTTTACATTTTTGAAATCTCTATAATTTTCTCAATCTAATGATACCTCATAATTGATATTTGATTCGTCAGAACGCCCATTTTATTTTTCGATCTAGAGAGCCATGAACTAAAATTATTCCAAAAAATCAAAATAATGCTACACTTCGATTTAAAAAGTATCGTGGTTCGAAATACGTGCCAAAAAAGTAAACCAAAACCTTTTTTCACTCGAAACACCGTTTTGCCAAATGGTAGCATAATGGTACTCTGACGTCATTCGAAAGTACCATCGGTGGGGTATTCATCCATATCAACTATTTTTCCGATAACCAATACGAACACGATAAAGGAGTTTAGACATGTTTAAGTATCTTCTCGGTTCAATACAAAGTTGATGTCATTTCCGGAAAAACCGGTAATTGGATTTTTTTCTAAATATGTCAAAAAGTGCCCTATAGCATTGAGTATTAATATATATTAATTATATTTATACTCAATGCCTATAGTTAGTATATTCAATGTTCCAAATTTCAGAAATGTAGCTACAGAAACAAGGGAGAATATGGGGGTGTACCATGAGTCTGTGTCACCCTGTATAGAGCCAGTTCTCAAGTTCGAATGAATCAATTCTATTTAATTTAATATATTCATTGAGATAGTTACTTTGAATGAATATATTCATTATCACGATATGGAAAAGTTTGAGGCTGTGCAAGTTGATATAATGAATAATGAATATGTGATATTGTTCATGAAATGCGTTTGTTATGAGGTACACCAATTAATTAAAGATGATTGATGAATGTCTTCACATAGACATCATACTTCATTTTATTTTACTGTTGTGAAAAAAACAGTTTACAATGAGAGATTTTGAAGATATAAACTTCATGACAAAAAATTTGATAAATTTTGTGGTTGCGCATATTATACATCAAATTATTGTTGAATGAAACGAAGAATTGCAATATGTCAAAATATTCAGGATGTTACATTTAAAATATCGAAGTTCACAGGGTTTCCGGTAACGCCGGACGTAGATCTCGCTTGAAAATATATTACAATTCGAATTCATGTAGTCTGAAACAAAAATGCAAAATCTTGAATTTGTATTACGATTTCTTCTCCGAAAATATTAAAATGAAATACTTGGAAAAATAACCCTGTATAGATAAAGATACCATTATTTGTATCCCTGATGTTTAAATATATCACTCATGTTCGAATTGGATATCGTGCTCCAGCTCAGAAAAAATAGAATCAGGAACTTCATATTTAAACAGATATGGTCTTTGTATTTCATTCTCAACAAGACTGCATTCTTCCGTTAAGCCACTTAACATCTGCTAGGCACAAATGGTTAAGCTGGTTATCACAACCTTCTCCGGTCATTAGATGCCGATTGACCCTGGGTTTTAACTAGAAATAATTTCGACTTATACAAATTTTGTGTTCTCATCTTGTAGAAATTCTGGATACTTTCATATGGGATCCAAAGATTGAATGAATTTATATTTTTCTATTGATCATGATGACTTGAATACTCAAATTCATAAAAAACGAATGATTTCTATACAAAATGTTTTAATAACTAAATACGGTCTTCATGTTCCATGTTGTATTGGTATACCTGTCAAACAAAATTAATTTAAAATAAGTTTGTTTGTGAATCTGTGAATTTGGAAATCTTTATAGATGTTATAGATCAAACCGCGTTTATCAAGCGATGATTTTGAATTGAAGAAAAGTGAAAGTACGGGAGAAGTACTTTTCATTTGAAATTCGCCGTGCAGTGAATTCAGAACCAGATTGATGCGTTGGTAACTGAAATCTTGAATAATTTTTGCTTCGAATAATTGCATATAGAATGGAGACTCTAGCATTTCACAATGTACGCCAGATTTTTACTAAACCTTCAGGTAAAAATACTTTTATTTCATAGAATGAATAAGCTGTTTCGGCAATGTGGTTTTATTTTATTTTGTTTTTAGAGCAGGTTTACGTCATGTAACATGTCATTTCAATAATTTCTTCTGAAAACATATAATCAAATTATTGAATATAATTCAACGAATTATATTTCTAATATGAATATAACGTACCTACTAAGCCTAATTTATAGCTAGTGAGGAATATTCTAATCAAAAGTATTCATTCAAATAATCAGTGATTCATCTATAAACAACGCATTATCAGTACACAATAACCTAATGGCACACAACCGGAGCAATAAAAAATATTGAAATTAAGTAATGATTAAATGTATAACATAACCATTATGAAAATTGCAATAATATGCTCTCGGTATTTTTTACTGATATTGATGCAACGAATTATTTATTCTTATTCATCAATCATGATGATTTAATGAATTATTTCAATTATAATACATTACATTCTTGCAAATAATCTATATTGGGATTATATTCGGAAGACCTTCAGCAGAATGTTGTGCAGAAACTCTAATCGACAAAACCCTAGCTTGAAGACAAAGAAAAAATTCATTCTAAACTGAAAGTTCATTAATGTAAGATTTAATTTCTCCGAAATATTTTTTCTACACTACGACTCGAACCACTTTCACTTCATCAACAATGCAAGATATTTTTCTATTCATTGGAAAGAACTAGGAACGTGTTCAGTAGAATACCCGGGATCAGGTAAAGTTTGACAATAATTACTTCCTCCGTTACTTTCGAACCGAATATCAATATAAACATCGTAAAACCTTCGGTAAAACCATAATAATAATAAGGTCTCTTATCGCGTCTTCGGACATCCAAACGTGATGGAACAATTATTGAAATATTTTATTGGAAGTTTGTACATATTTCTGACAGTTTTTTTAGGGCTGTTCGTTTGGGACAGATCTCCTTGAATAGTCCAATAAACGAAGGTCTGGAATAACTTTTTTCCGGAAAGAGCTACATTTTTGATATGATGATTGTCAGTAGAGTACTCATAGTCAAAAATGCAGCTTCCTAAATTTTCAGGAACCTTGGAGAATTCGTGAAAATGTCGAAAAATTCACGTTTTCTCGAAATCCAGAAGATTTATCTTTGTTTTTGGTTCTTACACATTCAGAGGTCATATTCCCATTTTTCGAATTAATTTAAAATTTTTCTTGTTCTTGAATTAAAAAATTTATTCGACTAATTGGTTTCTGAAACCTATCTTTTTAGTATGACTTTTGTAAGTATAAATTTGGATACCAATTAACCATCCAATGAATTTATCCAATACATAATACTTCAGTACCGGATACTGAAATGTATTCAAGTTGCACAACACTACCCCGAACTGCTACAAGCTGTTAGAACTGGGACTTCACGCCTTTAATCAAACTGACCATAAGTGGCTCCTCTTTCACTCGGTAAATCCCAGAAAGAGTCATATATGATGGATTTTGCAGAGAAATTTTCTATACAAACATTATAAGAAACCACTGTTTTCAATAGAAAACAATGTTACCGGGTAATCAGATGTTACAATTTTTTCATCGACATATTTGGAATTTTAGAAAATAAAGGAAATGAAAGAAAATTCGTTGATGGCACACCCTCAAGAATTTTTCAGAAATATGATGCACAATGTACAATACTCTATTTTTTTTTAATATAATTTCTTCTTGTTAAGAAAAAAGTGAAAAGTGAGTCCAAGTCATAGTACAAGATGGAATTTTTCTCGAATTTCACCCAGGTTAACACTGTTATAAATAAAATATGAATTTCTGAAAAATTCAAAAATGTTCTGCTCTAAACTGACCTTTTTGGACTTGAAATAGTTCTGCATTCAAGCGACGACATGCGATTTTATAGGCAGTAACAAAAATGAATCGATTTCGCATCAATGCCTAATGCAAATGGATATAAATATTTCAACGGATTGATTGAGAAAAAAGGTCGCCTAGTGATTTTGATGTGGAAATATCGTTAAATTTGTAGAAGTTTTTCAATTGGAGGAGGACAATCCCCTCCTAAATTTACCGAAAAGGTCGTTATTTCCCTAGCAGCAGATTAAGATTATCATGCTACATTACTACAGAAAATAATAAAAAATGTGTTTTGCATTGTGATATGTATATACCTTATCATGTTCATCGACAGCATTTTTATTTTTAGTTTGCGTCCTATCCTTCATTTGATTTGAATACACATAATGCAGCATTATAAGAACGATGTGAAAGTGGGATAATTTCGATATGCATTTTCGGCAATAATATCACTTTATTTCTGTGCATTGATTTTGTAAATTCCTAAATGACTCATTTTGATAACAGGGAATCGTTCAAATGTAAAATCGTCAACATGGAGGCAATATCCAAAAATATTGTAGGAATTATATTTCAATGAAATATTGAAATAAGGTGACCTGTATAGCTTTATATACAGGGTGAGTCGGGAGGAACGGACCAAACTTCAGGTGTGTATTCTGCAGGTCGAAATAATTTTAAAAAACTCATATGTTGTTATCCGATTTTCATTTGTTTTCAAACTATAGCTTCATTATAAAAAAACAACATTTTCTACATTGAAATGGTTTCATTTATAGCATTATTTCAATAAATGCTCAAAAATCCCACCATTAACCTCCAAACACATTCGACTTCATCTGCGATGGGCTCTCGTTGCTTTTCTGATTGATTCGTGTCTTTCTTTAATAAGCAATGCCGCATTTCTAATGTGTCGAAATAGGGCATCCCGAGTGTTAACTTTTACTTTGTATACCTCGTTCTTGAACCAGCCCCACGAACAATAGTCCAGTGGTGTGAGGTCTGGAGATCTTAGAGGCCAACTAATAGGACCACCGCGACCAATCCATTGTCCGGAAACTCTTGATCTAAAAATTGTTTTACCTAACGAGCGAAATGCGCGGGAGCTCCATCGTGCTGATAATACATTTGCATTCGGATGTTTAAAGGAACGTCCTCCAGTGATGCTATTTACTCATTTCGCAAAAACAATAAGTCAGCACCTACAGCATTTGTGATAAGGAGCGATAAACTAAAAAAAAATTATTTATTTGAAATATTTTAATTACTCTATAGTTTGAAAACAAATGAGAATCGGATAACAACATATGAGTTTTTTTGAATTAGTTTGACCTGCAGAATACACACCTGAAGTTTGGTCCGTTCCTCCCGACTCACCCTGTATAAATAAAGTATAAAATTTATCCTAAAGTTACATACATATTATGGCACCTTAAGTCAGTAGATTCCAAACTTAAAGTTACCACGACATTTTCACGAATTTTCCGAGGTTCCTGAAAATTTAGGAACCTGCTATTTTGATCATGAGTTCCTACTGTAGTGACAATCATTATATCAAAAATGCAGCTTTTTTCGGAAAAAAAGTGATTTCAGACCTTCGTTAACTGGACTAAAAAATATATAATGGGAAAAATACTGAAAGAGATTTTGACCATTTTTCGGTGTATCCAGTATAATCCGAAAATGTGGAGTAGCGAGGATTGGTTCAGATATATACAGGGTGTTTGGTAATTCGACGTGATCCTTCAAAGGGGATTTGACGTCATTTGCAGGGAATTGAGTCGAGTGGAGCCTAGTCTGAAAATCTTACGAAAATATGATGATTTTTCAACTTTTTTTTTAACCACCTGCTTCATTATCGAAAATAATTAATGTTCTGAAAACTGCTTAACTCTAAGTTTTCAATGAATATTTTTTCAAAGCTGAGATTGTCATCTTTTCTTGCGAAAATTGTGTGCTAAAAATTCAGATAACCCGAAAAAAAAAGGTCATAAACTGTTTTTTGCCATAAAAACTGATGAAAGAGCTGAGAATAATAAGCTAAAAATTTTATGAACTGTGTACAAATATAGAGAAAAACTTCCTTGTTTCATCAGATTTAGATATATAAGAAAAGTACATTAGATATATTTAGATTTGAGCAAAGTGTGGGTTTTTTTAGAAGGTTGAATACGATGCTCTCATTTTCTTCAATGCTTGTTTTAATGAATAACGCATAACTAAAATATTTATACCAATTCGTCGTGGTATGAAAAGTGTAAAAAATCCTTTGAAACGTTTCGAATCATTTCAGGTTGAACATATAATTCTGCGGCTGATCGTATAATGGGGAGAGTATAAATAATATTATTGTTTACCAAAGTACTACTTTGAGGACAGTATAAACCGGTATAAACGTTTTTATATGAGATACAAAAGTGTAACTTTGAGGACAGTATATAGCTTTATACAATTCATATACTGCTTTAAACTATTCATATAAGTATCACATTGAGGACAGTATAAGTATATCGTATATACAATATATGTCCCCGAAGTGATACTTTGACGAACATATATATATATATATATATATATTGTAGAAAATTTTATTCGACCATATAAAAATTAACAAAAATTTAGTTATCGGGTATGTGGTCAATTTTCTTTCAAACAGTCAAAATGATCTGCGATTATCTTTATTCTCAATATTTCGTTGACCGTTGTCAACTTCCTCAGGAGAAACTGTAATACATGAAATGTAAATTCGTGGACAATACAAGAGAAAATGGCATTACTCACAAGATGTACAAAACACTAACTATTTAAAATGTAATCGCCATTGGTAATAAAATTTAATAAAACTACTCAGGACATCGGACAAGTGAACATCATTCATCAACAAGGTAAAACAATTTTTTTTCTTCCTTTCCCTGTACACACGGAATGTTCTTTGAAAATCTCACATCAACACCCTCTATGAGTTAACAATTGAACTAATTCAAACTATTCAAAATGCCACTGTAAATCACACTCATCTGGTCAGTATCTGATTTAAAGTTCACTGCATTTGGGTGTCTTCTAATCTGCAACATTTCCAAGAATAATCTATTTCTATAATTTGAATTTACCTCCAACACATTGATATCTTCAAACTCAAAACTGAAACTATGCCCCGTCTCCTGACAGTGTTTGACTAATGCGCAAGAGTTCTTTCCAATGCGGTAATCACTCCGATGTTGAGTGATTCTTTGTTTAAGCCATTGTTGCGTTTGACCCACATAACACCCATCACAATGTCGGCATGAAATCCTATATACTGTGTCAGTGCATAATTCTTTTGGTGTTTTTTCCTTTATCTTTGAAAAAAGGTTTCCTACCTTCGCCAAATTATATTTCGCAAGTTTGATATTTTCAAACCTATTCAAAACCTTTGCTAAATGAGGCGTTAATTCCTTCACGAAGGGAATCTTTCTGAATTTGTGATTATCCGTTTGTTGTGTGGCTGTTATCGACGTTGACTCTCTTTTATGTATTAACCTGTTTAGGATATGTTTAGGGTAACCGTTATTGTGAAAAATTTCAAACAATTTTCGTAAGTTTTTCTTTATCAGCGATTCATCAGAGATATAACAAACTCTATTTTTTAATTCCTTCACCGTGTTTAATTTTTGACTGTAAGTATGCTGGGAATGAAAATTTATGAATCTGCCTGATGCAGACGGTTTTTGATACCAGTCAAGAATGATCTTATTATCTCCATCTCTTATTACACGTGTATCTAAAAAGGGTAGGCTGTTGTCACTTTCTATTTCCATCGTGAATCTCAAATTTGCATTGAACCCGTTAAATGTATCCAAGACGAACGTTTTTTTGTCTGCTGGAATTGCGCAAATTAAATCGTCAACGAACTTATAGAAAAAGGGTATATGGAACTTTATTGTGGGCAGAATTGTGTCTAATAGATGATCTAAAATAATAGTTGCTAAAATAGGGCTTAATGGTGAGCCCATTGGTGTGCCGAATATTTGTGAATAAAATTTACCGTTGAAAACAAAATATGTGTTTTTGAAAATAAACTCAACAATCCTGAAAAAACTTTCTTTGGTCAAGGCAGTGTGTGGCTTTATCAAATCCCAGTTTTTTCGCAGGACTTCAAGTGTAAGGTCTAACGGGATATTTGTGAAGAGGGACACCACATCCAGTGAAATCAGAATATAGCCTTCTTGTAAAGTTAAACCCTTGATTTTATCCACAAACGCAAAAGTATCTTTAATATTGTATTCGTTTCTTTCTTGGAATGAAACCTTCAAGATGTCAGCGATGAATTTCGAAATTTCATATGTAACTGAATTACTAGAACTAACAATAGGACGCATAGGAACATTCTCTTTGTGTATTTTAGGTAGGGTATAAAGTTTAGGATGGTTTGCGTTATATATTGTTAAGAGTTTTAGTTGTTGATCTGTTATCTCCTTTGATTTGTGTAGTCTTTTTAATAACTCATTGAATTTTTTCTGTATATTAGCTGTAGGGTCCCCATTCAAAGTTCTGTAAGTCGTCTCATCAGTAAGCAGTTCTTGAGTCTTTTTAATATAGTCTTTTTTATTCATCGCGACCGTGCAGCCACCTTTGTCTGCTTTAACTATATAAAGTTCTGGATTCTCTCTGAGGAATTTCTGTGTTTTTTTGAACGTTTTTTGTAAACATGTTTGTTTAACGCTGTTTAACTTATGACTGAAATTTGTTATAATATTAGTAGTTTGTGCTCTGGTTATATCCCTTTGTTCTTGAGGCACATCATTCAAAATATTTTCAACGTCCATTAACAAGTTTTTGATTAATGATTTTTTGTTAATATATCCAACACTAAAATCCGGACCTAACGATAAAAAATCTGACACATCACCCGGTATGTTCACATCCGACAAATTTTTAAACCACTTTGAATTATCAAGAAACAGGGCACAATCCCCCACTTGAGTCCTACACAATTTCTCAAACTTTTTGGTATTAGCGATCTTGGTTTTCTTAAATAATGTGTTAAATGATTTATTTATGGTTCTGCTATAGTCTGTGAACACCTCGTAAGTCATACTCCTAACTAGAATAGACCTCACCAACCCTATGTCCTTTTCATATTTCATAATGTCTCTGCAGGTCATCTTGATTTCGATAGACAACATTTTCTCGCAGGTTCCTCTCACAAACCCGTCGATCGACCGAGTTGAACTGACATAACCTCCATTTCGTAGCGTATACTCCAACCTCTTCACACTGTCGTTTATATGTTTTGGTTTAACGCCTGATTGTCTGCATCGGAGTAGGAAAATCCTTCTATTCAATTTCACCGCTAGTCTTCTGTTCATGTCTGCCCACGACTTCATCATCCTTACAGTACTGGTGCCATAGATGTTCTCAATTTCCAGGAAATAACCCATCTCAAATATATATTGTAGAAAATTTTTCTCGACCATATAAAAATTAACAAAAATTTAGTTATCGGGTATGTGGTCAATTTTCTTTCAAACAGTCAAAATGATCTGCGATTATCTTTATTCTCAATATTTCGTTGACCGTTGTCAACTTCCTCAGGAGAAACTGTAATACATGAAATGTAAATTCGTGGACAATACAAGAGAAAATGGCATTACTCACAAGATGTACAAAACACTAACTATTTAAAATGTAATCGCCATTGGTAATAAAATTTAATAAAACTACTCAGGACATCGGACAAGTGAACATCATTCATCAACAAGGTAAAACAATTTTTTTCTTCCTTTCCCTGTACACACGGAATGTTCTTTGAAAATCTCACATCAACAACCTCTATGAGTTAACAATTGAACTAATTCAAACTATTCAAAATGCCACTGTAAATCACACTCATCTGGTCAGTATCTGATTTAAAGTTCACTGCATTTGGGTGTCTTCTAATCTGCAACATTTCCAAGAATAATCTATTTCTATAATTTGAATTTACCTCCAACACATTGATATCTTCAAACTCAAAACTGAAACTATGCCCCGTCTCCTGACAGTGTTTGACTAATGCGCAAGAGTTCTTTCCAATGCGGTAATCACTCCGATGTTGAGTGATTCTTTGTTTAAGCCATTGTTGCGTTTGACCCACATAACACCCATCACAATGTCGGCATGAAATCCTATATACTGTGTCAGTGCATAATTCTTTTGGTGTTTTTTCCTTTATCTTTGAAAAAAGGTTTCCTACCTTCGCCAAATTATATTTCGCAAGTTTGATATTTTCAAACCTATTCAAAACCTTTGCTAAATGAGGCGTTAATTCCTTCACGAAGGGAATCTTTCTGAATTTGTGATTATCCGTTTGTTGTGTGGCTGTTATCGACGTTGACTCTCTTTTATGTATTAACCTGTTTAGGATATGTTTAGGGTAACCGTTATTGTGAAAAATTTCAAACAATTTTCGTAAGTTTTTCTTTATCAGCGATTCATCAGAGATATAACAAACTCTATTTTTTAATTCCTTCACCGTGTTTAATTTTTGACTGTAAGTATGCTGGGAATGAAAATTTATGAATCTGCCTGATGCAGACGGTTTTTGATACCAGTCAAGAATGATCTTATTATCTCCATCTCTTATTACACGTGTATCTAAAAAGGGTAGGCTGTTGTCACTTTCTATTTCCATCGTGAATCTCAAATTTGCATTGAACCCGTTAAATGTATCCAAGACGAACGTTTTTTTTGTCTGCTGGAATTGCGCAAATTAAATCGTCAACGAACTTATAGAAAAAGGGTATATGGAACTTTATTGTGGGCAGAATTGTGTCTAATAGATGATCTAAAATAATAGTTGCTAAAATAGGGCTTAATGGTGAGCCCATTGGTGTGCCGAATATTTGTGAATAAAATTTACCGTTGAAAACAAAATATGTGTTTTTGAAAATAAACTCAACAATCCTGAAAAAACTTTCTTTGGTCAAGGCAGTGTGTGGTTTTATCAAATCCCAGTTTTTTCGCAGGACTTCAAGTGTAAGGTCTAACGGGATATTTGTGAAGAGGGACACCACATCCAGTGAAATCAGAATATAGCCTTCTTGTAAAGTTAAACCCTTGATTTTATCCACAAACGCAAAAGTATCTTTAATATTGTATTCGTTTCTTTCTTGGAATGAAACCTTCAAGATGTCAGCGATGAATTTCGAAATTTCATATGTAACTGAATTACTAGAACTAACAATAGGACGCATAGGAACATTCTCTTTGTGTATTTTAGGTAGGGTATAAAGTTTAGGATGGTTCGCGTTATATATTGTTAAGAGTTTTAGTTGTTGATCTGTTATCTCCTTTGATTTGTGTAGTCTTTTTAATAACTCATTGAATTTTTTCTGTATATTAGCTGTAGGGTCCCCATTCAAAGTTCTGTAAGTCGTCTCATCAGTAAGCAGTTCTTGAGTCTTTTTAATATAGTCTTTTTTATTCATCGCGATACATTTAACGGGTTCAATGCAAATTTGAGATTCACGATGGAAATAGAAAGTGACAACAGCCTACCCTTTTTAGATACACGTGTAATAAGAGATGGAGATAATAAGATCATTCTTGACTGGTATCAAAAACCGTCTGCATCAGGCAGATTCATAAATTTTCATTCCCAGCATACTTACAGTCAAAAATTAAACACGGTGAAGGAATTAAAAAATAGAGTTTGTTATATCTCTGATGAATCGCTGATAAAGAAAAACTTACGAAAATTGTTTGAAATTTTTCACAATAACGGTTACCCTAAACATATCCTAAACAGGTTAATACATAAAAGAGAGTCAACGTCGATAACAGCCACACAACAAACGGATAATCACAAATTCAGAAAGATTCCCTTCGTGAAGGAATTAACGCCTCATTTAGCAAAGGTTTTGAATAGGTTTGAAAATATCAAACTTGCGAAATATAATTTGGCGAAGGTAGGAAACCTTTTTTCAAAGATAAAGGAAAAAACACCAAAAGAATTATGCACTGACACAGTATATAGGATTTCATGCCGACATTGTGATGGGTGTTATGTGGGTCAAACGCAACAATGGCTTAAACAAAGAATCACTCAACATCGGAGTGATTACCGCATTGGAAAGAACTCTTGCGCATTAGTCAAACACTGTCAGGAGACGGGGCATAGTTTCAGTTTTGAGTTTGAAGATATCAATGTGTTGGAGGTAAATTCAAATTATAGAAATAGATTATTCTTGGAAATGTTGCAGATTAGAAGACACCCAAATGCAGTGAACTTTAAATCAGATACTGACCAGATGAGTGTGATTTACAGTGGCATTTTGAATAGTTTGAATTAGTTCAATTGTTAACTCATAGAGGGTGTTGATGTGAGATTTTCAAAGAACATTCCGTGTGTACAGGGAAAGGAAGAAAAAAATTGTTTTACCTTGTTGATGAATGATGTTCACTTGTCCGATGTCCTGAGTAGTTTTATTAAATTTTATTACCAATGGCGATTACATTTTAAATAGTTAGTGTTTTGTACATCTTGTGAGTAATGCCATTTTCTCTTGTATTGTCCACGAATTTACATTTCATGTATTACAGTTTCTCCTGAGGAAGTTGACAACGGTCAACGAAATATTGAGAATAAAGATAATCGCAGATCATTTTGACTGTTTGAAAGAAAATTGACCACATACCCGATAACTAAATTTTTGTTAATTTTTATATGGTCGAGAAAAATTTTCTACAATATATATTTGAGATGGGTTATTTCCTGGAAATTGAGAACATCTATGGCACCAGTACTGTAAGGATGATGAAGTCGTGGGCAGACATGAACAGAAGACTAGCGGTGAAATTGAATAGAAGGATTTTCCTACTCCGATGCAGACAATCAGGCGTTAAACCAAAACATATAAACGACAGTGTGAAGAGGTTGGAGTATACGCTACGAAATGGAGGTTATGTCAGTTCAACTCGGTCGATCGATCGACGGGTTTGTGAGAGGAACCTGCGAGAAAATGTTGTCTATCGAAATCAAGATGACCTGCAGAGACATTATGAAATATGAAAAGGACATAGGGTTGGTGAGGTCTATTCTAGTTAGGAGTATGACTTACGAGGTGTTCACAGACTATAGCAGAACCATAAATAAATCATTTAACACATTATTTAAGAAAACCAAGATCGCTAATACCAAAAAGTTTGAGAAATTGTGTAGGACTCAAGTGGGGGATTGTGCCCTGTTTCTTGATAATTCAAAGTGGTTTAAAAATTTGTCGGATGTGAACATACCGGGTGATGTGTCAGATTTTTTATCGTTAGGTCCGGATTTTAGTGTTGGATATATTAACAAAAAATCATTAATCAAAAACTTGTTAATGGACGTTGAAAATATTTTGAATGATGTGCCTCAAGAACAAAGGGATATAACCAGAGCACAAACTACTAATATTATAACAAATTTCAGTCATAAGTTAAACAGCGTTAAACAAACATGTTTACAAAAAACGTTCAAAAAACACAGAAATTCCTCAGAGAGAATCCAGAACTTTATATAGTTAAAGCAGACGAAGGTGGCTGCACGGTCGCGATGAATAAAAAAGACTATATTAAAAAGACTCAAGAACTGCTTACTGATGAGACGACTTACAGAACTTTGAATGGGGACCCTACAGCTAATATACAGAAAAAATTCAATGAGTTATTAAAAAGACTACACAAATCAAAGGAGATAACAGATCAACAACTAAAACTCTTAACAATATATAACGCGAACCATCCTAAACTTTATACCCTACCTAAAATACACAAAGAGAATGTTCCTATGCGTCCTATTGTTAGTTCTAGTAATTCAGTTACATATGAAATTTCGAAATTCATCGCTGACATCTTGAAGGTTTCATTCCAAGAAAGAAACGAATACAATATTAAAGATACTTTTGCGTTTGTGGATAAAATCAAGGGTTTAACTTTACAAGAAGGCTATATTCTGATTTCACTGGATGTGGTGTCCCTCTTCACAAATATCCCGTTAGACCTTACACTTGAAGTCCTGCGAAAAAACTGGGATTTGATAAAACCACACACTGCCTTGACCAAAGAAAGTTTTTTCAGGATTGTTGAGTTTATTTTCAAAAACACATATTTTGTTTTCAACGGTAAATTTTATTCACAAATATTCGGCACACCAATGGGCTCACCATTAAGCCCTATTTTAGCAACTATTATTTTAGATCATCTATTAGACACAATTCTGCCCACAATAAAGTTCCATATACCCTTTTTCTATAAGTTCGATGACGATTTAATTTGCGCAATTCCAGCAGACAAAAAAAAACGTTCGTCTTGGATACATTTAACGGGTTCAATGCAAATTTGAGATTCACGATGGAAATAGAAAGTGACAACAGCCTACCCTTTTTAGATACACGTGTAATAAGAGATGGAGATAATAAGATCATTCTTGACTGGTATCAAAAACCGTCTGCATCAGGCAGATTCATAAATTTTCATTCCCAGCATACTTACAGTCAAAAATTAAACACGGTGAAGGAATTAAAAAATAGAGTTTGTTATATCTCTGATGAATCGCTGATAAAGAAAAACTTACGAAAATTGTTTGAAATTTTTCACAATAACGGTTACCCTAAACATATCCTAAACAGGTTAATACATAAAAGAGAGTCAACGTCGATAACAGCCACACAACAAACGGATAATCACAAATTCAGAAAGATTCCCTTCGTGAAGGAATTAACGCCTCATTTAGCAAAAGTTTTGAATAGGTTTGAAAATATCAAACTTGCGAAATATAATTTGGCGAAGGTAGGAAACCTTTTTTCAAAGATAAAAGAAAAAACACCAAAAGAATTATGCACTGACACAGTATATAGGATTTCATGCCGACATTTTGATGGGTGTTATGTGGGTCAAACGCAACAATGGCTTAAACAAAGAATCACTCAACATCGGAGTGATTACCGCATTGGAAAGAACTCTTGCGCATTAGTCAAACACTGTCAGGAGACGGGGCATAGTTTCAGTTTTGAGTTTGAAGATATCAATGTGTTGGAGGTAAATTCAAATTATAGAAACAGATTATTTTTGGAAATGTTGCAGATTAGAAGACACCCAAATGCAGTGAACTTTAAATCAGATACTGACCAGATGAGTGTGATTTACAGTGGCATTTTGAATAGTTTGAATTAGTTCAATTGTTAACTCATAGAGGGTGTTGATGTGAGATTTTCAAAGAACATTCCGTGTGTACAGGGAAAGGAAGAAAAAAATTGTTTTACCTTGTTGATGAATGATGTTCACTTGTCCGATGTCCTGAGTAGTTTTATTAAATTTTATTACCAATGGCGATTACATTTTAAATAGTTAGTGTTTTGTACATCTTGTGAGTAATGCCATTTTCTCTTGTATTGTCCACGAATTTACATTTCATGTATTACAGTTTCTCCTGAGGAAGTTGACAACGGTCAACGAAATATTGAGAATAAAGATAATCGCAGATCATTTTGACTGTTTGAAAGAAAATTGACCACATACCCGATAACTAAATTTTTGTTATATATATATATATATATATTATATATATATATATATATATATATATAATATATATATTATATATATATTTAATATATATATTATATATATATTAAATATAATGCTCTGCCTTCAGACAGAAAGTTCTTGGTTTGATGCAGTTTAAGAGGGCAGTTCTGGGTTATATAAATTGCAGGATTGGTTCATAGTTGTGGAAAAATTAACTTGAGGTCACTTTTTGTTCTGTTTTTTTTTCGTTCTATTTTGATGTGGTTGTAACATTTGAGCAATTTCGGAAGATTCAAGCCGGTTTTTATAGATTTGTAAGGTTAAAGCCGGGTCCAGATGGCTGCAATGCAACGTGTAATGCAACGCGTAATTCAGATTGCACCGTCTGGACGGCTCACGAATACACGGCAAATCTTCAACGCGAATACATGTTCGTCGGCTATTCCACTTGGTTTCTACAAACATGCCGATACAGAAAGTTGCAGGGTTGGCATAGAATTTCTGACTTTATAAAACCCAGTGTATTTTTTCAACTTGATAAAACCCACTATTATTTGGTTTTTTGGGTTTCCTCAAAAACAGCAAATTATCGGTTTAACCAACTTCGCATGCACAATATATTTATTTGTGAATGTTCTTCAAGATCGTTTCATCATGGTTTATTTAAAAATTTTGACGAAATATTATTTAAATTAGTATAATCTCTTTCCAAAAAGTCGGCAGTAGATCAAGAAACCCACCTGATGTTCATTGATCTACATAAAGCATTTGATGCTGTTCCGCTGGATAGACTGTGGAAAGTACTTCAAGAAACTAACTTCAACCAAACACTCATCAAAGCTTTGAAGAACATGTATGACGGGACAACATCACAGATAAAAATGGGCAAGAAACTCTCACAAAAATTTGCTGTTAATAAAGGACTCGCACAAGGATGCTGCATATCACCAACCCTGTTTAAGATTTATATTGCAAAAGCACTTAATCAATGGAAACGTAAGTGCAGAGGAATGGGAGCGGATCTTGGTGAGTTGTGTCTGTTTACACTTCAATTTGCAGATGACCAGGTCATCATGGCCAATGACAAAGACGAAATACAATATATGGTCAGAAAATTGCAAGAGGAGTACCGGAAATGGGGTCTAGAAATAAATATACCGAAGACGAAATATCTTCCCATAGGAACTGCCCTCTCGGATATTCAACTAGAAAATAATGAGACAATTACAGCATGTAACGAATACACCTATCTGGGAGTTATATTTGAAAGTACAGGAAAGGACGATAAGGAAATAAAAAAAAGGATGACACAGACTAGAAGAACGATTGGTTGCCTCAATGGAATATTCTGGTCCCAACAGATAGGAAAGAAACGAAAATATAACATTTATGAAACATTCATTAAGAACAGCGTTCTATATGGGGCCGAGACTTGGAGGGTAACAGAAAAAAACAGGAAGAAACTGGAAGCAGTAGAAATGGACGTTTTCAGGAGATCCTTAGGAATATCAGGGAGAGATAGAATTAGGAATGAAGAAGTGAAGCACCGAATGACAACAGACATCGAAAGAAAACAACTGATTTGGTACGGACACCTCCAGAGAATGCCGACTACAAGAATACCTAAGAGAACTATGGAGTGGATACCGACAGGAAGAAGAAAGAGAGGGAGACCAAGGAAGACTTGGAAGGAAGAAATAGGGCCATGAATGAGAGAAACATTTCTGAAGATCAATGCAATGATCGTCTGGCGTGGAAATCAGGCATCGGACAACGTCAGAAGACGTTTTGAAGCCGACAATATATTTATATATATATATATATATATATATATATATATATATATATATATATATATATATATATGATCTCTTTCCGATTCTTTTTCATTATTGTGATTGATAAATAGAATGCGGTATTTTTCGTTTCCGACGAAAAACGGGCATTTTTGTACAGGAAAGTTCGAAATAAACAAGATGAAACAATTCTAACAACTGTGTATTAAGGAACCAGAGGAAAACCAGCTGAACCTCGAACTACCTTCCAGAAGCAAACTTCACCTTTTTTTTTCAACTAAAGGAATTGACGACTTGTTTTCATTCTCGTCATTATGGATCCAGAATTTGTGAAAAATATGAAATTTTTTTCACAGCTCCGACACAGTTCTTTCAGTTCTGCATAATTAATTAAACTGTGTCAAATCTGAAGAAAAACTGAATATCCCCGAAAAAACCCATCAAAACCCGAAAAAATCCAGAAACGTACTTTAAAATGAGTGAAGACCGGAAAAATCGTCGATGATGGAAAACAAATCTGTATGAAAGAAGATCTTCATTATTATTTATTATTGGAGTTGAAATCCCAAGAAACGAGTGGACAATATGAAAACTTTACCGGGATCCTGAATGTCGCCCACGGATTTTGTATATATATTTTGAAATGAAAATGAAATAGAAATCTTTGTCCACGCATCATTTTGAATTTCATCTTGTGGTAATTCGGATTCCTTGGGTCACAAATTACGTAGTCCTGCCTATAAAATTCAATTAACTCGAGAGATTGTTCGTCACTCCACAACAAACACGCGAATAGCCGTCCAAACGAGAACTGTGAGCGCCTTTGAGATCGCGACAAAAACCGACACCCCGATGGATAGCCAAGAACGATCTGACGAACGTTAGGTACAGTAACGTTCGCGGTGCTGTTCAAACGGAGAATTAGCATTACGTTCCTCGTTGCATTGTACGTTGCATTACAGCCGTCTGGACCCGGCTATGTTCTTCCACCTATTCCCTATTTCAGTCAAGTTTCGTGAAACATTCTTGAAATTCCAATGAAAATATTTGTATCTTGGCAGTTGGTGTGACATACGAATTTTGACAGATTACCGAATTGATTTGAGAATTGATAAGATCGGAGGTCAGTATTTACAAGCACAACACGAGAAAATAACCGAAAATAATGCTGTTATGAGTTCATTACAGCACTACTTTTAGTTCAGTAATGATCTTATTACGATATGTACAGGCTGGGCAAAATTGGTGATACCTGAACTACAAATTTTTAACAGGTGAAAAAAAGTCTAAAACACTCCTGTTTTTTAAAACCAGATTTCATTAACTTAGGACGATATGTTTCGATATAAAAATATCATCCTCAGGCCCGAAAAGTGCTGGAAAATATACATAAGTAAGTATAAAAACTGAGTAGGTTGCCAGAATGAATTATTTCTAGTTCAATTTCAGGTAAAAATGTTTTTGGGTTGGAAAATACTTATTAATAAGGTTCTATCAAACTACATGCTTGATCATATTTCAGAAGTTTCGAAGCAAAAGATATTCACATATTATAAGAGGCTACGAATCAAAATCTTCTTTTCGAAAAGTCATTAATTTAAAAACGTGGAAAGGTTAAGTATCTATCAAATTACATCCGTTCTGAAAATATCGAGAGTGGAAAATTTAGAGGGGGAAATATTCCGGAAACTTTTTATTCTTCTTCTTTTATTGTGAGCCGCTTGAACGAACAAAAAACAGACAAATTCAAAAAAATCTGCCTGTGTGGTGTTAACCTTTTTTGCGTTAAGCGTATTCAATGAACTGTCCTTCAAATGCCTATAAATTTCAAAATTTTCAATGACTTCCGAAGTTATATAAGTGCATCAGTTTATCGTTGGCAGACATATCAAACACATGGTTTTCAGTTTTTAGATGTGTAACGAAGATTGACTTATTGTTATCAGTTGTTTTTCGACTAGCAAGGTGTTCTTTGATACTAGTTTCTAAATAGTAGAAGATCCGAACCTACCTCCACCTTCACCGAGCTGATAATAGAATAGAACCTATTCCATAATAAACTTGAGATATTAGATAATATATAAAAAAAGGTTGCCTAAAAAAATCCTGGACAGAGTATTTTTAATTATTTTTTCAAAAATGATTTTTCATGACATTTTGCAACATCATGATAATAGGAAAATTTCATACTGGAATTGTAGTATGAAACATGTAGAATGTGCAATCATAAGGTTGCCTCTTATTTACCTGGACGAACTACTGGTTGCCTGGTTTAAACAGGTATGTCAAAATGAGATAATTTCACCGGTGTGATAATAGAAAAAAAAATTATATCAGCATAAGCGCTGTTTTATTGTGAACACGTTGATATAGGGTTGCCTGCAAAAAAATTGGACCTAATAGGGGTTGCCGAGGTTTGAAGGTTGGATTGTTGTCGCGCCAGGTAATTATAAAGGACCGAACATCGCAGTCGTATCTGAATGTAAACCAGTGCGAATGCTCGGTACGTATACCTACTATGGAGAGAAGAGGTATCCCTACTACCCTCCATATCAATGGTACCACCTTTCATTTGGGAAATCTACCTAAGATCAATTCGAAATCTACCAAAAGTCTACCGGATTTTGAATGAAATCTACCAAAAATTCATCGTTTTTTTATGTATTCTCCTTATCCGATACTGTATAATACTATTGAGAGATTATTAAAGTGATCTCAACATGATATGAACTGCTTCACATGAGTAAGGGATATTGACTCAAATTGCAAAAAAATATATTTTAAATGAGATTTTGTGATGAAAATTCATATTAATATGATTTCAAGCTGGAAATTAAATTTAATTTTAGCCTGTGGGTCTGCAGCGTATACAGGGTGGTTAAGAAAAATCGAGTAAAATAACGAAATTATATTCCCAGAGAATTCAAGCATTTTAAGGCTATAAATAAAATGTATGGCCTCCACGGGCATCAATAACAGCTTGACATTTTCTTTGCATACTGCACACGAGGTTGTTGAACATTTCTTGAGGAATTTGGTTCCATAAACGGGGCAGAAGTTCTCTCAGATCATTTAAGGTAGTTGGATGATTATCTTATCTTCTTTGGCTCACATCACATGTATGTTCTATGCAATTCAAATGTGATGGGTGCGAAGGTATTGGTAAATTTGGAATACCAATCTCCTCGCGTGCATTCCCAACTATGACTGCACGGTGCCGGTCAACGACTAAGAAGCAATCGAACCAATTTGATTGCATTAATTGCATCGATTTAGCTTTAAAGTTGGGACTCAAAATATGTAGAAGTCTACCTGCTTTTCATGCACTCACAGGTTATGATTACACTGCAGCATTTTATAATGAAGGAAAGGTCAAACCATTTAAAATATTCTCGAAAAATGAGACGTATCAAAGTATTTTTGCATCATTAAATGATGAAAATGATATTTTGAACTATGAAAAAATGAATGCTTTGAAGAGTTCACAGCTTAAATATATGGCATAAAGCACTGTCTACAGTAAACGATGCAAGAATTCGTTGTTTCACGAAAAAGTACGGCGCAAAAAAAGATGGAGAACAATTTTCAAACAAAATTAAAAGTTTTGACTCCAAATCTATACCGCCATGGTGGATTTTCCTACAACAAAAAGTTTTACGAACAATATATGTAAATTCCATGTGGCCTAATGCAACAGAATCTGTATGTGCAGAGTTGAACCCTATAAATTACGGTTGGTATTTGAATAGTTATTTGTAACCAACTGGTTTTATGGGAGATCAAACTCCTTTGAAAATACGAGATATAATTAAAATGGAAAATAATGAGGATAAACTCGATGAGAACGATAAATTTGAGAGTGAAGGGAATATTTTTAATTTTTTGCAAATCTAATTTCTAACATTCTAAAATATGTACCGGTTCATATACTTCCATCAGAGGGAAAAGTATCTGGTAATAATCTATACTTACTTCCCTGAGTTGCTGGCTTGATCGTTTTTTTTTTCATTGATATTATTTTTTGTTCTTTTGCTGTTCTGTAATGAAATTTATTAATATAACACAAGATCTTCTGACATTTTTCTTGTTATTGCATTACCCGAATTTTCGGCAGTCCACATTATACCCAAAGTTAATATTATATTATGATATTGAATACATTGGACTGTTATGTATTCAATTTTGTTTGAAATTCAAATGTCAGTTGTTCCAGAATATCGCCGTATTGTTCCCAATATAGCCTATGAAAGGTACCTACGTAGTAGGGGTAACTCTTTGAGTAAAAGTACCGATCATTCGCACTGTCTTACATTCAAATAAGACAGCGATGTTCGGTCATTTACCTGGCGCGTCAAAAATGCAACCTTCAAACCTCGGCAACCCCTATTAGGTCCAATTTTTTTGCAGGCAACCATATATCAACGTGTTCACAATAAAACAGAGCCTATGCTGATATAATTTTTTTTCTATTATCACACCGGTGAAATTATCTCATTTCGACATACCTGTTTAAACCAGGCAATCAGTAGTTCGTCCAGGTAAATTACAGGCAACTCTATGTTTTCAGATTCTACATGTTCCATACTACAAGTCCAGTATGAAATTTTCTTATTATCATGATGTTGCAAAATGTCATGAAAAATCATTTTTGAAAAAATAATTAAAAATACTTATATATATATATATATATATATATATATATATATATATGGTACATTCTGGCATCCTCCCATGTTAAAATCGCGGTAAGAGTGGCATCCGCGGTAATGTGGCATCCGATATACGGATGCCACTTTACCATCAGCTGAAAATCACACAGAACGGTTCAGCATGGCATCCTCTATACGTTGCGATGATAATCAGCTGGACGCCAAATTTTACCATTTCTGAACGTCCTGTATGTCAGAGGTTCCGCGCGATCGAGTGTGGTGGCGCTCTCGTCACACTCGTGTATATTATATTCACGGATATGTATATTCTCGGTTTTACCTGTAGCGGTTGAAGTGGCATCCGGAGCAAGCGGCATCACTAGAATGTCGTTCACGGGACGAATTTTATGGCTTTATAGACGTTTTTTGCATCGTAAAGAGATAAACATAACATTGCAGCTGGCGGGAGAAGATATTCTGTCAGGATTTTAATATGGTGCGCGAAATCTGAAATTGAACAACCAGTTCTGCTTCTGCATTTGTGCAAGAATGATCATGATCAATTATTAGAAAGATTCATCCTGAAATATATTCATTGAAATGATGAATTATGATATTTCAATCGTGAGATTATATTCTTCACGAATTATTATAGGAAAAATATTGAAAGGCCAGTCGACTTGAATTATGTGAAAATTAGATGAATGGAAACTTTGTTTGGTTAAATTAGATTCAAGATGAGGAAGAAATCTTCATTATTTTTCTAGTATACAGGGTGACACAGACTCATTGTACACCCCCACTTTCTCCCTTATTTCTGTAGCTATATTTCTGAAATTTCGAACATTGAATATACTTTTTGACATATTCAAGAAAAAAATCCAATTTTCGGTTTTTCCGGAAATGACATCAACTTTGGATTTTCAAATAGGAAACCCGGTATATTACATTTTTGAAGTCTCCATAATTTTCTTCATCTAATGATACCTCATAGTTGATATTTGATTCGTCAGAACGCCTATTTTATTTTTCGATCTAGGGAGCCATGAACTCCCTAAAATTATTCCAAATAATCAAAATAATGCTACACTATAGTAATTTTGATTTAAAAAGTATCGTGGTTCGAAATACGTACCAAAGAATTAAGTCAAACCTTCTTTCACTCGAAACTCCGTTTTGTCAAATGGTAGCATAATGCTACTTTGACGTCATTCGAAAGTACCATCGGTGGGGTATCCATCCATATCAACTTTTTTTCTGTATAACCAATACGAACACGATAATGGAGTTTAGACAAGTTTAAGTATCTTCTCGGTTCAATCACAAGGTAGCTATCGAACACAAACAACAATCTGAAGTTGGATTTTTTTTATGGATATGTCCAAAAGTGTCCTATAGTGAGTATATTCAATGTTTCAAATTTCAAAAAGATAGATACAGAAACAAAGGAGAAAATGGGGGTGTACCATGTGTGTCACACTGTTTATCCGAAACGGTGGAAACTTTCCACCTGTGCTTTATTAGATAATGATATTTCAGGCTAATAACCATTATCTCCCGTTGAATAGGTAGTGAAATAAATATATTTCGTGATTTCAAATATTAATTTATCCCATCCAGGATGATTTACCGTGATGGTCTATCAGACGTTTGAGGAAACTTTCATTTTATTCCGAGTTCTATCCAACTTCTGGTTCAGGTACTCATGGTTCCTGGATATAATTGCAGAAAAAGTTTATTTCTTAAAAATCTTTGCTATTTTCGATGATGCCGATAGGTCGTATTATAGGATTGTTCGCGGTTTGTACTAAAAATGTACAGGGTTTTGTTACGAACCTGGTTTTCATGAGTGACCGAATCACTCGAAAATGCGTCGCCTCGAATTTTAACACGAAAAACTACTGATATGGGAACGACGTGTACGTGTACATACACGTATCATCAGGTTGATATATTAACTTAGATTCTTTGTCGGAGCAGAAACTCTTATTTAAAAATTATCATTTTGAGTTGACATTTTGTCATTGTTTTTTGTTGCACAAATACAATATACCTATTTTAAATCATTTGTTTTTTTCTGAATAAAATATTTCTATATCTTCCTGATCATCAAAATAGGTTTGAATTATATATTTTTAATCTATTCTCAGCGTTGAAACTTTTTCATCGCATTGCAACGATAAAAAAATATAAAGTGAGTACCTATTTCATATTTTGCTCAAAATCTATTTCTCGAATGGAACTCCGAGAATTATGATCAATGCATATATTTAGTACACAGAAATATTCTAAGTTTTAGATCTGTCAACAATCATATTGAGAATATGGTATTCCGATATTCACATCAGAATTAATAGGGCCCTTCACACCTACACTCAAGAGTCGACGTCTGAATGGGACACTCAAGTCTCGAATCAAAAGTATTAGTCTAAACGGCAATTCTGCGTGGACGTTGGAACGGAGATGGCGTGCGGGAGCATCGACGGTTTTGAACGCACTCCAACCGAACGTCAAGAGTGTCAGTGTGAATCACAGTTATGCGTGAGGTTAGAAGTGAGGTTAGAAACGTAGATCGCTGCGTTCATTTTAGTCGTTTTCTCTCTAGTGCCTCGTGCAAATTCAAATTGTGCTCAGGACGTCTAGACATGGCAGACAGCAGATGCTGGAGCAGGGAAGTGTTAACGACCTTTATTGAAATGTACAGAGAAATGCCCTTCCTATGGAAGATCAAATCAAGAGAGTATGTCAACAAAAATCTGAAAAATGAAGCTTACGACAAGCTCGTTGAATTTTGCAAACCCATTTTTCCCAGTGCTACCGGGATTTCGCTTACAAGAAAATCCAAAGCCTTCTCTAAACTTCTTCACCCAAATACGACGTTTCCTTCCTAACTTTTTCCGCACATGCACGAAACAACTAACAGCAGCCAAAACAACAGCCCGTTCGTTATTATTGCTTCCTACTACAGCCATATCAGGAGAGCACTGATGAGGTTTGGGCGTGTGGTGAAAATTTTCCAATTTTTCCCCTTCCACACGCCACTCAGAAGTGAGGTGAAAACTGGAAGTTTATCCTTTACAAGTACACTTTTGAGTAGACGAACCTAGGTGCCGCGCTTTCGTGCGGTTAAGAGTGTGGTGTCCAAAATCAACCTACTCTTGCGTGGCCCACTCTCGAACGGCAGACGCCTGACCGACAGTTCTGAGCGCACGCTCTTGCGGGAAGACAAAAATTTGGAGTGTGGAGTTTTAACCGCACTCAAACTTCGACTCAAGAGTGTCGCGTTCAGTCGTCGACTCTTGAGTGTACGTGTGAGGGGCCCTAATCTCAATATGGCGAAAATATTTATTTGTACCTACTTTGATTACAATTTTTTCGACAAAACATAAGAATTTCAAACGAAATATACAGCGTCATTCATTCAGAATGGTGATTGGCTGAATCTCGGAATATTTATCTTATATAATCATCGTTTTGATGTCTCCAATGGATAACGTAGGATTGAACAGTTGCACCAAATGTGCAATGGATCCTGCCTTTTTGTTGTTCAAAATAATTATGTATTTTTTTCATTTGCAATATCACATGCATAAATAAAGGCCTTTATTATTATTATTAATTAATATGTTATTCTGAGGATCATCTTCGATATGCCACGAAAGGTTTTTGAGGATTTTTTTAGAATACGTGATATAAAAAAACAAATCACGAATAGTTAATCGAAACACGGAAAAATCGCATTTCATATATAGTTGTCAATCCCAGAAGTCTGTCAAATTGAATCTATACTTCTCCATTTCTGAATAAAATAGCATCGAAAATTCAGGCGTTTGAAATTTTTTGTATATTCTGAATTAATGTGGGCGGAATCCAAATCAAAACAAATAATTTAACTTTTGAATCTGAAAAACATGATTATCGCATGAATAAACAATTACCAATTACGCAATTGATAACGAAATGAAAAACTATTCAGTCAAGTGTGACAATTACTTTCAGCATTTCGTTAAATCAAATGAATAAAACATCTTGAATGAGTTCCGATCACGGACATGAGAATTATATCGAATTGGCAACATTGCTGGAAGGCAGATTACCTGAAAATGGAATATATAGAGGCCGAACTGTTTCCTACTTGTATCAAAATATACGGATGTCAGTCCATCCGCTAGATATAACTGTCGGAATGTACGGTGCAAACTTTCTTGAATATACACCAATATACACGAGGATGCAGGCCTATACCGTTTCGGAAAAGATGCCAGTTTGTTCGTTAGATATATATATATATATATATATATAAATATATATATATATATATATATAAATATATATATATATATATAAATATATATATTATATATATATATATTATATATATATATTATATATATATATCTATATATATATATATATATATATATATCCAACGAACAAACTGGCATCTTTTCCGAAACGGTATAGGCCTGCATCCTCGTGTATATTGGTGTATATTCAAGAAAGTTTGAACCGTACATTTCAACTTCCAGTTATATCCAGCGGATGGACTGACATCCGTATATTTTGATATAGGTAGGAAACAGTTCGACCTCTATACAGGGTGTTTCCTTAACATGCGGCAAAAATTCAGGGGGCTGTTCCTTGGACTTTTCTAAGAATATTTTGTCCTTTGATGATTTTTGAAAAACCTCTTTGGTTCGAAGATACAGGGCAAACAAAATTTTAGATAATAACATTTTATTATGAAAAATTACATGAAAATTTAACTTAACCAAAAAAACTGTTGAAAATGACAACCTCCAGCCAGCATACAAGCATCCAATCTTCTCCTCATTGACTGCCGAACCCTTTCAAAAACACCAGGATCATTTCTTATTAAGTTACACCCAGCAATGATCCGATTTCGCAAGTCTTCCACATTTTCTACTGGAGTGGTATAAACTAATGATTTTAGATGGCCCCATAGGAAATAATCTAAGGGGTTTAAGTCCGGGGAACGAGCAGGCCATAGTTGTCAAACACATTTAAAAATAAATTGTACCTACTTAGTAAACACAGTGCGGTACGCATTTTTATTTATACTATTATCAATTTTAAAAATATGAAAAATGTTGTTCGCCCTGTATCTTCGAAACAAAGAGGTTTTTCCAAAAACATCAAAGGACAAAATATTCTTAGAATAGTCCAAGTAACAGCTTCCTGAATTTTTGCCGCATGTTTAGGAAACACCCTGTATATTCTATTTCCAGGTAATCTGCCTTCCAGCAATGTTGCCAATTCGATGTTATTCTCATGTTCGTCATCGGAAGTCATTCAAGATGTTTATTCATTTGATTTATCGAAATGCTGGAAGTAATTTTACACTTGACTGAATGGTTTTTTATTTCGTTATCAATTGCGTAATTGGTAATTGTTTATCCATGCGATAATCATGTTTTTCAGATTCAAAAGTTCTATTATGTGTTTTGATTTGGATTTCTTCCACATTAATTCAGAATATACAAAAATTTCTAAATCTCCTATATCAGTAAGCCTGAATTTTGGATACTATTTGATTCAGAAATGGAGAAGTAATGATTCAATTTGAAAGACTTCTGGGTTTGACAACTATATATGAGATGCGATTTTTCCGTGTTTCGATATAACTATTCTGGATGTGTTTTTTCATATCACGTATTCTAAAACAAATTCTCAAACCTTTCGTGGCATATCAAAGATGTATCAGAATAACAAATTAATCAATAAAAATAATAAAGGCCTTTATTTATGCATATAATATTGCAAATGAAAAAAAAACACATACTTAATCTGAACAACAAAAAGGCAGGATCCAGTGCACATTTAGTACAACTGTTCAATCCTACCTTATCCATTGGAGACATCAAAACGTATAAAATTCCCACTGGCATGAGGGCTGACAACCAAGATATCAAATACATCAATTTATCCTATATTAGAAGTCATTCCCTCATTGGAATCGACTTTCATCTCTTCACATTCTACCGCGAAAAACTCTTCTCTATTGAACAAAAATACCCAGAAATACTTGCCAATCTTGCCATCTTGGCAACTGCCAGATGACTTCTATGGTGATCGTGGTGGTACTATAGGAAATGATATCAAAGAAGCAGCTGCACCCAAATTCCCGTTTTTCGACGTTTCTAGCTCTCGTCTGAAGAGGAACATCTCAATGGGATTATATTTACATGCATTTATTTCTGAGGACAACTGTGAAGGTACCTAATTCATGTAAATCAATAAAATCTATAACTTTAGCAGTATTAACTGAAATTCATTATATCAACAAAATTTTGCAGATTTTCGACGAAGTTTAGCTCGGAGTTCAGCGATATCGATCCTTTTAATACGTCCATTTCTCAATTTGAAAAACTGCTAGAACAGAGGCTATCACAATAAATATTAAAAGAAAAATTTTCATTTTGTACAATTTCAACTATTGTATGATTTTTTCCACGTAATTTGTGAATACTTTTTTGGATTGGAACCCCTTTTTATATTCCTATCTTTCATAAATTAAATTAAATGAAAATAAATGAAAATCTCGGAGATGTTATAGTTTGATTATTCGAACCATCAAAACATGCGAAGAATGATAACACATGCATCATGGTACGTTTCAAATCAAACAATTCAAGAAGACTTGAAGGTACCATATATGTGAAAGGTGTCATCAAGAAAAAAAGCGGGAATCACCACATGAACCACGTAAATATTTTACTTCACCTCCTAACTGAAGTGCACAACGATAGGGATAGGCGACTCAAACGAGAATGTCCAGCAGATCTGAAATAGATGTCAAAAAAACTGCCACTGCGTAGGACCTCTCAACGACACTTGAAAGCACTCAGCTCTGTAGCCAGCAGATAAGCTTATAGAATGGATTTATTCTGATTGTTCGTATTGTTATAATAATTAAAAAAAAATCGATGGAAACAAAGTTGAACAAGCCGAAAACGAAAAATCACACATTACTTTTCTAACAAGAAAAAATCCCACACATTCACTCTGTTACTGATTTTAATTAATTAATTATACTTATAAGGTTAAAAAAACTTTTCAAGTTGTTGGCGGATAAACGAGCTTTTGTAAACCCCAATGAAGTCAAAAGCCTACTTTAGACTCACGTTTCGAACCAAATCTCTGCATAATCGTATTGAACCCCCCACGGAAAGATTGATAATTTAAAAAAAGGGAATTGAAATTAGATGAATTCCAAATGAAAAAAATTACCTGCAAAGACAACGCATATAATATCTACGGTCTTATAACTGTTATAGTTTTTTGGTGCGACTTCGAAGTTCTCAAGGCAGAACGAAAATAGATCAATCCACAGTTTGGTGATAAGAACAAAATAATGGGTGTATTCTGCTTCTTATCTTCTAATCGTGCGGTACAGGGTACAGATCTGTAACGTAGGATTGATCTTCACCTCTTTGACCACCTTACAGATTTGAGAATAATGCATTTTTCAGTTCCTAAGTACCTGTGATTAAGATAAATGCAGCAACAACTTCAGAATTATTTACGGATCTGATAGTCGATGAAATCGTATGCTACAGATGAAAAGCAGAATTCACCCATGAATCGGAAAGAATTGTACAGGGTGATTAGGTTTGAGTTTGCTATAAGATTCATTACTGATTATATAAGATAAATTTTCCGAGATCCAGCCAATCACCATTCTGAATGAATGACGCTGTATATTTCGTTTGAAATTCTTATGTTTTGTCGAAAAAATTGTAATCAAAGTAGGTACAAAGGAAAGTTTTCTTCATATTGAGGTTAATTCTGATGTGAATCTCGACATACCATATTTTCAATATGATTGTTGACATATCTAAAACTTAGAATATTTCTGTGTACTAAATATATGCAATGATAATAATTCTCGGAGTTCCATTCGGAGTTTTCTCCACTTACTTTATCAACATTTGAGAAGAATCAATAGATTTTGAGCAGAATATGAAATAGGTACTCACTTCACATTTTTTTATCGTTGCAATGCGATGAAAAAGTTTCAACGAAGAAAAAAGATTAAAATATGTATTCCGAATCTACTTTCATGATCAGGAAGATATAGAAATATTTTATTCAGAAAAAACAAATGATTTAAAATAGGTACATTATATTTGTGCAACAAAAAACAATGACAAAATGTCAACTCAAAATGATAGAGTTTCTGCTTCGACAAAGAATCTAAGTTAATATATCAATCGGATGATACGTGTATGTACACGTACACGTCGTTCCCATATCAGTAGTTTTTCGTGTTGAAATTCGGGGCAACTCATTTTCGAGTGATTCGGTCACTCATGAAAACCAGGTTCGTAACAAAACCCTGTACATTTTAGGTACAAACCGCGAACAGTCCTATAATACAACTTATCAGCATCATCGAAAATAGAAAAGATTTTTACGAAATAAACTTTTCTGCAAAAATGTCCAGGGACCATGAGTACCTGTATCAGAGGTTGGAGAGAACTCAGAATAAAATGAAAGTTTCCTCAAACGTCTGATAGACCATCACGGTAAATCATCCTGGATGGGATAAATTCATATTTGAAATCATAAAATATATTCATTTCACTACCTATTCAACGGGAGATAATGGTTATTAGCCTGAAATATCATTATCTAATAAAGCACAGGTGGAAAGTTTCCACCGTTTTCGATATATACTGAAAAAAAAGTGAAAATTTTTCCCTCTAATTTAACCAAATAAAGTTTCCATTCATCTAATTTTCACATAATTCAAGATGACTGTCCTTTCAATATTTTTAATATAATAATTCGTGAAGAATATAATCTCACGATTAAAATATTATAATTCATCATTTCAATGAATATATTTCAGGATGAATCTTTCTAATGATTATGATCATGATTATTCTTGCACAAATGAAGAAGCAGAAATAGTTCAATTTTAGATTTCCCGCACCATATTAAAATCCCGGCAGAATATCTTCTCCCGCCAGCTGCAATGTTTGCTTATCTCTTAACGATGCAAAAAACGTCTATAAAGCCATAAAACTCGTCCCGTGAACGACATTCCAGTGTTGCCGCTTGCTCCAGATGCCACTTCAACCGCTACATGTAAAACCGAGAATATACATATTCGTGAATATAATATACACGAGTATGACGAGAGCGCCACCAAACTCGATTGCGCGGAACCTCTGACATACAGGACGTTCAGAAATGGTAAAATTTGGCGTCCAGCCAATTATCATCGCAATGTATAGAGGATGCCATGCTGAACCGTTCTGTATGATTTTCAGCTGATGGTAAAGTGGCATCCGTATATCGGATGCCACATTACCGCGGATGCCACTCTTACCGCGATTTTAACATGGGAGGATGCCAAAATGTACCATAGATATATATATATATATATATATATATATATATATATATATATATATATATATATATATATATATATATATGTACAGCGGGACATATGGGAACCGATTCGGAGATCCAGCGGTAAATGTGGGGACCTTTGGTACTTTTTGGACCGGACCCAATAGTTTTATAGACGCTGTGGTATATGCGACGACCGGTCCCAATTTGGTTCCATTGGTGTATAGGTAGATATGGGTACCGTTTTCGAAATAGATAAAACGGTAATTATTGGGACCAGTGTACATATCGAATACGGAATTTCTTGGTCAAGTACAAATCTACTTGGGAATAACATTTTCATTCTTTCTGGAATTTTGATCTATAATGCATTAATAGTTTTTTGAATATTCCAATCATTTTCAATTTTTCTCCCGTATGGATATTCATAAACACAGAAATACAAAATAATATCATAACCTAAGTTATATCTTTTGAATTTCTCAAGGATCGAATTGTATTCGAGTTACTCGAATATTCACCATTTTATTGAAGATTCGAGAACGAAACAAATCAATCTGAAGAAAATATCTCTTGTAATGGATACCGTTTCCAGAATACTTAGATAAAATGGTTGTTATTAGGACCAGTGTACATTTAAAACAAGTAATTTCACGTGAAATACAGATATTCCTGCCTGGAAATAATATTTTCATTCTTTGAGGAATTTAATTTTCTAATGCGTGAACCGTCTGTTGGAGATTCCATTCATTTTCAATATTCTGCTAGTATCGACAGTTATAAACACAAAAAATGAAATAATAACCTGACTTATGCCTATGATCTTCCTTAAATAACAAACTGTATTCGAGTTACTGAAACATACAATATTTTATTGTGGTCTTACTCAAGATTTATCGTCCGAAAGAATAATTGAAGTTTCGAGCACGAAACGAATCAATCTGATGAAAGTATCTCTTGAAACACCTACGGTAGTTCTAGCTCAGGTTACCGTATATTAATTCACCAATGAAATACCCTGTATAGAGTACATCCCAAATTGCTTGATTTTGGCTGTTTTTTGTACTTCTAGACTAGATTTCGGAATTAGGCCATAACTTTTTCATTCTCGAAAACATCTAAAAACGATTGAAACTTTTAAGAACCATTTTTTCAATAGGATTATGACATCATATTCAGTTTTTTCAATTTCTAGTTTATTGCGTTCGTATTTGAAATGAAAAATTTGTTATTTCATACTATATGAAAAAATGGAATTAAGTGCTTTATTTCCAGGGAAAAATTGCCTGTACTACCTTTAAATCGTTTTCAGATATTTTCGTTAATGAAAAGGTAGTGGCATATTTTAGAAATCGATGACCATGATGGAACCTCAATCACACCCTTTCCTGACATCAAGCTCAACTTCAACCTTCAGCAAAAACGCAAGTTCTAAAAGTTTTGTTCGCATATGACTAATGTCGATTACAGAGAAACATTTTTAAAGCCAAAAAGTTGATATATACGAGTTACTCTCAGGGCCGTTTTTAACCTTTTGGAGGCCCTGGGCACATGAGGATAATGGGGCACCTACGAAGAATACCACATACAAAATAGAAATACAGAGGAATTCCCTACCGCCGCTAATGCCGTGATGTGATTTAATTATCAAGTCGGGGAATTCTGCCGATTTACAGAATTTCGCCCTGAAATTTCTTGCAGTGGCGTGGAGCAAAATTCGGCCTCCCCCCATCTGGGGTGTCCTCTATAGATCTATTATTCATGATAAGTTTTACCTGAAGTTTTTCATAGAGAAATAATGAGAACAATGTAATAAAAATAATTTATATATTGAAAACAAAAATTTCTAAACGAAATTATGTAAATTCTGATATAAAAGTAACTAGAAACTACACCATTTATTCAGATTTGTCAATAAAATTTTAGAAAATATCAAATGAAATTCAATCGAGTGATCCGAAATAGATTTGATGTTTTCTGAAATTCAATTGACTAATCTGAAATTCAAATGACACATTCTGAAATTAAAGTGATTAATCTGAAATACACTTGACGGTTTTTGAATAACACTTGAAAATGGTGTAGGTAGAAACACATCAATGTGGTAAGAATTTGAAAACATTTTTATAAGAAAATTGGATCACCTTTTTTATTTTTTTTCTACAAACATATCCATCAACTTGTCGATAACCAAGCTTTTGGCCACTTCTTGTCCAAAGCTGAGTAAGCTCGAAAGTCTGATAGACATGTTTGCGACATTTTTAAGGAGAGTACCGAAAAGCTTGACGGTATATTGAGAAACCCCTCAATAGAATGAAATTATTGGGGCGTCATTTCAAGCTTTTAGTTTGGCTTGGGGGCCCCTTTGGTGCCGAACCTACCAGCATCGCGAGTTCTGTGGAGCCCTCTGATACGCCACTGATTTCTTGTCTTGTAGGGCTGTCTGAAATTATGTGGTTAAATGGGGATTTCTCCGGAAGCTTCCCAATAAATACAATAATGTAAGAATGTGATCAACAACACGGTTCGAACAGATGTTTTATGGCTAACCACCCCAACAAATAACACAGGCTAATAATTGCTCTTATCTAGTGTATGCCAGTATAAGCAAGGGTCATAAAAATTGCAACCTTCGAGAACTTGTTGATAGAAAACTGGGAATTCCGATCCATGGACTTGTGAATGATCACTCCCGCCTTTTTACCTGAAGGTCATTTTAGTACGCAAAAGGGAATTTTGAAGGAAAGAACCGTTCAGATCTTTTCGAAAAAATCAGTTCTATAATAATATGAGGGAATTTTCTATGAAATGGGAAATTTCCAAACATTATTGAGGAAATCTTCGTTCTTCTTGATTCAGAACAATTGATCTGAGCGGGGCCCCTATCGATCGCGGGGCCTGGCACCTGCCCAAAGTGCCCTACGCGGAAGAGGGGCCTGGTTACTCTGATATGTTCTGAGTATCGCTCCGTGAGTTTAACAAAATACTCAAATCCAATCGCTCTGGGCGAGTTTTACCAAATATCAAAATCCTGTCTGATCGCAAAAGCGACTCTTCAATTCCTAATCGCTATTCTGGAGTGCAAACTTCGAAAAAATGCAATTAGAATGGGGATTGTTCCTTTGTTTCGAGAAAAAACCAAACGTTTCTCACTCATTTAACATTGCCTATAAAAAAAAATTATTGAAGAAAATTTTCCATATTAGTTCTACAAAATTTTACTCTTCGCCGATCGGAAAAACCCGAACACTTTTATTTCATTCCTATTTTAAGGTTAGGTTCGCATCAGACACTTCACAAACTTCAACCTCTTGTTAATGAAAAACGAAATTAATCTGACAGCATATGACGCTATCCAAATGCAAGCAATATTGATTATTTCTTCCAACATTTTTCTTGAACTCAAAACAAGGTATTTGTCATAGTCATGAACATAATTTTGTCTTCGTCAACTCTAACGTAATGAAGATAGCAAGTAAGAAAAGAAAGCAAATACAGAAATGCTCCGCTAATTGGTCAAAATGCACACTACGACAATGGAGAAGGCTGTTTTATTCATTAGAATTTCCATCTCTACATACATATTCTGATTCTCGTTTTCGAGAATATTTCGAAGGAATTGTTTGTTCCTACTGTCATGACATATCAAAAATGCAGGTCATTCCGAAAAAAATTGATTTCAGGCCTTCGTTAAATGAACAAACAGACATAAAACGAACAAAATTCAACAAAGAACAAAGTTTTCCGTAAATCAAAAAGTTTTGGACGAACTTCAACAGATCAGAGGATCACAAATTTCACGAAATTGATTCTTCATAACTTCAAATGCTTTTCAAATAAAAAATCTATTCGAATATTATTCATGCCTTTCAACTGTATCTGAGTCAGGAAAAATTTGATAACGATAATTTCATAATGAAATAACAACCATTACATGAATTAAAAAAGTGTTGCCGGCAACATCGAATACCCCAGCTCCTCAAGTCGGAAGCTTCGACTTTTACGATTTTTAAATCATTATGATCAAGCGGTGACCGATACGACACAACAGCTGCATTGCTAAACGTAAACACAAACAAAGACAGAAGATAATTTTTCATGTTAGATGTAACAACCAACAATTCGCCCGAGGACGATAACATTGGATTTGATCTGGAAATCTCTTTTCATGCGTAGTTTGATACTTTTTATTCGGGAGATTTTTATACGAGATTCAAGCCATTTTTGTAGGAAGGATATCTAGAATGCATGTGCAAAATGAAAAATTTCGTGATAATCGAATTTGTATACCATGATGTTTCTTTGTTTTTGAGTTAAGGTTACAGACCGAAATTGACAGTTGGGCAATTTCAATACCTATTAGTTGGTCATTACAATATTTTGTTTTTCCATTTGTTCGTTTCCTTCAAAAAAAACTTCACAGTTCTTGATCGAACAAACCACCTGTGAATAGTTCCATAAATTTTAACGAGCAGCGTGTGGAAACTGCTAGTTGTATTGATACGATATTCAATATTCAGATTGACTGGAACTCATTGAAATTTTCACTTCGAGTTTCTGCAATTTTGTCTCAAAACTGTAAACGATTCCTCTAGTCATTATATTCAGGAAAATTTAGTCTTAGTAAGTACCTCATGGCATTTCAGAAGATCTTTCCTCCTAATGCGGCTCTCATAATATTCTCGTGAAACGCTGTTTCTGTATATCTTGTTGGTCCTTAAATGTAAGGTCGTACCGGAATATATAGGAGATGTAAAAATCGAATGTATTCATTTACAATGAACAGAAGCAATTGAATCTTTATGTATACTTAAAAATGCAAATAATCCAGAATGCAACATCCATAAAATAAATATACATTCGGTCTGCATATATCTGACTTTTAAATGATGTAACTTCTTCGGCTATTTCATCAACCCTTCTGTAACTCATATGTTCATATTTTAAAAGCTTCCAGAAACATGGTTTCGACAAACTATATCATGTATGGTTTTCGACGAATGTTATCATGTATGTTCTATTATGAAAATATTGCGATATTTCTAGTCGAAAAGTGCTTGTTGAAAGTTTTAAAACTCTTTCAGATATTTTCGAAAATGAAATAGTCATCTTGGAACTCGATGAAATATTAAAATTTTGTTACATCTTCTAAACAAATGAAGATATCTTGAAACGGATTTCACGGAGCCCAGAACTCCTCACAACATTTTTACCTATCTAGTCTGAAAGGTCTGGGATACCCACTATATATTGTATGGATCGCATATACTGATACACATTTACATTTTCTAATATACATAACCTTTCATTTAATTATGTTCATTGCAGAAATAAAATTATATCGATTTTTTCATTTCATATTCATTCCGGTACACAAAGGGTACCATCAAGAACAGATATAGTGGTAAATATGGGACATCTTGAAAGTACATTGCCACGAGGATACTTACCTTTTGAGATATCGAGTCTAGAATATTTTCGAATGCTAGCGATATTATTATTTTTCCTTCAATGCAGGTTAGTCAAGTTGTGGCTACCGATGATATGTGTTAGTTTCAAGCCTTATTTTCATTTTTCACTCAAACTAGGGAAGAATTTTATAGTTTTTTCTTTCTGTTTATGAAAATGCACAGGTTTAAACAATGAACATTCTCGCGTTTGAACATTTTCGTTGAAATTGCGACAAAAATATTGAATTCAAGAAACTTTCATCAATCCGGCTCAGGATTATAATTTTTATGATTAATGAAATATCATGATATCGTGAAATTCTCGGACAATATATCCCATTCCCTGCCACGATAGCAGTCTTTCTAGGGTGACAAGTTCAGAGGGTTACATTCCTACCAACTTTCTTAAATGAATAACCCGAACGTAAAAACTCCTTGTATATGATGAATAAGTACTTTGTTTTTTTTTCAAAATTTGCTATATTTTATATGAATATAGAGCGAAGTTAAACTTGATAGCAGTTGGTTAGTTGGTTTATGCTGAGATTTTCACATGTGTATGTGGCGTTATTAATGTTACAAAATTAGAATTAATCAGATATTTTTTCTGTATGTTCTTACTGAATCTTCGAATTTTGATTGAAATAGAAAATTATCTTAATATTGAACTAACATACCTACCTACAATACCAAAATCAAATTTTCTATCAAATTCCAGGGTGAATGAAAAAACAATCGAATTAATCGGCACTGGTCATATTACTGATCAAAACCGGATTATTAAAAAATTCACAAAGAAATCATGATATACTCAGAGTGCCTTTTCAAAGTTGAGTATATTTTTGGTCTTTACCCAAGCATTCATTTTGTATCAGTCAAATTCAAACCCATGATAAAGGTGAAATCAAGTATTTCATATCGAAACAGAAACGATTTGGATAACTTACAGAATGTACAAACGAGAGAATGGTTCATAATTCAAAAAAAATCTTTATTTTTACATAGACAAAAAGAAAAAATGATTTTCTTAATTCGAGTAAAATATGAAATACCTGAAACTAACACATATTATCTATACCCTATTTTCAACTAATAAAACAAATATCTTTCTTAATTTTATTAGCCATAGTGTCAGTAAGTATCTTCGTGGCAATATACATTTCGAAACAATCTAATGCGGTCCCAATAGTTACCACTGTATCCATTTTGGGTGGTACCCATATGTACCGGAATATATAAGAAATGAAAAAATCGATATAAATCAGTTTCTGCAATATACATAATCAAATGAATGGTTATGTATACGTCCAAATGCAAATGTATATCAATGTATGCGATCCATACGATATGTACATTCGGTCCCCATATGTCCCGATATATATATCATCATTAGATTTGCGAGAACTCCGTTATTTCTGATGGACCCCAAAAGCCTGGATTTATATGGGACGTCTATCAGCACTTGGATATATATATATATATATATATATATATATATATATATATATATATATCATTCAATTATATATATATATATATATAATATAATATATAAGTTATGTTCAAAACAACTAGCGCCCTCTATAAGAGTCAGACATCACTCACCCTATCTGTATGTATATATATATATATATATATATATATATATATATATATATATATATATATATCATTCAATTATATATATATATATATATATATATATATATATATATATATATATATATATATACATATATATATATATATATATAGCATAGCGCTTCAACCCTTGCTACTACCCCCAATTTTTAAATAGGGAAGATAGGGTGAGTGATGTCTGACTCTTATAGAGGGCGCTAGTTGTTTTGAACATAACTTTTTTAATATTAGATTCACTAAGCTAAATTTTCAGGGCTCTCAAACATCCTTGAATTCTACACCAAAAAGGTTCTCCTGATGAAACTCGATACTGTGCACCGTTTTCGGAATATTTTGATTTGAAAATTTTGAAGTAGTAATCGATGCTAGCATAAAATATTGGGGATTTTTTGCTCAATTAAAACTTTTATCATTACTTTATACCAGCATCGACTATAACTTTATAATTTTCAAATCAAAATATTCCAAAAACGGTGCACAGTATCAAGTTTCACCAAGAAAACCATTTTGGTGTAGAATTCAAGGATGTTTGAGAGCCCTGAAAATTTAGCTTAATGAATCTAATACTAAAAAAGTTATGTTCAAAACAACTAGCGCCCTCTATGAGAGTCAGACATCACTCACCCTATCTTCCCTATTTAAAAATTGGGGGTAGTAGCAAGAGTTGAAGTGCTATGCGTCCGTAACCTACATCTTAAGTTGTCCCCCTCGAAACAGAAATCGACCTGTCCGAGCATTTCTATCGAAAAAATTTATTTCGTCTGTAATCTCGTCTGTTTCGTTTTCAAATGGCCACCCTGTATTTCGAGATCTAATGCATAAAATGAAAAAACAATTACTGTGCTGAGATCAGTATAAAAATACCTTTCAAATGAGGTAACACTCACCCCATCTTCTCTATTCAAAAATTGGGGGTGAGGGTTGTAGTAGCAAGTGTTGAAGCGCTATGCGTCCGTAACCTACATCTTAAGTTGTCCCCCTCGAAACAGAAATCAACCTGTCCAAGCATTTCTATCGAAAAAATTTATTTCGTCTGTAATCTCGTCTGTTTCGTTTTCAAATGGCCACCCTGTATTGATGAACAATGGCAAGCCACCAACTCTACATCAATGCTTTTGTTTCCTTTGTTTTGTGCAATGTGATGCTCGCTGGTCAAGGTTTAACTGCAGAATGCGAATGCCCATATCATCCAGAAAAAGCCTACTTTGTACAATATGTTCATCTGTAAGTTATGATGATGTCACAATTTGTTGAATGGATGGAACCATCGTAAATGATGATGAAGGTGTTGAATGATTAATTCTGCGGAGAAAACACCCCAACAATCGGCATAGGTTATTCCGAATATATGCGATCATTTCATTCGATGCATCTCACCGTTACATGTCGACCTTATGCATGTGTGAATGCACGTCTGGGAGATCTGTCTTTAGTCATGATTTTCCACTCCAGACTGCGAAATATGTTTTCGAATTCGTTTGAATTGCATTCATCAAGTGGAAGCAGTGAACTCTTGAATATTGATATCACGTAGGCTATAAAGCGTGTCAACGATCAGGCACAAATATTACTTTTCCGAGTAGGCAATGTAGCCTTTTGCCGTAAAAATTCCAAACCTTGAGATGGGTACAAAATTCATTCTATTGCTGTGCTGTTCTGGCAGAACGCTTCTCGATGAAATGAATTTCATCAAACTAAACACTGATGCCGTAGCCAGTGAAACTTGCGTGGTCAGAATAACAGTAAGAAGTCGTATGTAGCAGGATTTTGCTAACCTCAAATTTGATGATGATATTCATTAAGATGATAACATTTGAAATTTTTTCAGTGCCCAAGTACATTGATATACTGAGTGAGTCTTTGACTTATACATATATTTAAACAATAGATTCTAGATGTCAAAAGGACTACTTTTTTCGTATAACATTTTTCTCTATTCAGCCTAGATAAATTTTCATAATGGGCTATGCCAACCCTGGAAACATGACACTGAAGTTTTTTCGAGTATAAGATCTCCCGCATAAACCTTCGACAAAATATAGAAGAAATTTGATTCTGTGAATCTTTTGAATAAAGTTGGATTCAGCCAAAGTAACCAATTTTTCTTATTCCTCTGATATAAATTTGTTTCAATCATGAATTACTCGAAAAATGCGAATTTTACGAGATTTCACGAAGAATACTTAAATTTTCCAAAATGGGCAAATATTCATTAATTGGCACTCAACTTACTTTCAAGAAATGGGATCATAGAATTTCTGATATAATAATGTCATACAATGATATATCTTGGTCAAAATGAAAAAAATAAAACATGTAAGTGAAATTTTGTGTTCGCAGAAGATTTGCCACATTAATTGAAACCCATATTGTGAAAGTCATTTCATTTGATGGAATCATTCAAGAGATATATTGGAAAATTTAATTTTTTTATGTATATTCAACAGCCTGTATCTTTCCAACCGAGCCGAATCGGAAAAAATGATAGTGACAAAAACAGCTTCTTTTGACCTCAGGAATCTCCAGTTTAAATATATAATTACGTTATACACCCCCTGTATTCTAGGATAGCTGCAACATTGTATCTTGATTGAGATATTAATATGACCATGTTACTTTTTAAAAACAAAGCACACGTGTCTCTTAACTTATGCTGAATGCATCATAATACCGAAGATATAAATAGGTTCGATATTTAATTACGCACAAGAATAGTAAGAATAGTGAGACTAGTAAGAATAGCAGTGTCTATTGTCTGTATCCCTTATCAAACGTTCTTAATAAAGCTGTTTTTAAAAACGGTGTTTTTCCCTCAAACAACATAATTGGCGACGAAGATGGGATTGTGCCAGTATCCATATCCAGAACTCCAGAAGACTTCAGTCTCAACTGTCAAGGTGCAACCAGAGATAGATCGAGTCCAAGGCCAGACTTCTTCACAGTGTCAAGAAAAGGAGTACCGACCCGAGATATTCTAACCAGACATCGATCAACCAAACAAGAGAAAAACCGATGACACCTAATACAAAAACGAAAGGGTGAGCAATATCACTATCCTAGCACTATTTCTTCCCAGTTTTATACTGACCTGGTCCAAAGTCATTTCACTCTTCTTCCCAAGTTTTGTGCGTAAAACTCGTACAGTTTTTCCCTAAAGTTTTTCTGATTGAAAAACGAAATAATTCAGAATAATCTATATTTTTCATAAATTCATCACAATAGGTGAAGAAAACTAAGAAGTTATAAACGCATTAAACGATTTAATAAACTCTATTCCTGATTTAACTATGAACGACTCAAAAACGGTAGATTTAACGCTCCCGAAGGAATTTTTCAATCTTCTTCCTAAATACGATGGGGATAAAACAAAATAACATTCATTCTTAGATGCGAGTGATAATTATATAACTCAATTTCAAAATGCGGAACAAATTGTGAAAACATATATTGTCTGAATTTAATTAAAAGTAAATTAATTGGAATTGTTGAAGAAGAATTCCACACATCAGTCCCCAATAGGTTGATAAGTATTAGAGGTTGTCTTGTTAATAAATTTGGAGATCAAGCGAATCTCGATGTCCTGAAGAAACAACTTCAATTCTTAAGAAAACATCGAAAAGAAGATGTATTGTTATTTATCGAAGAAATTAAAAGTCTGAAAATAGGAATCCACTATAGAATAGATTCTGACGTATTAATGAATACATACAATTTATACCCATTTTTGTAAATTTTCTCCCGTACAAATAAGGCCACACAGTTACAAGTAATTCTTTTTCGATTTTGCTGTAACGCGTTTCTGCTAAGTTCAAGGTTCGGGACGCATAGCAAACTAAGTGATTCAATGGTTATTTACCTTGAGATAAGACGGATCTTATCGCAAATCCAGATGCGTCTGTCGTAAGAATGAAATTTTCTTCGAAATCTGGAAATCTCAACAATGGATAATTAATAAGACTTCTTTTACAAATTTCGACTGCTTCAATATATTCAGGTTCATCGATATTTATTTTAGCATTTTGTTCAAACACGCAGTTGCAGGTTTTGTTATTTTGGCAAAATTCGAAATGAATTTTCTGTAATGTCCGACAAGGTCAAGGAAAGATTTAATTGCTTTAGTAGTTCTCGGAATAGGAAAATTGTTTACCGCTTCTAATCTATCTGGATTAGGTTTTATTCCTTCTGGTGTACTAATGTGACCTAAGAATTCAATTTCTGTTTTGAAAAAATGACATTTATCTAATTGTATTTTCAAATTATCTTTCTTGAAAGTTTCTAAGATATTATGGATATCCGCTAGATGTTGTTCAATGGTATCTGAAAAAATAATTATGTCGTTCATGTAAATGTAGCAACATTTTCCAATGAAATTTCTCAAAACATTATTCATTAATCTTAAAAACGTCGCTGGGCCATTCTTCAATCCGAAAGGAAATCGCAAAAATTCATGATGACCGTTTTCTACAGTGAAAGCCGTTTTTTCAATTGATTCTGGATCCAATTCGATCTGATGGAATCTAGATGCTGAGTCAAGCGTTGTAAAATATTTTTTATTTAATAATTTATCTAATATGGAATCTATTTGAGGTAATGGGTATTTATCATCGATAGTTTTACCATTAAGTTTTCTATAATCGATGGCCATCGCCATTTGGTTTTACCAGATAAGTCTCGTTTTTTCGGAACAATTACTACAGGGAAGGACCATGGGGGTCTTATAATTTCCTTTTCAAGCATATCTTTAATTTGATTCTGCACTTCTTCCCTATGTATTTCAGGATATCTATAAATTTTACAATGGACAGGTATTTCATCAACTGTCCTAATTTTATGCTTTATTTGATTTAAAAAATTCAAAGGTTGACCAGGTAATTGTAGAGCATCAATATTAGTTTGGAAAATTTTCATTAATTGATTTCTAATGTTAGGGCCTAAATGGGACAAATCCACTGAGATATCTACTGGATTTTGGCACACCTTTTGATATTGAAAAGGAATTCTACAATATTTAGTATGAAGTATTTGATTCTTGAAATCTAAGTTCAATCCATACTTATTTAAGAAATCTGCTCCGATAAGACCGTCCTAATTTTTATGGAATTTATAAAGAATGAGGGGATGCATATCATCAATAAAAAATTCTTCGAAAACTGGTAATAATACTTTTTCATTTGAGTTTTCTGTTTTCATCCAAGCTGTTAGAGAGGTGAAAAATTATTAAAAGCAAATTTTGGATCAATAAGACAAACAGAACATCCGCTATCAATTAATAACTTACAAAAGAGATTTAGGAATTCTATGAAAAGTAATTGATTTTTGTTGTCAAAGGTTTGATTTAGGTCAATTCGTTGCTTGGGCCTGCTTTTGGAAAATTTCTACTTATATTTTCAGAACTTACATTAATTAGTTCTTCAACGATGAATTCATTTTGTTGCATAGTAGGATCATTAAAGAATTTTTTCTGGGGATTGATTTGGTATTGAGTGGAATACTCGTTTCCTTTTTTAGGACATTTTCTCGTTTGGACAGACATTTTTTCAGGTGGATTGTGATTCCTATAATTTGGATTTGGTTTGAAAACATTTGTTATATTTGATTTATTTGTCGTACCTGAAACTTGTTTCACCGTAGGATAATGAGTGTCAACATTTCGCTGTTTGTATTGAATTGGTTGTGACGGGAATTGTTCACGATAGTTACTATTATTATAGCTTGGTCACTTATTAGGAAAATTTGGATTTCTGAAATTATTATTATTAATTGGATAATGATGAGTATTATTAAAATTTCTATATGAGCCATTATTTCTTGGTTTATTGTTAAAATTATTCGTAGAAGGATGTTTCCACGTATACGCATCATATCTAACTGTGACTTTTGTGATACATAATTTTCTACAATTTGCGTTGCTTGATCGAGCGTCAAGTTCAGCGTAGTTATAAGAGTCGTTCATAACTCAAAAGGACTATTACTTATTAAGACATTTTTAGCTAGTTCATTTGTTGATTCTTTATGCAAATTTTTCATTTGAGGATTCATTATTACGTCAGAATCTATTGTATAGTGGATTCTTATTTTCAGACTTTTAATTTCTTCGATAAATAACAATATATCTTCTTTTGGATGTTTTCTTAAGAATTGAAGTTGTTTCTTCAGGACATCGAGATTCGCATGATCTCCAAATTTATTAACAAGGCAACCTCTAATACTTATCAACGTATTGGGGACTTTAGATGTGTGGAATTCTTCTTCAACAATTCCAATTGATTTACTTTTAATTGAATTCAGACAATATGTTTTCAAAATTTGTTCCGCATTTTGAAATTGAGTTATATAATTATCACACGCATCTAAGAATGAATGTAATTTTGTTTTATCCCCATCGTATTTAGGAAGAAGATTGAAAAATTCCTTCGAGAGCGTTAAATCCACCATTTTTGAGTCGTTTATAGTTAAATCAGGAATAGAGTTTATTAAATCATTTAATGTGTTTATAACTTCTTAGTTTTCTTCACCTATTTTGATGAATTTATGAAAAATATAGATTATTCTAAATTATTTCGTTTTTTAATCAGAAAAACTTTATTGAAAAACTGTGCGAGTTTCACGCACAAGGCTTGGGAAGAAGAGTGAAATGACTTTGGACCAGGTCAATATAAAACTGGGAAGAAATAGTGCTAGGATAGTGATATTGCTCACCCTTTCGTTTTTGTATTAGGTGTCGTCGATGGCGCTACCCTGTCGATCGGACTCCGTTTTTCTCTTGTTTGGTAGATCGATGTCTGGTCAGAAGATCTCGGGTCGGTACTCCTTTTCTTGACACTGTGAAGAAGTCTAGCCTTGGACTCGATCTATCTCTGGTTGCACCTTGACAGTTGAAACTGAAGTCTTCTGGAGTTCTGGATATGGATACTGGCACAATCCCATCCTCGTCGCCAATTATGTTGTTTGAGGGAAAAACACCGTTTTTAAAAACAGCTTTATTAAGAACGTTTGATAAGGGATACAGACAATAGACACTGCTATTCTTACTAGTCTCACTATTCTTACTATTCTTGTGCGTAATTAAATATCGAACCTATTTATACCTTCGGTATTATGATGCATTCAGCATAAGTTAAGAGGCACGTGTGCTTTGTTTTTAAAAAGCACCATGGTCATATTAATATCTCAATCAAGATACAATGTTGCAGCTATCCTAGAATACAGGGGGTGTATTACGTAATTATATAATTAAACTGGAGATTCCTGAGGTCAAAAGAAACTGTTTTTGTCACTACCATTTTTCTCGATTCGGCTCGGTTGGAAAGATACAGGCTGTTGAAAATACATAAAAAAATTTTCCAATATATCTCTTGAATGTTTCCATCGAATGAAATGATTTTCAGAATATGGGATTTAATTGATGTGACAAATATTCTGCGAACACAAAATTTCACTTGCATGTTTTATTTTTTTCATTTTGACCAAGATATATCATTACATGACATGATTATATCAGAAATTCTAAGATCCCATCTCTTGCAAGTAAGTTGAGTGCCAATTAATGAATATTTTCCCATTTTGGAAAATTTAAGTATTCTTCGTGAAATCTCGTAAAATGCGCATTTTTCGAGTAATTCATGATTGAGACAAATTTATAACAGATAAATACGAAAAATTGGTTACTTTGGCTGAATCCAACTCTATTCAAAAGATTCACAGAATCAAATTTCTTCTATATTTTCTCGAAGGTTTAGGTGGGATATCTAATACTCGAAAGAACTTTAGTGTTATGTTTCCAGGGTTGGCATAGCCCATTATGAAAGTTTAAAATGGCTGTATCTTTTTATCTAGGCTGAATACAGAAAAATGGTATACGATAAAAGTGGTCCTTTTGACCTCTAGAATCTATGGTTTAAATATATGTATAAGTCAAAGACTCACTCTGTATATCTATGTGCTTGGGCACTGGAAAAATTCAAAATGTTATCATCTCAATGAATATCGACATTAAGAAAGTCTTCCGGGTATTCCGTTTATCATAAAGAAAACTATCTTCCTAAATCTGATATAGTAAAATAATTCTGAGTAACATAATGCAAATAATGACATCTAGCTGCGTTAAAAGAAAAGTGCTATCTTCACAGCCCGAATAAACCTCTCAAGGCAAACTGTGTGATGTCTAGAAAAGATATCAACACGTTAATAATATTTCAACCTAGCCAATACCTCTCAGTAGTCAAACAAAGAAATGCTACATATGGCGCAGTTCAGAACAAATGAAGATCCCCAGACCCAACTTAGCACCTATAGTGGTTGAAACTTGGGTGAGTATCTTTCAGTGAATACACAACGAAATTCTCTAACTTTCATCAACACATGTAGCAATTCTTTTGCACATGCTGCTTCATTCTTTTCACGAACGATCTATACGAGAATGTAGAAGCCGATCAAATCTGCTGTTACGCAGACGACCTATACTTCTCAATAAATCGAGGCATTTCTGGACAACAAGACATCGAAGTCACTTGAACAGGCAAAAAAATGGTATCATGCAAATGGGCTAAAAATAAATACCGAGAAAACCCAGAAGCACACTGATGCAACTCTAACTTACCTCGGGATAACATTTCATTCTTCGCTTGTCTGGAGTAAATACATCGAGGAGCTGTGTGGAAGACTCTCGACGGCTATATTTTTGATTAAAAGGATGCAACAGATATCGAGTGTGGAAACAGCTAAACTCACCTATTTTTCTGCCTTTCACAGTCCAATGCTATATTTATTTTATTTATTTATTTATCATTAATACATCCAGCAGGCTAATAGCCCATTGATAGGTGTACAAAATACAATTAGTGACATAAAGAGAAATAAAAAATAAAGGAAACAAATATTAATTGGATGGAGCTGAGTATTGTCCTGTTAAACTGCTGAAAATCAAGGAAAAATATATCAACATTGGGAACACTATTTACACTTCTAGACATATTTGCAATTGGCGAATGGAAATGGTGCATCGTATTAGGAACTGGTACATGAAAAGTTTCTACAAATCTGGAGGATATACGAGGTACATTAAACAGTATCTGAGATAACAGACTTGAAGAGTCCAACTGACCATGAACAATTTTGTAAACAAAACACATATCTCTACTTTCTCTATGTTTTCTGAGTGACATCATATTAAATTCTCTCAGTAATGCATCATAACTATAACCTCGCACTGGATAAATCCCATATCTCCTGAAATAAGCATATTTAAGAAACTTTTTTTGAACATTTTCAAGAGCTGTTATATATTTCACATGAAATGGGTTCCAAACAACGCTGCAATATACTAGTTTACTTCTAACTAACGCCAAATAAACACTTCTCAATGATCCTAATGACTTAAATTCCTTACAATTTCTAATCAGAAACACTAAGCTCCTCACTGAAACCGAAATAATATGCTCCATATGAAGCCGAAATGTTAGTTCTGCATCAAAAATGACTCCCAAATCCTTTGACTCGGCAACCCTTGACAGAGTCCCGCCGGCAAGCTCATAATGGAAGGTGAAAGAAACCGCATTACGGGTATATGTCATTACTTTGCATTTACCCACATTCAGATGCAATCTGTTACGCGAACACCAGCTAACCAAGGTATTCAAATCCTCCTGTAGAGCAATACAATCCACTTCATTCTTAATTTCCCTATAGATTTTCATATCATCAGCAAACAGTAATTTATGAGAGGAAATGTTGTCGGCTATATCATTGATGAATAGAAGAAACAGTAGAGGGCCAAGATTTGACCCCTGGGGGACACCGGATGATGCCATGAAGCAGGAAGATCTGATTCCGTCACATTCCACATACATGCGTCTATCAGTTGGAATCAGTATGGAATCATTTTGTGCGGACAAGGTGCCTATATCGAAAAGGTTCTCCTGAAACAAAAAAAAGGCTATAAGAACTCTATATGGGATGGGAAGCACTGAAATCTGTCGTGTAGTTTTCATGGGAAAAAATCCTTACAGTTGTATCATGCTTCATACTTACCTGTATGAAATATGTTCATCAAAATCGAAACAAATTTTCAACTAATTGTCAGTTTCACGATCACAACACATGCGAAAGATATAACTTTGCTCTTCCACATGCGAGACTCACGAAAACCCAGCAAGGTCCAAATTTTATGTGTTTGAAATTATACAATAAATTGCCTGATACCATCAAAAAATTAAATGAACTAAATTTCAACAAGAAAATAAAAGAGCTGTTACTGCAGAACACAATCAATAGTTTGGATGCATTTTAAAATGTTTTATCTTTGTCTAAGATTTTTTTTGTGATAGTGACAAATAATTTGTTATTTATTTTAGAGTTTATTAAACGACAAACGGTGTAACCGGTGACTATTTATGATGTGGTGAAATGGCCCACTCGGGTAACTACTACTTCTTGCACTACAGGGTGATTTTTTTAAGTGTTTCATTAGAAGTTTTCGGGAAAGGAATTTTAATACAAATTCCAGATTTTGCATTGTTGTTTTAGACTATATGATCTTGAGTTGTAAAATATTTTCAAGCAGAATCTACTTCCGGTTCTACCGGAAACGAATGTGAACTTCGTTATTTCAAATGTAACACCCTGTATATTTAGACATATTTTAATTCTTCGTTCAGTTCTGCACTAACTTCAGGTATAATATGCGCAACCTCACAAGCGATTGTTTAGTTATAGCCCAATTGGCAAATAATTCGTCATAAAGATTGTCACAAATAAGTGTTTATATCTTCAAAATCTCTCATTGTTAAATTTTTTTTTCGCAACAGTGAAATAACAAAAAAGGACGCTGTTGCGGTTGCTGCTATAACTTATGAGGAAATTTCATACAGGGTGTCCGAAACAAAGCTTCAAAGTGAGCCTCAATTAAACTATGAAATCTTCTTTTTTTCAAATGGCAACCATATAATTTTGTTCTTATAATCGATTGCTCGTCAAAAATTAGTTAGAGTATGTCTAAAATTTCATGCCTTTAAATACAGTAGTTTTGCCGTTATTGAATAAAATTCGAAATTCAGGAATAAAGTCAGGTTTCTTAATCTAGAAATGGATTTGTTCAGATAATTTTCAAGTAGGCTTTGTCAAAAGTAAATACATCAATTCATTCATAATGCATTGTTAAGAATTATCCTTCGTAATACTTGTTGTTTGATTAATCGGGGACTATGCAGAATCGGAATTTCGTTAACAGTGATGTATAAAATATGTTCTTCATTCAAGGTGAATGTATCAAAATATCAGATTGAATTGTCCATCAGATTAGCCCTCTCGTTCTCCAGACCTGACGTTCTTTAATTTTTATCTATGGGGTACTATAAAATGGGAGGTTTATAAAAATAGCAGTCATTCAAGGAACAAAATTGAAGTTAGGATGCGGGTTGCACTGCGAGAATTATCACCTGAACACCTTACAGTAGGTGGTCGTAGAAGAATTATTAAATTTGAAAATTTATTTGAATAGCATTTATTTAATTTTCGTTGGTTGTTAGGAGAATTGATGTGGAAGTTTTGAATTGAATTTTTTTTTGTTTATTTGATCATTATGAAAAAAGGTGAGAATGACAGTTCCTACCATAGCCTACTAAAAAAACGAGCGTACCAATTAATTCGACTGAAACCTGTCTTTGGTCGTGAAATTGAATTTAATTCAATAACGCCAAAACTACTGATTTTGAAGGCATGAAATGTTCGGCATACTCTTACTAGTTTTTGACGAGCAATCGATTATAAGAACAAAATTATATGGTTGCCATTTGAAAAAAGGAGATTTCATAGTTTAATTAAGGCTCACTTTGAAACTTTGTTTCGGACACCCTGTATGAAATTTCCTCATAAGTTATAGCAGTAACAGCAACAGCGTACTTTGTTTTATTTCACTGTTGCTGTTTGAAGATATAAACACTTATTTGTGACAATCTTATGACGAATAATTTGACAATTGGGCTATAACTCAACAATCGCTTATGAGGTTGGGCATATTATACCTGAAATTAGTGTAGAATTGAACGAAGAATCAAAATATGTCTAAATATACAGGGTGTTACATTTGAAATAACGAAGTTCACATTCGTTTCCGGTAGAACCGAAAGATTTTGCTTGAAAATATTTGACAACTCAAGATCATGTGGTATAAAACAACAATGCAAAATCTGGAATTTGTATTAAAATTCCTATCCCGAAAACTTCTAATGAAACACTTAAAAAAATCACCCTGTATAATTGATCAGATTTTTGTGAATTCGCCGGAAACAGTGTATGTTTGTTGTGTTATGGATAACGCTACTTCAGATAATAGAATGATTTTGTTCGATGCCAAATTTGATTTTTTACATACGTCCGCAGAATATATTGTGGGGAGACGATTTGGCGCGGAGGGAATACTGTATTTTAGAAGCTTATTGGCAGCTGAAGACTCGACGGAACTTTTCGAAAATACACAGTTGAATAGTGCTTTTGAATATTTTAATGGTATATTCATGTTTCACTTCAATAATGTTTTTCCAAATAAAAATAGAAAATTTTCAAAAATAAAAGTAATTGGATCGATAGTGAAGTTCTAGCTTCTAGTAGGCGCTTAAAGGATTTTTTTATATACAGGAATATAAACGAAGAGTTCAAGAGAATTTATACAAACTTAAAAAAAAAGCATTCTATTTTGTTAGCGAGTAAAAAGAAGAACTGCTATCAGAGTCGCATTGTGAATTCGGATAATATTACCAAGGCGACGTGGAACATTGTTTCGGAGATAGAAAAAAAGTCGAATCTCAACTATTGATTAAAAAGAATGTTAAAGTGATCAATGATCCATACGAGGCGGCAACAACATTCAACGAGTTCTTCGTTAATAAACCTATTGATTTGGTTAATCAGATAAGACAAACTATTATCCGTCATTTTGATCATTGTGATTTTAATGACCAAAGTATGATTTTGAGGCCTTATTTTGATGAAGAGTTTATGATTTTGTTGATGCCTAGGCTGAAAAATAAAAAATCTGCTGGACCCCATGAGGTGCCCACTTTTCTTTTGAAAAAAATTTTAGATGTAATAATAACACCATTGTGTTTTTTGGTTAATATGTCTTTTAATATGGAAAACTGGAAAAGTAGTTCCGATATTTAAGAAGGGTTTCTCGAAAATTTTCGAGTATGCATTTTTGTGTTGGACTTTACAAATAAATTTAATGTTATATCGAAGGGACAGCATGGTTTCTGTGGAGAGAGGTCTACAACAACAGCTATGTTGAGTTTTTATAATAAAATTATTGAACAACTTGAGGCAGGCGAGAGCCCTGCTGTTATATTCTGTGGCTTTGTTGTCGATTCTAGAGAAGAGTGGTGTGCGCGGAGTTGCATTGAGTTGGATTTCCGATTTCCTTAGAAATCATGAACAGTATTTGTGTTATAGCAAAAGAGGGAAATTGTTTGAGATGTTTTGAGTCTGATAATATCAGAGTTCATATGGGGGTCCCACAGGGCTCTATATTGGGTCCCATATTATTTATATTAGATGTGGGAAATGTTCACAAAGTGCTTGATGGCAACTTCTATGCGGCTTATGCAGATGATTTTTTCCTTATTGTGTCATCTGGTGACTCTGTTACTTTGGGTCTCAGGGCTTCCCGGACACTATCTAGGATATCAGACTTTTTTAATAGTTTAGATCTGTTCTTCAACACTGGGAAGACTGAGATGCTGAGAATTCATTCTTACCAGAATAGAGTGGATGGTTTGAGTGTGAGTGTGGGTGGTGTAGTTCTCGAGAATAGCCATGATTGTGTGCGGATTTTGGGAATTTATCTCGATGAATTTCTTGGTTTGGGCTCTCATTGCCAAAAATGGTAGGAAAGCTGAATTCGCTTAATTAAGCGAATTCAATTATTTATTCGTGAATTTGAGATCGGTATTGGAGGTTGATCAGCTCCTCATGATTTATTACGCCCAGGTGGAATCGCGACTTCGTTATGGCATATGTCTGTGAGGAAACTCTACGCATGTGGTTGATGTCTTCAAAGCAAAAAAAAAAAATTTTAAGTGGTATGTATGATGAGGCTTTCTCAACGTGAGTCCTGTAGGGGAATTTTTGTTAGGTTGGGTATACTGACAATTCCATGCTTGTATATACAGGAAATATGTGTGTATGTTTACAAAAGGCGTAATAGCTTTTTTCAAGGTAGGGACATATATCAGTATAACACCAGAACTGCTGATCAGTTTCATATTCCCACTGCAAGATTAAAGGTAGCAACTCAGTCTCCTAATTATAGTGGTCTCAAATTGTATAACCATCTTCCTGATGAAATCGAACTTTCCAGGAGTTTATTTGTGTTCAAGCGAAGTTTGAAACAACTTTTGTTGAAGGGTTCTTTTTATAGTTTGAATGAATATTTGTGTCTTAAGTAGTTTAGTTTAATTGTTGTTTTTTTTTTCTTTTTGACAAAGTCCATACAATGTAATGTTGTCGAATAGTGAATAAAGAATATTGTTATTAATATTATTATTATTATTACAATACTGATATATACTGTAGGTACATTCATAAATAAAATATTATTATTAATCTTCACATTGAGGCCGGAAACTTCACAGACCACCCTCGTACATAGCATTACACGCTCAAGCAGTTGCATTATAATCCCTGAAAGCTCTGAGGTAAACACTCAAGGCCGTTTTAAATAACCATTTTTTCGACCCTTCCGGTAGATATTTATCATCCAGAACATCAGCTTTTCAGGGTGGATAGCCCATAACATTAGCAAACTTGGATTCTGATTTCAGTGGTTTAAAATTTGTATTATATAATGTCGAAGACCAAAAGCGGAGTCTCAGTACATAAAAGATTTAATTAGTCTATGTTGTTTCAACATAACCTTTCAAAATCTCCTTCATTTCTACCTTCCCAATACATTTCTTCTATCGATGGAGTTGTCACTTAGATACGATGACTTTGAAAAAGGTTCAAACTCCAGAAAAAATCTTTACTACATACGACGTAAAATGAAATCGGGTTGCATTCATGGGAGAATCCATGACACTAATTCTAAAGAAATAAATTAGGTTAGTTCTATGGTTCCATATTTTTCCAAGAATGATGAGGTATTTCATTTCAAACTGCTTCAGATAATACTTCAACGTAGCAGATTTCACAGAAATTTCATTTGGAGCAAGCGTTCTCTTCGACTGCATTCAAAATGAACTTTACATAAAAAATTCATCTGAAGAGTTGGGATTCCTTCCTGAAACAGATGGCTCGCATTTATTTGTGAAGTAGGTTTAGCGTCACCCTTGTGGAACATTTGAATATTTAATACACGACTGCACCAAAGAATGTCGAAATGGAGAAAGGCCAAATGAGTTCTAGTGTGGAGATGCGTTATCTTTTCTTTCATTAGAATCGGATTGGACGGGTTAAAGTTTCTATTCGCTAGTGATACATATATCAATAACTTACAAATTATAAATCATTGAAAATACATATAATTCATAAAAAAAATTACAGGAACAATAACCAAAAAGAGTATGTTACGAAGTTATTCTAAGGAATATATGCACAGATTTGTGTTCTTTTTATTGAAATCAAAGAAATCCTAGTTCTTTCTAATAATATAAATGCAAAAGTTGTAGTGTGTGTATGTATCTTATCCAGGGTAAATTTTCTCAAATTGATTTTTTTTTACCACCAATAAGGGACAATTTTCTCTTGATGTCAGCTGGGTGTTTTACCAAAGTTGACATCATGATCAAAAACCTTGCAGAAACTTCCTAACAATCCTGCTGAGTTTCTCTTGGAATACGGGGTTGCTTGGGCGCCAGCTATTTTTCGTACTGAAACGGCTAAATAGGGGAAAATAGCAAACCTACCTGGGTAGTCTCTAGTCGAAGACAGGATTCGAGTTTATCTAGGATGTTAGCGATTATTTGCTAGTCAAGAGTAAAGTCTCTGTTAATATATTTCTGTTTTCCCAGAAGGGGAAACTATGACTTTCCTAATCGGGAAATGCCGGGAGAAAGGTAAAGTATAAAACCAGTAATATTAAGAGTTTATGACACAGATAAAAGAAAGAAAGAACAAAGTATCTATTATAAATACAAGTGATACAACAGGTCTGATTGTGAGCACCTTACACGGTTGAAAACGCTTTCCTGATCAGAACTAGCCAGAATTAATATGTACTTATTGATCCCAGAATCTGAATGGCCAAGTTGAACGGTCAGAACTTAGTGTTCGTCGGTTCAATATTTCGCCTCCTTTTGATGTAGGTAAAATTCGTCCGTCTACTCGTGGTGTTTAACGAGACAACGGCGATATGCGGTTTTACACAACCGGGCCAGTCAAATATCGGTCTCTTTGATTTACTTACGGTACTTCGAAAATTCAAAGCAAGAATCAATTTCGCAATCTCAACTCAAAAACGGGGAATTTAAACGGAATTCAATCGGAATCTATACGGAGTTTTGAACGCAATTCAAACATCTATCATCTAAACAGAAATAATTCTGGCTGAAGAGAACCCCGTCTTTTATAACCTCTGGGGAGGGGATACACCTTGTACTTGCGTCGTCGAAAATTTCTGGAATTTTCGACTCCAATAATGCGTTTTCAAACTAGACCATATGTGAAAAAATGCCGTTCTCGGGACCGATCTTCTACTACCGGATGTTTTTCTAACATGTAGAAAAAAAATGAAATAAACATTAACATGAATAAACGGCCTTCTTCCACACATTCGGAAATAATTCCGGAACCAGAAAATTTATAAAATATCTTTAAATGAAAATCGGTTACTTAATTAAATAAGAAACCGAGCTTCATCACAGACTGATTATTTGATTATAGGAATATAGTTCCAGTTATTTAGGTATAGGACCTATATATACGGAAAATTAGGGAAATACAATTATCCAATTGTATTTCCCTAATTTTCGCCTGGTGGGCGGTGTGACAATCAGGATCTAGGCTTCTTCAAGATTTTTCGTGTATAATATAGGACTTATAATAATAACAATAATTTTAATAGTCGATTTGAGCAGACGAAGTTGCACGGGTCAGCTAGTTAATAAAAAAATGAATATTGAACACTTCTGCGTCTATTCTATTCAGAAGTTTCATTTACTTCCCTTTCATATACAGGGTGTCCCACCGGGAGTGCCCATTAGAAGATTATGGAGACATAATCCATCGATCAATTTCAAATTTTGTGTGGATATATAGGCCAAGTAGACCTTCATTTGTGATATATTTTCAAATATCAATGACTTCCGCTTTCACCGGAAATGGTATCAACTTTCTTATTTCAAATGGAACACCCTGTATATTATGAGTTTTTTGGATAGATCTTCGAATGCCACATTCATTTTATGTTTCATTCCCTATAGCCATTTAAAGTCGTTTTCGAGTTATTCACTGTTTTGGGAAAAAAATACAAATTTAGCCTTGTAGAACACTGAAAATTCAATGAAAGCGCAACGCACAATCTCAGATCTGTTTTTTGAAACGGATTACCTAAAAGATATTCGACCCCACTCTGTAGAGAAAATAACGTTTCGATAAACTGGGAGGTAAAATGACAGTGTCAAATTTGGAATTCAAAAAAAGCCAAAAACTCGATTTTTTCAAATGGAAACCGTATATCTGAAATGAACCATTTTCGAGATATTCAGAAATAACGGCTACGAGTTTTATATTATTATAATATGATCCATGTTCGCCCTTTCATGAAAATGTTTCGACTTCATTCAGAATATTTTTCCATGCTTCTGTTGTTGATATTCCTCAAAACTCATTTCATTGTTCAAAGAAAACGACCACTAGTTTTTTTTTACTCCTCATAATGAAAATAACGAGTTATTCTTCGAAAAATATGTTATACATATCGAAAGCTAAGATTGTAATGCAAAACTCATAAAACAAGTCATGAAACTTCCAAACTTTCATTCAGAAATATCAGAATAGATTATTGAATCATAACACATTTTGAAAATTTCGTCCACCTTTTTCCCAACATTTTTCCCACCATCTCATTACTTCTTGGTGGGTGAATTTCCTTATTTATTCTGAAACAGAATTCTGCCAATACATTTCACGATAAATTCTTCAGTTGGAACAAACTTGCATTATTTTGAATGAAGTCATTCTTATGAAAGGGTGAACTTAGATCATATTTGATACCTCACATATTATAATTTGCTCGTTGCTAACAGTTATTTCTGAATATCTCGAAAATGATAAATTTTAGACATAGGGAACCCTTATTTCTTCCTCACAAAAATTGAAATGGGGGTGAAAAAAATTCTGCTTCCATTTGGAAAAATCTAATTTCTGCCTTTTTTGGAATTCAAACTTTCACACTCTAACAGTTTTTCCTGAATATATCGAAAATGGTACATTTTGGATATAGGAAACCGTGAATGAATTCTACCTATTTTTACCTCACAAATTGATATGTGAGTAGAAAAAGTATGGTTTCCATTTGAAAAAATCGAGTTTTTGGCTTTTTTTGAATTTCAACTTTGACACTCTCATTTTACTTCCTAGTATATCAAAACGTTATTTTCTCTACAGAGTTATGTTGAATATCTTGTCAGTAACCCATTTCAAAAAACAGATCTGAGATTGTGTGTAGCGCTTTTATTAAATTCTCAGTGTTCTACAAGCCCCAATTTGTAAATTTTTTCGAAAAACAGTGAATAACTCGAAAACGGCTCTAAATGGCTATAGGGAGTAATATATATAATATTAATGTGGCATTCGAAGATCTATCCAAAAATGACATAATATACAGGGTGTTCCATTTGAAATAAAAAAGTTGATATCACTTCCGGTGAAAGCGGAAGTCATTGATATTCAAAAATATATCATAAATGAAGGTCTTCTTGGCTTATGTCTTCACATAAAATTTAGAAATGATCGAATTATTATTTCTCCATAAACTTCTAATAGGCACTCCCGGTGGGATACCCTGTATATTTTCTCCATGAACCTTCTCAATTGTCACAAACATTTGGAAGGCTTATACATTAATTTAGGAATACATGAATTTAAAATTCCAATGTTGTGAGTTGATAGATTCTTTTCTTCTTACACTTAATTCATCATGGGATTGCTTTTTCCAGACATATTTTTTTCTGATGAGAATTACCGAACTTTATACTCAAATTTGCCAACGTAAAAAAAAATTCATAGGAAAATCTTCTAATGATCACATCAAGATTTCAAATATGTCCGAAACTGTTGAATTTTGGTAATCAATAATATAATGTAGTACAAACGTGAGCAAATGATTACCTAATACTCGTACCAATCCCCCAAGATGAACTTTTAATTCAGAATCAACCTGTATACGATTCTTGCATTTCATGACTCAAATTTTGTTCAAAATATGATAACTGGAGAAAGTAGGTGGTACGCAAATAATATTATTCAGATTAATATGGAAACTGAAAAGTTGTCGGTCATCAATCAGTCACTGCTGAAATTCATCATCTTGGTTACTAGCAGAAATCGGAACGATGCCCTTTATTAAATTTCCCCGCAGCTTTCAGAACAAATTAACTCAAATACTCAGTGTTCGTAAACATTTCACTGTTATTAGTTTTCCTCTGAATGTTGGGGATACGCAAAGTACTAATAATTGCTAGTCGGACATCATATATTATATTCTCATGGTTTTTGAACAATTGATTCATTTCATGTTTACCCTGGCCTGAACTTCCTGGTTTCTACTCTATTTAAATCGGCGGCTCGTCTGATTAAAATAGTCAATACTCCAGCTGTAACTGAAATTCATAGTCTTTGGTCTTTTAATTCAAAATTATTGTTACAGTCGGATGAACTGTTCTTTTTTAATGTAATACCAAACAGACACTCAACCTTTGAGGTGCTCTGCTTTAAACAAATCTTATCGAATGAACATGAGCTGATTGAAAACTGGGAACAATATTCGGAAAATTGCTGATGGAATTATTTTTAATTGTGGGTAACAGAATTATCCTGAGAAATTTTGCTCTCTTAACGCAAATGATTTTAGATCTGCTTGTCCATCTGATGAACAGATATTTAGTGAGTTATCCTGTCTATTTATCACCTGAATCTGCATTACCATGTGCTTAGTCTTTTCTTCTTCAAACGATATCATCAGATTTTTCGATGGTAACTGTCTCACTTTTATTGCATTCTCTGGAACTTTGACTTCGAGCTTATTGAAGACTATAATCACATCTTCCTTCTTGTTCAGTCCTATCAGTATAACATTTTTTCTTCTATGATAGTCATCAGAGGTGCCAGCGTTTTGTAAGACTTCTTTTTTCAAGCTAGTTAGTTCTTTTTTCAACAGTGGTTTTCATGTTTTGTTGCTTTATTCAAATTTCCTTATTTTTACGGTTCAATTTCTCCACAACGTTCAAAATTTCATCCATTGTATTGATATTGAAAGTTACCTCCACTTCCAGAGCTTCAATCTTTTTCAGGATCTGCTTGAACATTTTCTAGATATTACTTCCTCCTTCTCTCCTCTTTTATAAATCTGAACTTCTCTTTCTTTCCAGTCCTCAGTTGATTTCTCTACGGATACCTCAACCGTTTCCTCGTCGTTTTCTAGCATTTCGCAGTTCCCTCACATCCATTCAGTTTTTTTTTTCCGACAAAATCATTTTTCATATCAGTAGATACGCCCAATATCGGCCCACCCACTGCATACTCCGCCACATTGGTTTTTATATGCAGTTTTTCCTATAGGTTTATTGCATACCTACTATACTACGCGACGTATCTACTTTTTCAATATACCATTCTGAAAACCCTATCATAACATGTCGATTGTTAAAAATTGAGCCCCTCAGACGTCATCCTCAACTACGCCTATGGTCCGAACGCACCGAAACGTCACGACGACTTCTCATCTCTGTGAACTCAAGTTAATCTAATTCAATTCTATGTACTACTCAGTTGACAGATCAACTCATGCTCGTTATTAATTGTAACAATCAATCAATCGACCTTTTCTGTATCGACTCTCTCTGAAGATCAGATCGCTCTTGGACCTCTCTTGTGAAATTAGAATTCTCAAAAAGTCACCTCGCAAATTAATTGTACATCTCGTTCATTTTTGGAAGCAATCATTTAGGTGGGTGAACATTTCTCAAAGTCATCTCTCATTAATGCATATTTAATGTTGTTTTCCTGCTTTTTATAAAGTTTGAAAATGTGTCCACGTTTTAGATCATAAAATCTATAAAAATACTGGTAATCCTCTATCATTTTACTCTCAGAAAATCTCTATTGCATTTAACTAATGGAATTGACTCCTCTAAGATACATATTTTGGTATATTTTGCTGTTCTCATGATTTTTCAGATTTCTCTAGACTTTTCACAGTGGAAATACTAGTTGATTGCTCCCAAAAATGAACATTATTCGTGGTAATGAGTTTTGATTCATTATATTCTCATGTGCACCTCATTATCTCAGTGTAGTCATCTCATTTCTCAATCATGCACTTCTCATTAAATTTGCTAATTATTTTTCTCTACTTTCAGATGAATGAACGATCTCAAGCATAAGGGTGAATCATGGAATCAGTCTTCTCTCTCAATAAACTCAACTCAACTTCTCTGAAATATTTGAACGATCAAGTAATTCACACATTGAACCTGATTGACAGTCTCAATCCCTGCTTCACCTTGAGCAGTCTCCTCAAATACTGCCCACATGATTAGATTGGTATGAACTCCTCAGTATAACTAAGAAATTCTCAAGTTCATTCATCGGAAACATTTAGCAAGTGGCAACTCAAGCTTTCAGCTTCAAATAAATCAAAGGGTTGGTGATTTACACTCATACAATGTACTCTCATATTGTCATTCTCATAATTATCAATTGTAACTCTTATTTTTCTGATGAACACTAACCCTGCTCGCTAAAAGTAGTTTGTCACTGTAAATTTTGTCTCAATTGATTAATTAGCCTTCTCGTTACAGAACTACGTTATAGATCATAATTATTGATTTCTCAACTTTGATATTCTCATATTGTAATGCTCTCAATGAAGACCAGACTTAGACTATTAAGTTTTCAATACATGTACTCCTCTAAGGCCTAATCTCACTTTATTACAACTCAGACTACTCTAACAATTCACTATTGAACCTTTTGTTTTTCTGATGAGATAAAGAGGCTCTCGCAATAAATTTCATTTGCATCATCACTGTAAACTCTGTGTTTAACTTTGAATTAATGGAACTCTCTCAAAGTCTAAGTCTGACTTCATCTGACCTCTCATTTTGAACTTCTCTAGATTACCTCTGTTTTTAGTTGGATAATTCACTCTGAGTTTTGAAGATGACTTTAATATTGTATTTTTTACCGTATTAACTTCATGCGGGTGACTTATTCACTTTATGATTGTGAATAATGTCAATAAATGTTTTTACAATACCATCTCTAACTCAATTATCTGGATACAGTCCTAAACTTTGTTTTCCAAAATTTTTCCGTGCGGCCGCACCGTGAAAATATTGACGGTGCGCCGATTTGTTTCTTTTTTATGGCTAAGATGAATTATTATTTCCTATTCCTTTAAAAACACAGAGCAAAGATTATATAATGACATTAGATGACAGTGTTTTGGGTAATCATTCTGGTACAATATCGAAATGATTGCCCCTGAAGAACAAATATCGCTGGAATGGTATAAATATAATGAAAAATATCGTTCATTACACTTCCAGAAAGGCTTTTCCGTGCTGGACCAATTTGGTTAATTTTGGTCTTGAAGGTGAGAAAATATGAAAATGAAAGGTATGTAATATGGTTTGTTCTTTATTAGTAGAGGTGATCGATTATCATTGATTTTTGATGATCATCGATGTTTGACCATCGATGGTTTAAACATCTACTTCTAGATTTCAATAATTTCTTCAACTGGGGACGACGAAAAGTTTTCACAAAAAACCACTGTTATAAGTAAATAATAAATAATTAATGAATAATTCGATAAACATCGAGTATCATGTTCAGTTATCTATTTCATTATCGGCTTCGGTGATCATTTGTTAAAGTGACATTTCAAGTTACTTCCTCTTTTTGCAGTTGATTTTGAAATATTTATAACATTTTTACATCTATTTCTCGATTCCATCAATTTATTCAATGAGGACGAAGCAAAGTTTGCACAAAACGCCTTTGTTATCAATTAATTATAAATAATTAATCAATAATTCGATAGACATTGCTCATCATGTTCGATTTTCTATGGCCGCATTCACTGGACGTAACAGTTGTGCAACTGTTGCGGAATCGTCCGGTGACACATGCGCTGCAAACTCAACACGTTCTGGAGCAGTGGGCATTTTTTAGAGCGCTTTCAATTCATTCTAGGCAGCGGTAGCGGAATCTCCGTCCGGTGAATGCGACCTATGTCATTGTCGGCTTAGGTGAAAGTGACATTTCAAGTTACGTCTTCTTTTTGCAGTTGATCTTTTGTGATAGAAACAACTTACCTACAAGTGTGCGAGATTTTTTTTTGTCAACTTTGTTAATTTCATTTTGCGAGAAGAATACCGCGTCACGGGTAGGTCCATGCATTGGTGAGGTTTACTGATCATTTGATTGTGGCGATATAGTTTCAGTAATATAGGTAGCTGTAAAACGTCTTTACAAAAAGTTAGGGAAATACAATTAGATCTGGTAGGCAATCATGATCTAGGCTCCTTCAAAATTTTTCGTGTTTGAAGAAAAAATTGGACTAATAATAATTAAAATAATTTCAATAACCGTTTAAGCAGACGAAGTTGCGCTTGGGCAGCTAGTAATGATATAAAAATCATTATTAACGTTCGTCTATAAGAGAGTTCAAAATTAATCAATTGATACGATATTTAGAGATTCACGGCTTTACTTGATATTGAAGCTACTCGACTTGACTTGACTTGAAATCAAGTCAAGTTCAAATCAAGTCGTAGTTTCTCAATGTGAAGTCAGGTAAAGTTTTTGAAATTTGAAATACATCTATCAAGCTACTCGATTTTTAACATTTTTTTCATTGTGTAGTGTACAAATCAATAAACTATTAAATGAGAATGAACCTCATGAAAAAACTATCATTCATCAATGTTATTGTATAGAAAAACAAAAATATCAACTATTTCAAAATGGAAACACAAATTATAAAGCTGTAAAACATAAAAAAAATTTAAAAATATATAGATTCTTGATATCGAGAAACCTCCATGCATTGTTTGGTTGTTCATTTTTCATCCAGGATCTAAGAGACATAAGGCATCTTATAGAATTGTCGCACAATCAATTGCGTGTTTTTATATCTGTCAGAGCAGCTCTGGAAGACTTTCTTACAACTGATTCTGAGGACGCTGGCCTTGATAAAAAGTCTTTGACCATTTTGGCCAAGTTTGGAAAAATGTTTTCGTGCCTTTTCTACAATAGGCTATTTGAAAATTCTTAGAGAGTGGTTCAATCCAGTCAATCTAGACTTCGGTGAAAACAAAAGGTCGGATGTTATGTTTCTAACTTTTAATTGGTGTCTTGGCACCCCAATAATTGGAAACTAAACGAATCCAACAAAATTTTTATCGCAAAACTCTGTGGAGGCCAGAAAACCAGAAAAACTCGAAATTTTCAGACTTTTTCCAGTTCCACAGAAAAAGTTATTCTGTCCTAAATTAAGGTGCATGAATTCTGCGTCGAATGACATGCCAGACGTTGGAATCGGTCGAGCCGTTTAGGAGAAATCGTCTGCCGAAAAATGGAAGATTTTTCAACATTTTTCAGAAAATACATTTTTTCACTTTGAAGAGCAGTTACTTCACAACGGTCACTCCAATCGGAGAGAGCAGCAATTTTATTTGTTCACACGAGCCTTCAGTGGATGTAACACAATATCGGCAATATTAGCGCGTAATCTGAAGCAGTGTGCATATCGTTCAGATTTGTTCTGACTTGTTTTTGCTTTTTCGAACATTTAAAGAGTGTTTTTTAATTCGAAATATATATCATTCGAAAGTGCTTTTTCTCGTCTGGTTTGAGTGACTTTCTGTCGATTTGTTTTTCAAAGGACTTTGGTGAGGTTGTTGTTTGTTGTTAATTCGTTAATCGCAGCTGTCAGTTCCGTTCATACGTTTTTAATCTCCCACCTTAAACATGCCTGCATGCGCCAACTGTTCCAAACCGATAACAGATCGCGAGAAACAAGCGAGCCTTCAGTGTTCTGCCTGCAAGGGACAGATTCACTTAGGTTGTACTGAACTGCAGACGGAAGATCGCGTTACGCGACAAGCCGTGCGGGGATTGAAGATACTATGTAATGGTTGTAGTGCAAATATTGAAATGTTCTCCAACCTTAAAGCCCTCCTTGAAGATCATAAGATCGAATTGCATGCGCGAATAGATCAAATTAATGTAAAATCTGAAGAAATCAGTCAAAAACTTGAATCCATAGAAAAGAAATTGGTAAACTTCGATGACGTCTCTTCACCTGTATACACCGATAAAATTGCTAATGAAGCAGTCGATCGCATTAATCGCGCCAAGAACGTTTTTATCAGGGGCGTTCCGGAAGCGGCCGGAGATGTGCAGGCTAAAAAGAGTTCTGACAAGATGGCCGTTGATCTTGTCTTGAGGACTGTAGAGTCGGATGCCCAACCTATAACATTTTTCAGAGTCGGAAAACCCAATCAAAGATTTCCCAGAATGATTAAATTAGTTATGCCCGGTGAACATGATGCAAAGCAAATTTTACGAAATAAGGGGAAACTTCTTGAGAATTCGGGGACTAGGAATCTCACAGTAATCGATGATAAAACGCCAGTACAGCTAGAATGTCTGAAAATTTTAAGAACTGAACTTGATACAAGGAAGAGAAATGGCGAGTCTAATTTAACGATAAGATATGTACAGGGAGTTCCGAAAATAGTGAATTTTCGCTAGAGATGGTGCGAGCGGAAATTTTATAGATTGGTTAATTATGTATACGAACCTGGCTACTCTTAATTCAAAATTTGATGAATTTGTCTGCGCTGTCCAAGATTATAGACCCTTTTTAGTTTTCATCACCGAGACTTGGTTAACCGGAAAAGACCTTGATTGTTCATTCAACATAAACGGCTACACCCTCTATAGATCCGACCGACAGGGTCGTCGTGGTGGAGGAGTATGTGCTTATGTGTCGTCTGATTGTTCTGTTAATTTTTGTGTCACTGAGATGACCAATGTTTCTGTCCCGAATGTCGAGATTCTTGGATTGAGAATACAACACGCTGCCATAGCTGTTCACCTTGTATGTGTATACAGACCTGGCGATACAAACATGCACGATGATATCATTCTCGTTGAAAAGTTGCAACAGCTCTCTTCTTTGGATAATCTGGTTATGATGGGAGATTTCAACTTCCCAGACATTTCTTGGCCGCTGAATACAGTGCCAGACGAATTGGTCAGCTCAAAAAATCTTTTTATAAACTTCATAATGAACTCAAATCTACATCAATTGATCGAAAAACCCACGCGTTTCAGGCTAAACAACTCCCCTTCCACACTTGACCTGGTGTTCACGAATGAAACTTCCTTGTTGACTCATCCGGAGATCCATTCTCCAATAGGTATCTCTGATCATGCTGTACTCACAACTCGAATTCAATTAAACATAGAACAGGCAACTAGTAGTGCACAATATAGAACTTTTGACTTCACGAACTTTGAAATGATGAATCAACAAATGATGGATTTAAATTGGTCCGATATACTGGGTCAATCAAACGACCCATCGGAGGTCTGGTTGAATTTTGTTGATACCATTAACCACAATAAGACCCAACATACGAAAAAAAAATTCATGTATTGTAATAAGATTAAACCTTGGATTAATGATGAGCTTCTTTCGATGCTGAAACATAAAAAAAAGCTTTGGCGTAAATACCGACGTTCTAATAATATAACTGATCTAGAGAGTCATAGAAATTTCTCCAAGATTTTAAAAAAATATATAAAAGAGGCCCGTCAGGAATATGAGGAATCAATAGCGACTTCTAACTGCCCTAAGAAAATGTTCAAATACGTTCGCTCAAATATGACCTCAAAAGTTGCAGTGCCGATGCTTAAAAGAGGTGATCAATTTTGTTCTGGCAGTTTGGAAACGGCAGAATTACTTGCAGATACTTTTTCTGAGGTCTACACTAAAGAAGATACAACAACTGCCTTTCCTGAAATTGCGTGCCCTCGAATCATTCCATCTTTGGAGCAAATTATTTTCACTCCTGAGAACGTCAAACGCCATCTCGAAACTTTGAAGAACAATTCATCCCCAGGTATGGACAGCATTTCTCCCCTACTTCTGAGGAGGTGTTCGGAATCGCTGTCGTCTCCGTTGGCCAAAATTATGACATCATCATTCAATAGTGCTAGGGTACCTATATCATGGAAGAAAGCTAGCATAACCCCAATTTTTAAAAAAGGCGATAAACTCAACCCCAAGAATTATCGTCCTATTAGTTTAACTCCGATTGTGTGTAAGATAATGGAGTCAATAATCGCCGAAGCAGTAATGGAGTTCGCACTCAAATTAAAAATTATCCCTGAACAGCAACATGGTTTTGTGAGGGGTAGATCTACCATGACTAACCTTCTTTGGTGTCTCAACAAGTGGACTACTGCATTGGATAAGAAAGAACCAATTGATGTGGTATACCTTGATTTTGCCAAGGCATTTGACCGTGTGCCAAAGTCGCGTTTAACCTACAAGTTGGAACATCTCGGGATCCGCGGTAAACTTCTTGACTGGATTGAGTCCTTTTTATCCGATAGAACATTTTGTGTGCGGGTTGGACAATCATATTCTTCTGAGAGACCAGTGCTGAGCGGCGTTCCCCAGGGATCAGTCCTGGGCCCCTTCTGTTTGTGCTCTTTTCTAGTGATTTAAGGTATCACATTAAATCAGATATCGTATTCTACGCTGACGACTCTAAACTCTTTAACCGTTCCTCTCTACAACCCACTTTGCAGCATGACTTGGATGCAGTGACAAGATGGACCGCCGACTGGCAACTTCCCCTCAATACAGAAAAGTGTGTTGTATTGCATCTTGGTGGCAATAACCCGCGACTTGATTACGTTATTCATGATCGGACTCTGCAGAGTGTCAAATCCCACAATGACTTGGGGGTAATAATAACTGAAAATTTAAATTGGTCGGAGCACATTTCGGGTATTGTGAAAAGGGTAAATTGTAGATTATATGTAATTAAACGGGCTTTTACAAGGTTGACATTTAAGACTTGGATTGGACTATTCGCGTGTTATGTTCGTCCTATTATGGAATACTGTGGTAGTGTTTGGAGTGCGGAACTAATTCGTGACCGAAAGTTGCTGGAAGGTTTACAACGTAAAGCTACACGTATGTGGTTCAATTGCGCACGTCCTGACTATGAAGAAAGACTGAGACTAGCTTGTCTAACGTCATTTGAAAAGCGTAAATTGCGCGGTGATCTTATAATAACTTTCCGTATTCTAAAGTTCAACTTCGGAGGGCTCGATGAGATGTTCGCAGTTAATGAGGACATCCGACTTCGTGGACATTCTTTGAAGCTGAGGAGGGAGAATTTCAAGTCTAGATGTCGACAACACTTTCTATCAAACAGAATTTTTTCAGTGTGGAACTCTCTGCCCGCTGATGTTGTTTGTGCCGGATCTGTTAATAGTTTCAAGGCTAGACTTGATCAGTGTTTGCCGACTATTGATGGTTAAGATCTGATTTGTCGGTTGCTTATATTTCTATTCTTTTCTGTTATCCTGTAAAATCTTTTTGTTCTCTTTTTTTTTGTTTCCTGATATCATTATGTGCTTCAGATAAAAAATATTGTTGATTTTTAGGGTTTATGGGTCCTCAGACCCCTACCCTCAATTTGTATTTAATAATAATAATAATAATAATTTAGTAACGGGAGTACTCTCCACAAAAATACCTCATAATTGTTGGAAAAACCCATCGAAAAGTACACAAACCAGACGAGTACACCTGAAGAAGTCGCCTCTCACGACGAAGGGGTTATGAAAGCACTCTTTTTCCGCTATGGGGACGGAAGCCCATCCTCCACCATTGATGAGATGTGGTACGTCATCTCTCGTAAAAAGGTCGACTTGGCAAGGTTGCCTGCTATGCGCGACGCTACTCGCTACCACCCTTACAGGACCTACCATTAAATTTGATAATGGCTTGGAAACGAGGAGTGGGGATGTCAGAGCAGCCCTCAAGGCCTCATACTTATTCAAACGGCAGATCTGCAGCACCGAACGCAACTCCTCAGAAGCTTACAATCGAGCGTGTTCTTGTCAGAAAGCAGGTCTGCTGTGTTCAAATATATTCAAGCACTGTGCTGGCACCGAATGCGATAATCCAACCTTGATGGCGACTCTTGAAGAAGACGAAAATAACGACGACGATCACTCAGGGCTTCTCGAATCTGATAACGAAGATGAAACCATCGTCTAAAACACCACCACCCCCTCACCGTTCCCAATAGTTTAGGGGAAAGTGAACAATTATTTTTCAGCATTTTTCATCCTACATAATATATTAACGTTTTGCAACATCCATAATTTTTATGATACCAAATTTCACATTTTCAAAATTTTCTAATTTCTCAGTTGTCGTTGAACCTGGTAAGGGTTTTAAACTGTTATGTCAAATAGTAGAATCGTTTAAAAACTTGATATGAGCCTATTATTTTTTTTAAGGGAAATCGAAACAATTGTCGGTATCTACCTTAATTTTGGTACAATTTTGAAGTCCTGGTACTCTCCCATGTTCACGCTATGACCTTGTGGGATTGGAGTAACCGTTTTGGAGTAACAGTTCCAAAAATGAATTTTTCGACAAATTCTGAAAAATATTTCATTTTTCGACGGCCGATTGCCCCTGAACGACTCGACTGATTCTGACGTTCAATAAGTCATTAGATGCAGAATTTATTGTACTTCAATTTAGGATGGAATAACTTTATCTGTGCGAGGCTTTTCAATGAGATATGAGCAAAAAATTTCAAAAAGTCCGAAAATTTCGAGGTTTTCAGGCACCCGAAAGTTTTCCCGAGGAAAATTTTGTTGGATTCGCTTAGTTTTCCATTAGTGGGGTATCAAGACACGAACTAAAAGTTGGACCGACTTTTTGTAGGCAAACACTCCTTTTAATGTCTAGATGACTGAACTAGTTACATTCTGTTGATTACTCTATTTTATACTGATATTGTATTTATTTTTCAATATGTATCATTAAAAAAAAATTATTCTAATCCCGAAATTTTCCGCCATAAACGGAAGTTTAGCATGGTTGACCTTGAGCAAGCGACTGTGACGTCACAGTGTCGTGAATAAAAACATTCGTATTTTAAAGAGAGTGTATTTAGTCTGGTATAACGTTATTGTGAATATTATAACGTCAAAAATGAATTATAAGTAGTGTGCTTTTTTTGAACGTACCAACTTATATTAAACTTCGAAGAAAATGGTTCAACTTGCTCGTACGGACGCAAAAGATATTATGAAGAACTCTAAAGTTTTATTTTGTGAACATCATTCTCATGTATGTATTTTTGATTAAAATGGACTTCACAGAGATAACTATGAATTATTATTATAATAAAATAACAACAAAGTTATGGGTTTAATGTTTTGCACAACTTCAATAACTCGAAAGTTTATACTAATTCAAATTACATCATATTTCATATGTTTCATAAAATATTTGGCAAATTTCATGCAATTTGAAATGGGGAGCAGTGAAGTGATGAATAAAGGGGTTCTTCCTGTAATAAATATCTTTTGTTCATAAGTGGTATTTATGAACTATATAAGTAAGGATTTTTAATTTTGTTAATGAAGAAATTCGACACTATATTGACGCCTTTATTTCCATGAAAAGACTCTTTTGATTGATACATGAAAAATACATCTTGCGCATATGTGCAGATAGCGATATAATTTCAACCAATAAAATACTTTATCTAACATCCCTTTCCTTAAGTTTGAGTTTATAATATATCCCGATTCATTTCATACAAAATACAAAATATTCACATTCAAAATTTCCAACTATTAATAATAATAATAATAATAACTTTATTCATTCCCTTCGGACATATAGCAAATAATGATGGGACAAGTCAATGTACAGAGATTAGGAAAATACATACTAAAGAAAAAATGCAAACAAAATATCATTTCAGCCACATAAAGCAATGTTGACGTCATCAAAATATTCTTTGAGACTATAGTATGCTTTTGAAGATAGTAGATTCCTTATGAATTTTTTGAAAGCAGAATACTCTAGCATTCGCGCCTCCATTGGTAGATGATTATAAAGTTTTATCCCCTGATAGTATGGGGACCACTCGTATTTGGAGGTCCTGTGCAAAGGAATAGAGAGAATACACTGCTTCCTCGTGTTATAATTTGTACAATCAGACAATTTAAGGAAAGTACTGAAGTTTTCTTTTACATAAAGAAGACAATAATATATATAAATGCAAGGAACTGTCATAATTCTATAATGCACATACAATGGTCTACATGAATCCAGAAAGCTCAACCGAAACATCATTCTGAGAACTCGCTTCTGGGCAATTAAAATCCTGTTTACATTCGATGAACTACCCCATAATAATATGTTGTAAGTCAAATGTGAGTGAAACAAACCATAATAGGATATTAAGCACGGATTGCATGGGAAGTGAATCTCTAACTCTACTGATTGCATAGTAAGCTTTGTTTAGTTTATTACTCAAGTGTTCGATCTGAGTGTTCCAATTTAGCAAATCATCAACGTATATTCCTAAAAATTTCACAAATGGCTTCGAAGTGAAAATATGGTCATTATGTGTGAATGTTGATGGGGAAATCTGAGATCTCAACTTGAAGAACATCCACTCAGTTTTGTCGAGGTTAACAATCAGGGCATTCTGACGACACCAATCAGTGAAACTCTGCATCAAGAAGGTACACTTTCTCAACAATTCCTCATGTGTTCGAGCAGATATCGCAAATGAGGTGTCATCGGCGAACATAGCAATCAAATCTGCCATTATATGATCGGGAACATCATTTACAAATAGAATGAAGATGAGTGGTCCGAGAATTGATCCCTGCGGAACACCCAAAAGTACACTGAACAGATCCGAACAGCACTCACCGATTTTTACAGTCATAGTTCTGTCCGTTAAGAATGAGCGCATCCAATCCAGGAAAACTCCTCTGAAACCTAAATTGTATAATTTGTTCATTACAAATTCAATGATGAGGCAATCGAAGGCACGGGAAAGGTCAAAGAAAAGGCCGGCAACACACAAACCACTATCCAAGCATCGATAAACATAATCCACAAATGAAAGTGCGGCTGTTTGCGTTGAATGTCCTTTACGAAAACCATGTTGACCGAGATGTTGACTAGATTTTATTAGTTTATGCTTATCAAGGAAGTTAACAATTCAATTATAAACTAATTTTTCAATTACCTTGGAGAAAACACAAAGCAAAGAAACAGGTCTATAATTATTAATATCTGTGGTATCATTCTTTTTGAAAATCGGAATAACCGTGGACAACTTGAGTGAAGAAGGAAATACTCCACTGGTAACTGAATGGTTTAGGATATGAGCGAGGTGGGGAGATATTGGTTCAGCTATCATCTTTAATAGTTTCGTTGGTATAAGCTCTGAATCACTACATTTACGATCTTTCAATGAAATGATGATACTTGATACCTCCTCCTTTGACACTGGGAAGAAATAAAAGGAACTCTTATTCAACCTTGATGTAGTGCACGTCTGCGATATATTAGAACCGTAATGGTTTTCAAGGCTTCTCAAGGCACAAGTCGAAAAGAAATGACCGAAAAGAGATGATATTTGCCTAGGATCATCACAGATCGAACCATTCATGCTTAATGCCAGGGATGTCTTACAGTTGACTTTTTTAGCGGTGTTTTTATTCACAATGTTCCAAACGGTCTTATTTACATTAGTTGATTGTCTCAGTAAATTCTCATGATAATTCAGCTTTGAATCCTTCAACATTTTAGTATATTTCTTTTTTTCAACTTTTTACAACTCAATTAGATTGTTTGTTTGAGTGTTAGAAGCCAACCAGTGCAGTTTCCTTAATACATTTTTTGTTTGTTTTATTTCCGGCGTTATCCACTTTACAGCATCATTTTTGAAATAGATACGTTTCGAAGGACAAAACTCCTCAACAGAAGAACTTAGAATATTGTAAAAATGATAAAAGCCTTTGTCTACATCAGATGTCTTATATATTTCGCTGAAACATTCACTAGTAATTGAATCACGAAGTGAAATCATATTTGATATAGAGAAATCTCGTAAAATCCTGGATTGAACCTGTTTATAGTTCTTATCTTTTACATTGTGTATTAAATAATCTACACATATGGCCCTATGATCACTAATATGGGGCTCAAATACATAAGTTTTGCAGAGATCAGAATTCACATTCGTGAGAATATAATCGATTAATGAAGAGGAAGTGTTTCCTTTATTGTAAGTATAAACTCTAGTTGGTTCAGAAAATGTCAATTTCAATCCGAATGAAATTATGAGATCATCTATAAGTCTTTTACTACAGCAATCAGGACCAAGATAATCAACATTGAAATCTCCGCACACAAAGACACATTCTGCCGCGGTTAAAGCTCGAATTAGTATAGAAGATAGCTGAGTAATAAATGATTCCAAGTTTCCAAGGGGTGATCTATATACACTAAGAACACATACATTTTGATTCTGAAAGCTGAGCCTCACAGCACCAACTTCACAGTTCATTTCTGTGCAAAGAGAAGCAACTTTCAAACTCTTAAACATTAAACCTGATTTGATGAAAATCATAGATCCTCCATGTATACAAACAGAGCGACAGAAATATGCAGCCACCTTATAACCTGACAAGTTGATAGATGCAATGCTGTCCTCACTACACCAATGTTCCACAACACTGATAATGTCGGGCGCTTTTTCACTTAACAACACTTCCAATAAGTTTAATTTATTTGAAATGCTCTGCACATTCAAATGCATGATCTTCAGAATATTTCCACTAGATTGACTTGGTTTACTTTGGATTTCCTGAGGTATCTTTTGGTTGATCGTAGATTTTTCTCCTCTGAAAAAACCGGGACACAGTCGCTCCGTTTGGCCATATATCTTTTCTCCATATGTTTTTGAGATTCTCTTCACTAATTGATACCTTCATAGACTTATATATCTCAGGATGTTTGGAAACAAGTGACTCACAGGTAACCTCTGGAAATTTATCTATCAGATATTGTTTCAGTTCTTCAGGTTCAGTCTTCGGTGCTAGTCTAGTAACGTGCAATGATACGAATTTAGGTACACCCTGAATACCTTCGTTATCCTTGTTTTGTCCAACAACAAATTTTCGATCACGTCTGCGTTTAACTTTGATCCAACTTTGATCGGGCACATTTGAAGTTTTATATTGGGCCATATCATAGGTTTCTGAATCCTCATTATTTCCATTTGCAACAACAATGGATTTCGGAATATTATCACTGTTCTTTGATTTGTTTACTTTTCTCCGATTGGACACAGTATTCGTAGTTCGAACTGGTTGTGCAGTCGCTAAGGCATATGTTCGCTGATTCTGTGACAATGTTTGTTTACTGACGCTGCTCGACAAGATATCTGTCACTGAATTATTGGAATCCACTTGACCTTGTTTTTCTGTACATTGACCCGAAGATTTCATACCGTTGTCCATATTTTTTTCCGCAATTGTGTCTTCTAATGATTTTATTAACTTTTTTTGTAATCCATTTGAATATTCCATCTCTTGCAACAATTTATTCAACAGCTCTTTTTCACGTTTCAAGCACTCATTTTCTTTCTCCATCGACATTTTGCCGTTTGTAGATATACTGTACTTACAGTTATCACAAATCCATATTATATTGGTGTTTTCACTGAAAATTTTATACCAGGTATCTTTAATAGATGCACACACTAAATGTAACTTCATTTCGCAAAGGAAACATTTGATAAACTTGGTGTTTACAATAAAATTATCGGAGCAACGCTCACATACGTGTTCATTGTTCACCATCTTGAATAGAATTCACACTCTCTTTTTCATTTTTATTTTTCTTTATTATGCATGTTCCAAAATATGTTCACTAAATCTAAATAACAATTTACATAAAGCAATTAACATTTTCTTTAGAATCTACTAGTTATAATATTATTTGTACGAACTTTTAATTTCAGCATTTCAATTACTAATTACTAATTACTAATATTAAATCTATCAGGAGGTTTCAAAGCTCTACCATATATATCTAGTTCTATGTATGCATTTTATTTTCTTCCAATTCATTGTCTGTTGAACTTTGAGTATCGATGTCATATCTGTTACAAGTGTCATTAGACCGGAATCTCAAATGTATTCTATTTTTACGGTATCTTACTCCATTTGTATCTTCAATTATATAAGATCTCTTTCTTTAATTATAGGTGGAGACCAGACCGATTTATTATTTTTCTCAAAATAAACATGATTATTGGGGTTAAGAAGTGGTAATGACTTTTTATTTCTATCACAATAATATTTCTGACTTTTTTGAGATTTTTCAAATTTTTTTTTATATGTTTCGAATGTGATTACTTTAGGTGTTAATTTTTTCTTTAAAATTGGTATGTTATTCGGTAAGTTTCGTGACATTAGTAGCTGAGCAGGTGAAGGTAAATTTGCTCTTGAAGTGGATCTAAAATGTAAAAGTGCTAAATAGGGATCTGTTTTAGATTCTTTAGACTTTCTGAGAATATTCTTGATAATTTTGACCGAACTTTCTGATTGGCCATTCGATTGAGGATGATAAGGACTAGAAAAAACATGTTCAATATCCCAATCAAACAATAGTATATTATTTAACGAGCAGTAATGCAAGTCATAACTCCCGCAGATGAAGTTAGCAGCGCGAGCCGAAGGCGAGTGCTGTAATTCATCAAGGGAGTTATGACCATTACTGCAAGTTAAATACTATACTTTATCCACAACTATAATAATAAACATTCTTACTACCATACATCATTCTTGAAAATTTTTGACACACCTTTATATTTGTTTTGGGATTTCTCGCGGACACTAAATTCTGTACCTACTGTAGCACTAGCTGCTTGTCTTATTTCTGGAAGTGTATCTACTCCTCACTATCGGAGGTCTTATTCGGATAACATTCACTACAATAATTAAGTGTCAACTAAATTTGAAAACGTCAGAATCATTCAAGTGACATTACTCCCATCAATAACAATAATGAGATGTTCCCTCTCTGTCAACCGGCTCGTGCAGAAGCACAAAAGTAGCTTGATATTCGGTTGTCAAATAATTCTATGAGACTTTTCTGATTAATTAGAGGGATTTATAGGCGATAGTTATTATAACTCCCGCTGTTTGTTCATAGATACTATTAGTTGCTCAGATGCAGTTGAATAATGAATACATTATTCAATAGGAGTGGATAAAAATGATTTAAATTCAAGTGAAAGGTGGGCCACCATCTGAAACTAGTTGCATCGGAATTCCATGACGAGAAAATATTGACTTGACACTGACTATCACTTTTTGAGCGGAATAGCCATGATCTAATAAAGCTATTTCTATATATTTGGAGTAATATTCTGTAACTACTAACTACTCTGACTCGCCACTCTGACATAATTTTTCATGATATTGTTGTGTTATTGGAATAGTAGAATAAGTCATATTGATACGATACGGTATATCAGATTCATAATCTGGAATAAAATTGTCTTTCAATGCTGCCCTTGACAAAGTATCAGAAATATACATATGTTTTCCTGGTACATAAATGACATATAATTCATAAGCTTGTAAAGCTAACATCATTTTTTGTAATCTAGCTGGAATATCAAAAAGAGGTTTTTTGAAAAGATATACTAACGGTTTATGATCTGTATGAATTGTGATTTTATGACCGAAAATATATGATGAAATTTGACACAACCAAATTGTATGGCAAATAGTTCCTTCTCAATCTGGGCATAGTTCTTCTGTGAAGAAGTGAGAGTTTTTGAACTGTAGGCAATAGGACGATTATTTTGCATAATGACTGCCCCAATAGCAGATTGTGAACTATCAACAGACAAAACTAAAGGTAGATTAGGATCGTAGTGAGTTAAAACTAGGGATTTCGTAATATTAGTTTTCAGATTAATGAATGCATTTTCACAATTTTCATCCCAGATCCATTGGCTGTTTGATTTCAATAAATTTCTGAGTATTTCTGTTCTTTGTGATAAATTAATCATTCTTAAAAATCTTTGAAGTTCTTAACTGTTAAAAGGAGAAGGAGTGTTAAAAGGAGAAGGTAACTGTTTAATCGCTTCAATTTTTTCATTATCGACTTTGATACCATCTTTACTGAATATATGGCCTAAGAAACTTACTTGAGTGACTGCTATTTTACTTTTTTCTTTATTAAACTTAAGATTGACTTCTCTAGCTCTCTGTAAGACATTTTTAAGACGATCATTATGTATTTCTAAAGTTTCCCCATAGACTAAAAATTCTTTTACAAAAATTATTTCACCTTCAATATCCCCAAATAGATCGTTCATAACTTGTAAAAATTTTTCAGATGACGAACATATACCAAAAGCTGAACGTTTGAATTTATATCTACCAAAACGAGTTTGAAACGTGCATCTGAGCTCTTTTCATCTAATTTTAACATCCAAAATCCGGAAAAAGCATCCAAATGTGAAAAGTATGCTGCATCAGTTAGTTTTGACCTGACTTCATCAAAGTTTTTCAGAGGAAAATGTTCTTTCATAATATTTTTGTTTAGGTTTCTTGGATCGAGACATATTCTCAACTGACCTGACTTTTTGACTGTAATGACTATAGAATTGACCCAAGACGTAGGTTTTGACACCTTAGATATGACGTCCATACTCTCCATTATATCTACTTCTTTTCTTAAGGTACGGTTTCGCTTGTGCGTCGGACGCATGCAGTGAGTGCGAGCAGCTACTGCTCGCGTCCGCTGTTACGCCGGAGTGGTTTCCCTATCTGCAGCCAAACTACTCGGCCGACAGTCGACAGTGAGAATTCGAACATGGAGTATGTACTTGCACTTCATATTTTGGAAGAAGAGGAGAATGAAATTATTTAAGAATATATGAAAAGAAAAAATAAGAAAAAACGTGCTGTGCATTTGATATATAAGAATAGGAGTGAGGAAAGTACTTTCAAAAACCTCATAACTAGACATCTTATTGACAATGAAGAAAAATTAGACGTAATTCTAATCAATTCGGATGGACCAAAAAGTTTTATACCACTTGCAAGAAAAGGAGGATTTGCCAAAGCAGATGGATTCGCAGTCCGAGATGGATTTAAGGAATATTTTATTCCCGAGTGTCAAATTGCCTGGCAAGAAAAAATAGTTACAGGAACATAGGGTTCGGAATAACTAATATTGAATTATATGGAACTGTTTTGTATTCACATAAAGAGTTCAACTTGAAAATGATAAAAAAAAAATTTTTTTGCCTGTTTTTCCTTCTATTTCTGTCGCGATCTTACTCCATACACTGGCTTTCATCAAAATATTTTTATATTTAGCAAGAGATCCATCATACAAGCATATATTTGTGGAAACTAATTCAATTAGTTTCATTTCTTCATCCCTCGAAAACTTTCCAACACTCATTTTCCATAATTTCGATAAATAATAACAATTTTAATCTCTATATAAACGAATTCACGCTGCAGCGACGTCGCACAGACTGGTACCGCAAGCAGTGGGCCGTTTGGTTTCGCTTGTGCGTCGGACGCATGCAGCAACCGCCGAAAGTGGCTGCTGCGATTGTTGTATAGACTGTTTATAGGAAACAGCGAAGAAGCGGTTCCGCTTCTGCAGTCAACGCAGCAGTGGCTGCAGCATCCAAACGGCCCACTGCTTGCGGTACCAGTCTGTGCGACGTCGCTGCAGCGTGAATTCATTTATATAGAGGTGAAAATTGTTATTATTTATCGAAATGATAGAAAATGAGTGTTGAAAATTTTTCGACGGATGAAGAAATGAAACTAATTGAATTAGTTTCCACAAATAGATGTTTGTATGATGCATCTCATGCTGAAAGACAGTGTATGGAGAAAGATCGCGACAGAAATAGAAGGAAAAACAAGTGAAAGGAAATTTTTCCTTCATCATTTTTAATTTGAACTCTTTATGTGAATATAAAACAGTTTCATATAATTGAATATTAATTATTCCGAACCCTACGTTCCTGTAACTATTTTTTCTTGCCTCGGACTGCGAATCCATCTACTCTGGCAAATCCTCCTTTTCTTCCTATTCTACATCAAATGCACATCACGCCTTTTCTTATTTTTTCTTTTCATATACAGGGTGACACACCCCCATTTTCTCCCTTGTTTCTGTAGCCATATTTCTGAAATTCTGAACATTGAATATACTTACTATAGGGCACTTTTTGACATATTTAGAAAAAATCCAATTTCCGGTTTTTCCGTGTTCGTATTGGTTATACAGAAAAATAGTTGATATGGATGGATACCCCACCGATGGTACTTTCGAATGACGTCAGAGTACCAATAAGCTACCATTTGACAAAACATAGTTTCGAGTGAAAAAAAGTTTTGGTTAACTTTTTTGGCACGTATTTCGAACCACGATACTTTTTAAATCAAAATCACTAAAGTGTAGCATGATTTTGATTATTTGGAATAATTTTAGGGAGTTCATGACTCTCTAGATCAAAAAATAAAATGGGCGTTCTGACGAATGAAATATCAACTATGAGGTATCATTAGATTGAGAAAATTATAGAGATTTCAAAAATGTAATACTTGGATTTTTTTCTGAATAAGTCAAAAAGTGCCCTAGAGTGAGTATATTCAATGTTCCAAATTTCAAAAATATAAGTACAGAAACAAAGGAGAAAATGGGGGTGTACCATGAATCTGTGTCAAACTGTATTTTAAAATAATTTCATTCTCCTCTTCTTCCAAAATATGAATCGCAAGTACACTCCATCTTCGAATTCTCACTGTCGACTGTCGGCCGAGTAGTTTGGCTGCAGATAAGGAAATCACTCCGACGTCACAGCGGACGCGAGCAGTAGCTGCTCGCATTCACTGCATGCGTCCGACGCACAAGCGAAACCGTACCTTTAGTTTGTCGTGTAATGCCGAGGCCACACAGAGCGCTATGCTAAATAAGCTATAGACGCTATGGACGCTAAGGATCCGATGTTCGCTAAGTTACCGGCCACACGGAAAGCTACATACTTTAGTATATCTTTCACGTTTCGCAATCACCAGGCTCAGTTATATTTGACGATGTTACCAAGCACGGTGCCATGGGATAGAGATAGCGATGACGATGAGTTGCTTTTATTTTTTTCGTTGTGCAAAAATGAACGTGAAAGAAAATGGATCAACGCAGTGAACAAAACGAGAAAGGATTTCGGTGAATTTCATCATCTCGTAGTTCAGTTGCTAGAAGAATATTTTCGAATGAGCCCGCAGCAGTTTGACCAATTGTTAAGCATTATTGAAAAGGATATTGAAAAGCGACATTATCCTTCGACAGATCACACTACACTGAAGCGAAAATCACCGCGGCAGCCCTCGCGATGTGTTGAATATAGCCGAGAATCAAACATCGGGCCACGTGACTTAGATCGCGAATATAGCGTACCAGTGTCGGTGTGGCCGCCTACGTTCAAAATAAAGATGGCTAATTTTTGAATGCATCGCGAACGAAGCGAACATAGCGTAGGTAGCGCTCGGTGTGGCCTCGGCATAAAGCAAACGGAACTTTTCGTGACGGATCGACATGTGGAACAGCATCTGGACGTAACTTGATATGGCAGACTGGCGGTAAACATCCTAGACCTTCAAATACATCCTGAAAATTATTGAGAATTTGATCATAATCATTATTATTTGTGAGATTGAAAACTCTTTTTAAAATTCAAATTTTTTGACATGTGGGTAAACCCAAGATAGTTTGACATGATATGTTGACAATTATAAATCTAATGATTTCATATGTATTATTGGAAAAACATTTAAGATCACATTTTCCAATAACTGGTATTTTATTGCCTCCGATGCTATTAATTGTGATTTGACATTTTATCATTAACGAATCTGGTAAATTTAATTTTTTGAAAGTTTCATATGACGTAATATTAACATCAGCACCTGAATCAAAAATGCATTTAATATCGAAATTACCAATGAAAATATTCAAAGACCAAGAACTTCTATGCTGATTGATATTATTATTCTTTATCATACCGACAAAAGGAATATTCGAATCAGTACTACAATAAATTTCTTATTCTAATTTATTGACTGATTTTGTATTTTTGAAACAAAAATTTTGCAAAATTACCCTGTTTTTTACATAACCTGCATTCGATGTTTGAAGCTGGACATTTGTATAAGTATTGTTGACCACATCTTCCACAAATACTGTTGGTAGTAGGCGATGATCTTCGATTATGGTATTCACGTCTGGACCCATTAGATGATTGACTGATGTTTCTTGATCTTGATTATCTGGATTTGTGATATCCTGATGTGGAACTCCTTTTATTTATGTATAGAACTTGTTCGATGCCTCCTATTGACTCCTCTTGAATTTTCTCGGAATTTTGTTGAGCCAGAACCACAGATTTGGCTAACTCGACAGCTTTCCCAATAAACACAGGAACGTTCTAAAAACGTTGTATTTTTTTAGGTAACGTCACTTATTTTCATCGTTGAAAAAACTGGAAAATGTCGTTAGGAAATACGTTTCTTTTTCGTTTCATAGTAACGTTTTTTTTCTTACGTTCCTTCAAGGTGAATTCAACGTTGCAAGACTAATTATTATAATGAATAATACCTCTATAAAACGTTATTATTCAGTTGAAGCGTAACGATGTATTTTCGTTTGGAAAATAACGTTGCTGAGTAACGAGTTCTCAACGTTGATATATATTTCAAAATGTTACATATATAAAACATTTATTTTGTGCATTGAGGTACCGTTGATTTCAGATATCGAATAAACCATCATTCGAAATATTTCTGAATCGATATTATTTAATTTCAATATAATCCTGAATTGGAAAATAATAATGCTGGCAATCAAACACAGATTCCTTAATATATGTAATCTTAGGAAGGAATAATCAAAAATAAGGTTAACTCGGTCGGCAAAACGTAGTTTATTTTGATACAACACGTGGTCTGGGTACACTGTACACAGACGGAGATAACTGCACGACCTTCTGTTCAGAGGGTCACTCTAAGAGAGAGCGAGACAGAGATCAATTCCTCGGCGCAGTCTCGGGAACACAGAAGTGGGGCAGACATTTAAAGCATAGAGTTGTTCTTCTTACATTTACATTCGCACATTAGCATCAAATGAACAAGGGGGTCAAATTTAACAATTGCTAACACGGCCATACTGACCATTGAAACGTCCTCGTTTCACATTAACATCAATTACTATTACAGTCAAAACCACATTATTTGGATTAACACTTTACATAAAAGAATTTGATCATTTAATAAGCATGGCTCTGTTTTATGCGCTGGCTCGCGCTGCGGCATATTTATTTATTTATTTATTTATTTATTTATTACAAAATTGATTCGAGTTGAGGACGAACCTATAAACTCGAAGGTACATTATAGATAATATGTATGCATACAATCAGATGTGAACAAATAAAGGGGCGAGCGAAATCAAATATAAAAATAAATTATATATGAAAAAAAAAAAACAATAATAAAATGTAACCGAAGCAGGCATTTCTATGAGGGACTTCATAATGAGGACTTCCATCTGTCGTAACTATTCTTGAAAGCGTTGACAGAGGATGATCGGACTATGTTCTCAGGCAAACGGTTCCAACTGTGAAATATGCGATTGGGCAGAAAGTGTTGACGCTGTGAGGACTTGAAGTTTTCGCGTTTAAGTTTGTAAATATGCCCTCGCAAGTTGTTCCTGTTCAGAGGGAAAAAACCGCGGACCTCCTCCCCGAAGTGGCCTTGCATGGCTCGAAACGAGAAGATCAGGTCACCACGCATTCGCCTCTCCTCAAAAAGAGTCATCCCCATAGCAGAAAGTCGCCGCTCATATGAAGGTCGCGCTGGACCATAGTGGGCACGAGTAGCCCATCGCTGAGTGGACTCGAGAACATCGCTAGCAGCCCTTGTGGAACACCACCAAACTGGACCAGCATACTCCAGCGTTGGTCGGATATATGTTTTATAAATAATTGCGAATGTTCGATCGCCACAGCCTCTGAAGGATTTACTGAACATATAGGTAAGTTGTTTAGCTTTGGCTGAGATACGTTCTATGTGTGCTAACCAACCAAGATCCTCCGAAACTACAACGCCAAGGTCTTCAATCTGGGATACAGGAGTCAAGTATTCACCATCGATGGTGTAACCAAGTCGAGGATTGTTTTTACCTATGTGAAGAACGAAGCATTTACTCGTATTGAGAGGAAGCAACCATTCCTCACACCATTCGTTCAAGATGTTCAAGTCTGTCTGAAGAACAGCATGGTTAACCATGGCGTTGTTGTAGAGTTTGATGTCGTCGGCAAACTGTGACATTGTGGACTTTAACAGAGGCGGAAGGTCGGAGGTGTAGAGAAGAAAGAGTAGAGGCCCTAGAACGGACCCCTGAGGGACGCCAGATATTACATGTCAAGCGGACGAAGAGAAGACGTCGCCAACACGCACTCGGTACGAACGGCCAGACATGAAAGCTCTAGTCCAATCGAGTAACCTTCCTCGTACCCCGATGTGCTCCAACTTCGTTAGTAAGCGGTTGTGCGGGACTCTGTCGAAAGCCTTAGAGAAATCGAGGTAACTGACGTCCGTTGGCTGACCGGTGTCCAATGCTCTAGTCCAGTCAGATATGCATGACAGGAGATTTGTTGTTGTGGAGCGTCCAGGAACAAAACCATGCTGCCCGTCAGGTATCAAACCATTGGAGAGAGCGAACTCAAGAAGTTGTTCGCTGATTATCCTCTCTAGTACCTTTGCAACTGTTGACAGCAAAGATATAGGGCGATAGTTGTCCGGGAAAAGCTTATCTCCCTTCTTGTAGATCGGGGTGAGAGTAGCGAAAAGCCAATCGGATGGAAGTGATCCTGTAATCATGGACTTGCGAAAAATCATGGTCAGAGGGACAGATAAGGCACTAGCACAATGTTTTAGGAGGTATGGGGTAATTCCGTCTCTACCAGGGGCAGAAGAAATATTGAGCTTAGTTAAATGATGCTCTACAATTACCTCGTTGATTTCAACATCCAATATTTCTGAGCAGCATCGAGAAATCTGTGGGGTTGGACTCGGACCAGGTGGCTCAGCTGAAAAGGATTGAAAAAAAGATCCTGCCAGGATGTCAGCCGTCTCCTCACAGCAGCAACTCAGTTTGCCATGGTCGTCCCTGACGGTCGGAACTCTCACATTGGTGTTCAAAGATGATTTTATGTATTTGAAGAATTTTTTTCTGTTTTTAGATGAAGCCAGTCTATTCTCGAAGTTCTTTTTTGAGTTTCGCAAATAATCAGAAAAATAATTGGAGTAATTACGATGTGCAGTAAAGTCCGCTGTGGATCGTGTTCGCCAGTATCTTTGCCAAAGAGATTTTTTCTTTCTGATAAGTTGTAATGATTGATCAGTAATCCAAGGTTTCAGGGGATTCCATTTCTCAATTATAATCCTGGTGTTGGAGGAGAGCAACTCCTGTATTTTTCTCGTGAAGGTCTTCCATTGCTCGTCAACGCTATCGTGGGAAATTAGCAAGGCGTTCCAATCTAAACCCGTCAATTCAGTGGAGATGTTGTCATAATTGACTTTTCTTATAGTTTTTATTTCACGATTATTGGCATTTGGAGAACGAAACTGTAATTCGGTGGAGAGAGTGACGTGATCAGATTTACCAAAGGGTGGCAAATAGCTGAGATCAGAGGTGAGCAGAGGGTCAGAGACGAACACCAAATCCAGGAGGGATGGGTTTTGACCCTCTCTAAATCTGGTGGGTGGTTTAACAAGCTGTTGCAAACGAGAATTGAAAACTAGTTCGGCGTAGGGAAATGATGGGGAAGACGCAGAGGGTAACATGATCATCGGCCACTTCAGGTCGGGACAGTTGAAGTCTCCTGCAACGAAAATGTTGTCGTAGGTTCTGGAGGCAGTGGAAAGAAAAGTGACGCAATTGGGGTCAGAAGGACATGGGCGCGGTCTGTAAATACACCCAACAAAGACAGAAAATTGGTTATTAGAAATTCTGAGGAAAATACTATCGATGTTGGTCCAATTGTTATGTATGGTGTCAACTTTGAAAGATTCGGTTATTTACTTGTTGACATATATACAAACGCCTCGATAGCCGAGTGTATCCTGACTGGTATATGAATGTGTGGGAAAAAAAAGAGCCAGGCGAGAAAAAAACCACAACCGCTTTCATGCTCAAATTAGAACTTTATAGCCAAGATTTATCTCATGTCACTCATCGACAGCAAACACAAATATTATTGGTCTAAACAGTCTATCGTTCCACACAGTAAAAACACCCAGGACACACAGTATCACGGATTTTACTTGTGAACGAAATAGCTCTGACTTCAAATGTTCAACTACTATCGAACATATTTTAATCAACTACTATCAAACGAATTCTAATTGACTCTGTAGTCACGGGCTTTCACAGCGACGTTCGAGTTGTAACCAAATTCTAATCATCTTGACATTATCCAACCTCACAGTACCCCAATGGTATCAGGTTATCACAGCAACGCTCAAGTTGAAACTAAATTCTAATCATCTTGACGTTACACAACCTCACAGTACCCCAATGGTAACGGGTTATCACAGCAACGCTCAAGTTCAAACTAAATTCTAATCAACTGCAACGTTCCTAAACCACCTGGCTTAAAACGTTGCCAGTTGAACACAAATTCATTACACTGACCTCTACAATTTCGAACAATTGAAATGATTTTGAATTAACTTTTCAAGGCTATAGAGTTCCAAATATTTTTACAATTTCAGCTTTGATCATAACATATAGCAAGAATCTCATAGGGTACATTAAAGAACATAAAATCTGATAGACATGGAAAATATTCAACTTCATCGTGGCACCCGTTGTAACGAACACTCACTCATCACTAGTCGCTTCTTCGGGCCAAGGTCTCAGTTGTTCTTGGTCCGCTACAGTTGTTCATTTCTGGCCTCCTATTCTTCTCAGGGCATATCGATCATTTGGAAGGACTGCTTGTATGGTGTGTTCCGTCGTTTTCTGTTTCAGCGGACATAGTTTAACGTATCTCGTAAAACTGTCTACTATAACGAGTATTTGGGTGCAGCCGAAAGACTTCACTAACGGGCCTGCATGGTCAATATGCCATGTATCTAGCTTTTCAGTCGGAACATGATTGAGTTGACAAAAGCCAAATCTTTATCCTGTATGTGATTTATCAATAGTGCAGGATCTACAATTATTCACATATTTGCGGACAGACTTATTCATCCCAGGCCAAATAACATCTTCTTTCATTTTGGTGATCATCTTGTCGAATCCAATATGAGAAGACTCGTCGTGGTATAATCTCATGGTCTCTAATCTAGCCATTGAAGGAACATAACATCTGCTAGGATCGGTTCGCCTCGCTTGCCAGCAAACGATGCCATCTTGGATTGAAAATCCCTCTTCATGTACACGTTCCTCCAGGAGTTCTATGCAGAAGGGGTCAGCTCTTTGCCATTGTTTGATCGACTGCGGGGTACCTGAAATATTACAGAGCGCCAGTACTTGGTTCTCACAGGGCAAATTCTTACTAAGATAATCAACATGTTTCATCTTTTCACCAGGTCGATATTCTATTTCGAAATCAAAGTCTTGTAATTGAATCCACCACCGAGCTACTCTCGGAAGCAATTCCTTTTTCAGAGCTGTAGCCCTAACAGAATTACAATCGGTGATTATTTTGAATTTAATTCCGTATGAGTAGTTTCTGAAATATCTAGCGTTTCAAGATCATACGAATGATATTTTGATTCAGCTGCAGTGGTTTTCCTACTGAAATATGCTACCGGATGTGCTAATTTATCTAAATCTTTTTGAATTAATATACCACTAAGACCTATAGAGCTTGCATCAGTGTGTTATTCGATTTCCCATTCAGGATTAAATATTCTAAGAGCTGGTTCCTTTCTAAGTTGACCTACAATTTCTACACGAGCTTTTTCGCATTGTTCAGGTGTCAGGCTAAGAGAGAGCGAGACAGAGATCAATTCCTCGGGGCAGTCTCGGGAACACAGAAGTGTGGCAGACATTTAAAGCATAGAGTTGTTCTTCTTACATTTACATTAGCACATTAGCATCAAATGAACAAGGGGGTCAAATTTGACAATTGCTAACATATATATTTTGTATTAACATACAAGTACCATCTATTAAAAAATGAATATCAATATAGACAAAACATTATACATATAAAAAAAATGAAGATTTTCTAACATTCAGAATATATTATGTATCCTTCTTTTTTCCTTCTTCTTTGGTTGCGTCTAGGACTCGTTATCTGCTGATCAATAATTGTCCCATACTCTTTCTTAACAGCCACTGAAACAACACATAAACTACATCAAAAAATTTGAAAATATAAGTATAGAAGGTGGGATCTTACCATAAATAAGTTGCATTGTCCTTGGGTCTTGAAATTCTTTTTCTTCCTGCTCCTCCAATTGGGTATATGGGCAAGCTGAATCATTTGTGAAGGTAATCTCAATATTCTTTTCTTGTGGTCTTCTGGACAAGTAGGTTTCTCCGATAAACTTCGATCAGGTGATCTAAAATAATAATATAGATTGTCACAGATAACAAGACATATACAATCTTCTAAATGCTTTCGGCTCGAAAAAATGAATATAAGTTTGCCACGAGATTTCTTGTTCTATTAGCTGTCATCAATAAAATCACTCAGTATGCTGAACTCAATATAATATGTCCCATAAGAAATTGCAAAATTATATGTTCATTGAAAACGGGACTTTTAAACAAAAAAAAAAAAAACAGGAAGATGAGTGGATTGGTAACTTCAGCTAACATAATCATATATTTATAGTCAATAACTTTTTGAAAAAGATACTGGCACTACTTATAAATATCACATACCTATATCATGAAAGTTTAATAATCAATACGAAAGAAAGTTGGTAGAGTGATATGTACTTACCCAATTATCCTTCTCTCGAAGATTCACTCATAGTCAGTCATAAACTAATGCTGGATTCACAATCGACGTAACTTAACACGTAAAAAGCAAAGTTGAAACTACCAAATTCAAACTAAAACATAACATAAGTGGAATGTAAAGGTAGAAATGATGCAACATACTGTTAACACATCTATTCTTATTGGGTATGTTGTCTATCCTAAGTTACGTCCTCTTTGAATCAAGCATAACACGAAACAAAACAACTGGTTGTTCACACTGACTACTCAACTTGCAGAATGCCGGATTCGTCACTATTCCAACTTCCAACCCCTCCCTGCCGAATACGTATAGGGCACCGTTGTCAAGCGAAATTTATCATTATCTTTTCGGATAACATAGGTCTCTATATAAATGATTGCAGCAGAGACGAAGTATGGTACAAAAATATACTTTTATTAATAATCCTGTAGTTCATGTTATAAACGAATCAGAAATTCGAAATAACGGATGTAGAAAACGAATTCGGTGGGTATGATATGTTTGATGATCAGAATTGGGGAAGCGAAACACAATTTGGCAATCAGGTTACATAAACGCACTATCACAACAAGTAATTCAACGTTGAATAAATATGTTCTGTGAAAATACGTTGAATATCTACTGCAGAAATACGTTGAATATCTACTGCGAAAATACGTTGAAAATCTACTGCGAATAAACGTTGAAATAAAGTGGGCATTGCTTAAACGAAAGAATCTAATAAGGAGTTCTCACTTGCCTACGTATTCCGTTTGAAGCATAATATAATTGTCTTATTGAAACTCTGCAAAATTCCAATGAACTTATTAACTTCATATTGATGTTCAACGTTCTTCATCGGATATTTGAACGTTGGAATTATGGAACATGAAATGTTAATATCAATGAATTTTTTCGAGAAGAACGAGAAGAATGCCTTTTTATGAAAGAAAACTTGTAAGTGTGTAAAATGAGTGGATTTATCATGGTAAACTGATATGTAGTTCCAAGAAAAACTGTGACTCTCAAGTAGAATAAAGGCTGCATGAATTCATGGTTGATTAATCGTGATCAATTGAATGTTTATTTAATGTTGCTCAGCTCCCTTTGAACAGACGTTTCGTAAAATACATAATGGTTGCAGTAGTAACCGGGAACGTAAATTATATGTTGGGTCGGCGTTTGGTTGAATTCAGGTTTCTGAGATAACGTTGAGAAATTCAACATGTAACGTTGAATCAACTTCAGATACCACGAATAAACGTTTAGTCTACGTGTGTGTGTTAATTGGGTTTTGAAGAGAAATATCGACTTCTTGTAGTACACGTTGGCGTATATTCGTTAGGTGAGAATTCATGTTTGCAATGAATATATCTCTGACTAAAAATTCTCGAAGATCTTTAAATTCACATTTAATGCTCAAGTTTTCCAGGTCTGTTATAAATCAAATCAAATCAAATCAACTTTATTCACACACATTTTCTGTTACAAATATATCCCCTATACCATAGAATAATGAAATGAAAAATCAACCTCAAGGGGCGGAGATATCTAGGCAGCTTAATGCCTGTTTTACGTCGCCAGCCCTCAAGAAAAAATAAGAACAAACTCAAAGGGAAATCTACTATTATCAACTAAATAATTCACACATACAATGAGGCCGAGAAAAGTGAGAAGAGAAGAGAAGAGCAGCAAGGTTACCGACAACTCGCAACGAAAATTCTATATGAAAAACATCATGAAAGAGTCATATACTTAATCTTAAGGACTAATGATAACAAAACAATTCTCTCAGAACACACCACTCCATTTCATATCTTCATCATCATGTCTGAGGTACTCCCTCAACGCAACTCGGAATTTTTTATTGTTGGCAATTTCTCTTAAGCTATTACGCAGCAAGTTATACAATTTTGGCCCGAGGAAGAACACCGACTTCTGCACCAAAGTTTTGTGCATTAATGGTATTTTAACTTGTAAGTTGGATACACTTCTAGTTGGTGTAGAATTTCTGAGATTAAGTTCACTAAGGTTCTTTTGTGTCCACCTCAAACATCTATAAACAAAAATCGATCTCACCTTGAGAACCTGTGTTTCCTGGTATATTTTCTGAGTAGAATATAATCTATTTTTTTTCAATATAATTTTCAAAATTGTGTTCTGTGCAACTTGTAACGGATTCATATTTGAACTGAAGGTTCCTCCCCAGGCTAGAATGCAATAGATGATGATGGACTCTATGAGAGAAGTGTACAGAATAATAAGGTTTTTTTTCGTAAGTATATCTCTCAACAGGTAAAATCTGTTCATGAATGACCTAACTCTTTTAGTTACCCTGGTGATATGTTCGCGCCATCTGAGATGCTGATCGACCGTAACTCCTAGATAATTAATTGAATTGGACTTTTCGATGTTAGGGCAATCGCATCCTCAAAAGTCCACACAAGCCGATGTATGTCATCTTAACTGGCCATTGACTGGCTGGTCCGATACCGTAGGGGAAAATGTCATATATTTTGTCTTTTTTATATTCAAACACAACAGGTTGTTATCGAGCCAACTTTTAATTTTTTTATATTTATCTCAGCAGTGTGATGTACTCTTGACCATGTCTTTTCGGTGAAGATAATTGCAGTATCGTCTGCATAACATACTATATGACCCTCAAAACCTCGAATGCGAGACAAACTGTTTATATAAACAAGGACAAATATTGGGCCCAAGACCGTTCCCTGTGGTACACCAGTACTAATGCGAACGTCATCACTGATCTCATTATCTACCTTCACCCTTTGTACCCTTCCCGTTAAATAATTTGATATGAGTTTCAACGCCTGTCCCCTTACACCATAATTCTCAAATTTCTCTAGGAGAAGTTCATGTGATATGGTGTCAAAAGCCTTGGCGATGTCCAGAAACACAGCCAAACACTTGGACGACTCATCAACACCAGCCAGGGCCTTTTTGAGAAAATCAACTATCGCATCTTCTGTACTAGAACTCGACGAAACCAAATTGTCTATCAGTTAATACCCTATGTTTCGTGAAAAAAGAAACCAGTCTGTGTTTCAATGTTTTCTCAAATATCTTCGCGAAGTTGCTAATCATAGATATCGGACGATAGTTTTCTAGGGAATCTGAGCTGCCAGACCGCTTATATATTGGTACGACAACAGACTCCTTCCATTGATAGGGGATGTTCCCAGTTATATAACACAAATTTATAATGTGTTCTAACGGATCTGCTATATGCTCACCTATACTTTTTATTAACTTTGTACTAAGGAGGTCGGGGCCTGGTGAACTGTTATTTTTCAAATTCATTATGTGATTGTATATTTCGGTTTTATTCACCGGTTCAAGAAATAATGTGGATTTAACCGGAGCCTCTCTAATGTAATTCTTTGGTAAATTTACCTTTTCGATCCTACCTGACATTTTTTTCCCGATATTCGCGAAATATTCTTTGAAAAGATTAGCTGTTGCATTGTTCTCTGAAACTACTTCGCCGTCCTTCGTCCGAATTACAATTTTCTTTTTGTCCGAGTCATTGCCAGATACTTCGTCAATAATTTTCCAAATTTTTTTAAAGTTACGTTTAGCGTTTTCTATTTTGTGTTTATAAAAATCGTTTTTAGTTTTTCTTATCAAGTAATTTAGTTTGTTTCGATATCTGAGGTATTCTTGTTCTAATTCTACTGACCATTTTCGCAACAGTTTCCTCTTTAATAAGTTTCTCTGATTGATAGATTTGATAAGCCCACAGGTGATCCAAGGTTTCAGTTTTATTTCCCCCTTTACTTTACAAGTATTGGTACTCGTTGAGTTAGCTATATGTGTATTCAGTTTTTCGAAAAACTCTTCAAATGATGACTGGGTATCATTTTTATTGAGTGTACTCATCCAGTTTTCATTCGACAATTTTGAATTAAGTTTTTTATAATTGATAACCTTCGTCAGATAACTCTGTTCTCTCTCATGTTTGTATTTCGGGAAATTTATATAAACAAAAGGCGCGAAATGATCGGTCATGTACGTACGAATATTATCGATTTTATATTAGTTTTTTTTATCAGTCCCCTGTTTTTTCTTATGAAAATATGGTCAATCAGTGTTTGAGTATTCACTGTAACCCTTGTTTATATAAGAGACAAACCCGTTTGATTATAGTAGATTTAAATAAGTATTAACGTCATTCGATTCGTCGTCTAATAGATCTATATTCATATCACCTAAGTGTATTTCCATACTTTGTTTATTCATATTAGAGAAGTGTGTTCCAAGATCTTCAATATAGTCATCAATTCTCGTCGATGGAGATCTATATGATGCTGTAATACCTATATTATATCTCATTTCCAAGTTTTCAATTGAAATAATAGCCCGGAGGAATTTGTTTGTTCTGACAGAGTTCACCACTACATTTGTCGAAATTGTGTTTTTTATATAACCGACTACCCCATCACATTTATTATTCATTGACTCGTTGTAAAACAGTGTGTAATATGGAATGAAAAATTCTCTAATTAATGGTAAATTTCTAGTTTCCGAGAGAAAAATAATATCTACCATACCCTTTAATGACTCTATATGAATTAAAAGTTCATCGAAGTGCTTACGAAGACCTCTAATATTGAAATGCACTATCCCAAGACCGCCCACGTACTCGCCGCCCCTGCTCTCCAAATGACTTGTTATGCTATCAATTAGTTCAGTATTTATTTTCTCGTTCTCATCTATCTCACCTAAAATTTCTAACATATTTGTCTATTCGGCTAATAACCAAAAACAAAACGACATATGCATCGCCCGACAATCACGGATCCACAGTAAAATCAGATAACAATATATTCAATAATAATCAACGCATCAACAAGCAATAGGAAGATAAACAAAACTATCATGTTAACATGTCTGACAATGAATATTCTTCCGTCTAAATGACATAAAGAAATGGAAACAAAAAAATTTTAAAAGATCTGTATGTACTCATCTTATTCAAAGAAACTATTCAAATGTTCTTCGGATTTAACAATAACCACTCTTTACTTGATTAAGGCAAAAATTCTTCCATCATTAGTCCATACTTGTTTCAATCCAATCTTCTCAATAGTCTTATTAAATAGTGCAACTCGATTCTGTGTCAGATCCTCTCTAATGACCACTCCAGTGCCCCTTAAAAGTTTCTTTGCATTGTATATTTTCTGCTTAACTTGATGACTTTTCACCTTCAAGTAAATTCCCCTGTCTTTCTTACTCTTGTTTCCTATTCTATAACATATATCTACATCTTCAGACCCTATTGTAAACCCCATTTTTTCGTTCATCAATCTCAGAACTTCCTCACGGGTATTTTCGCCCGTTTTTTCTGGTTTTTGATCCAGATCGTCGTACTTCTCCTGCAATTTCCCCATTTTATTCGGTATTTCACAGATATTAGTTTTCATGAACTTGTTCACTTTCAACTCCAAATCTGAAATTTGCCTTTCCATTCCTCCCAGTTTTTGCTCCATAGTTTTCACGACCACATCCGACACCTTATTTACAATATGTTTTATAAATGTTCAATCTTTAAAGAATTCGTTGATTGCGGAGTTAACCACTTTCTCAATTTCTTCTCGTGTTTCCAGTGTTAAAACCATTTTCCCAACTGTGAATATTGAGAAATATTCTGTTTTATATGGACTAACGTACAGTTTAGTCTTTACTACTCGCTGATTCGTTTTCTCGAATATTTCTTGAATGGAAACGGAGTGCCGCAACGATACACGTCTAATCAGCTCGAGACATATGCGTGAAAAATTATCTATGCTTTCATTTACTCTTTTAGTTCTAGTGAAAAAAGTATGACGAGATTTTTTTGAGGTTCAGAATATCTATCGAATTTAGCTCTGACATCGTTAAAGTTGTATCTGAGATTTTTATGTTGAATGAGTTGAAAATTTGTCTACCTTTCGAACCAATGGAGTGCAACATCACAGATATTTTTCGGCCATCTGAAGAATCTATTAATCCTGTTGCTAATGAATATATTTCGAAATTTTCCCTCCATTCCTTCCCATTTGATGAATTATTTTCACTCGATGAAATAATCAATTCGTTGACCGGCTTCGAATTTGGTACGTGGTCGACTCTCGCTTCACCATCGTCGGACATATTGTGAATTTGAACGTGATTTTATCAGAACAATTTATCAATATATATGATCGTAGTCTCTTCGTTCTTGACATACCTGACACCATGTAATAAATATCTCTTGTTCATAAGTGGTATTTATGAACTATATAAATTAGGATTGTTAATTTTGTTAATGAAGAAATTCGACACGATATTGACGCCTTTATTTCCATGAACAGACTCTTTTGATTGATACATGAAAAATACATCTTGCGCATATGTGCAGATAGCGATATAATTTCAACCAATAAAATACTTTATCCAACACTTCCTTCTAACTTTCATTGCCAGCAGGACCGTTGTAAGAGGCCAATTGGAAGTTATGCTAGTAGTAGTACACGTCCAGTATTGATTAAAAAGAGAAAACTTGAACTACCAGAACAATTAGAATAATCTACGACCAATAGTACTGATGAGGTAAAGTGCATGAAGATGCTGTAGTTTTACAAGAATCTATTGATTCGACATCTATAGGTTTAAAATATTATTATTATTATTATTATTTAGAGAGAAGAGTTTAGGCAATGCCTATAAATTCACAAAACAAAAAATTATAGGTACATAAAAATCCAAAAGAGTAACAAAAGAAAAAGAAAGTAAAAGTGGCCTAACAAGTGAAAGTTCATTACAAATTAACAAGCTGAAAAGTAATGACACTCATCAAGATTTTCCAATCCAGTATCACATAACGATTGCTTTGTTTTTTGTTTCAGAAAAAAATTTAAGTATGATAAGGAGACAGAGACTATACCAATTTTAAATGCAGATAAATCAGTCCAGATTAAAATAAGGTCTTTACTCAGAAGCAGAGGAACTCAGCCCTAAAAGTATGACCCGAAGTGTAGCGGTATATCCATTTAAATCACCAAAAGCATCTTCTACAAGAGCCAACCCGTGAAGAAAAAGTTATGACGGATTAAAGGGAAATATCAGCATTACATTGTGATGAACAGTCGTCAACAGATATTTCTTCGAGTATTTCTTTCTATGATATATCATGAGAAAAATCCAGTACATATTCTTCAAGTTTTAATGTAGATAAGTTTAAATCTGATAATTTGAAAAATACTATAGACAATATTTACAGAAAACCATTGCTGTACTTAGGTATGTCAAAGGAATGTAATTGCCTTACAGATATAATAACTAAACAAAATGACATACCTATGCAGCATTCATTACTTTATCTGAAAAAAATCAGATTTAACACTACTTTCTCAGAACTTGAAGATAATTCTTCTATATCTTTATCATATGGAAGTAAATTATTTCTAAAAAATATTCCGGTCATAACTAATGTTTCACGACTTTTCATCGTATCATTGGATAAATGTGTTAAGAAAAATTTACCTCTTAAATTTCGCAGACATATGATGAGAGCTGTATTATAGATTATTTGGAGATAGACATACAGAAACCATCTAAGGATCTTCATCAGGCCTCAACTTGGTCCGATTATTAAAAAGGGAATACTGTGAAATATTTAGTATCGTGTACCCCTAACGGTTTAATAAATTATATATCTCCAGGATTTGGTGGTAGGACTAGTGATATGGCTATTTTGGAGAACTGCAGTTTTTTGTCCCAACTATAGAAAGACACATGCATTTTAGCAGACAGAGGATTCAAAAATGTAGAGCAGTTGCTGAATAAAGCAGAGATATAATTAATACGCTCACAAAGTGTATCCGCTGGTGTGAAATTATCCAGAAATTATGTTAGGCAAACAAAAATAATTGCAAGTTTGAGAATCCATGTGGAAAGAGTCATAAGGAGAATAAGGGAATTTCATATCTTGAAGCAACATTCTGTAATGAATTTGAATATACTCAGAATACTGGATAATATAATTGTCATAGCTTGTGCCGTGGTAAATTTGCAAGATTCACTCATTAAATGATATAACAAAATGTTCAATAATTTTTTTTTTCAGTGAAAAATTGACTACCCAAACCTACTTGTAAACTTTAAGAAAAAGTTTCAAATATTCACACAGACTTGTCATGAACATATCGTTAAATCCAAAGCTACTTTTCATAGCTTATTATTGAATTCTTTGGATTACAATTAGTGACATTTTAATTCTTTGATTCTGAATGAAGCCACTTTTTTACAGAAACATGTTGAGCTCCATACTTTTTGAATAATATGAAGCCGACATACAATATTAAAACAAAAAAGATTTTTTTTCTTTTCATATTGAATCTGTAGTTTTTGAGCATGTCATAGGACACTCTTGTGAAACAAAAGTCCACTTGGTCTAATGTTCACTTGCAATTTCCAAGCCACTTGTTTCAAAGCCCTTTCCCGTTCCATGGATTTTGTGACAGCTGTTCTCGCTCCCATGATGGTCTGCACTAGAGAACCCCCCACTGTTTTGTACCGACTAACTTCGCATGCTTTAGAAGCCGTTATTCGTCCATACCTCATTTCATACCATATGGTTGTTTTACTCTGTTTCCGTGTATCTTCTTCTATTTTGGAAATGGTATTTTCATACATTTCTTCATCACCAACAATCACTTTTCTCCATCTTTTTAATATCCTTATTTTGCCGCATCATTAAATGATGCATCGGAAATTGTCGGATATCAGCATACTTAAAATGTTTTCGAAACTTTAATTCACAGTTCTGAATTTGGTTTTCTTGGCCAACTCAAGAAATTCTGTCAAAACAGTAGGATTGCTGGGAAGTTATTCACTATCAGCTTCACAAAATTGGTCTCTATATTTAAATATTTTCAACACCTTTTTTTCCAAATAAATAACCACCGTACCACAAGACAAACAAGACACAATAACTTGGGACCGTATTTGCAACAAAGTATGGACTTAATTATTTACGAAGGTGTGACGTAACGAGGCAGCCAATCACGGAACGTTTTCGATCACGTGACTACGGGCAGAAATCGGTTGAATTAGATTTGCAATTTTAAGAAAACAAAATATTTTAACATAGAATTGAGACTGCGGGAGGCCCTATTTCGCTCTAAACTTTCAGTATATCGGTAAAAAGTGACCATTTCTTAAGATAGTCAAATGACCTATTCTAAAATATCTTGAGAACTGTCAGCACATGGTTCTATTCATAACGCCAAGCAATTTCATTTTCTCGATTTCTTGCATAAACTTAGGGGGTCGATGAAAAACTTAATACATTCCTCCTTTGACGATGAAAATTATGCTGTTATTGCTGTTGTGCTCTGTAGACATGTCTGTCTACAGACGGAGACGGAGATCGGGAAATGTCCGTCTAAGCGCGCACAAGCTTGTTGAAGTACATATACGTCAGGTGCGTCAAGTTGGTGACTCAGTAGTGGAATTTTGATATGAAAATAATTTGGGAATTTTATGCTCATTTTGTGCCAATTTGTGCCGTGTATTATGAATTTTGTGTCCATTTAGTTTTCGGGGTATTTCGAGTTTTCACTGAGTCAAGCGTCAGGTTGGTGACTCACATATGTAATTTTGGAAAAAAAAATTCTATAAATTGTGCTCATTTTGTGCCAATTTGTGCCGTATATTATGAATTTTGTGCCCATTCAGTTTTCGAGATATTTAGAGTTTTTACTGAGTCAAGCGCCAAGTTGGTGGCTCACATATGGAATTTTGGAAATTTTTTTTTTCTATAAATTGTGCTCATTTTGTGCCAATTTGTGTCTTATATTATGAATTTTGTGCCTATTCAGTTTTCTAGATATTTTGAGTTTTCACTGAGTCAAGCGTCAAGTTTGTGACTGACATATGGAATTTTGGAGATTTTCTTTTATCGATATTTTGAATTTTCCATGTCAGTCATCAACTTTATGTGACTCACAAGTGAAAAGTTTTTTTTTTAATTAATTGCGCTCAGTGTGCGATAATTTGTGCCGTAATCCTGAATTCTGAGCTTGTTCAGTTTTCGAAATATTTCGAGTTTTTAAGAAAAAGAAAAATTTTTAGCTTTAACGGAGGCCACACCGAGGACATTTATGAAACAAAAAAGAATTCGAATTGGTAATTTTTTCAAAATTCCATATATGAGTCACAGCCTCAAGTTGGTGACTCATAGTGAAAACTCGAAATATCTCGAAAATTGAATGGGCACAAAATTCGTTACTTACGGCACAATATGGCACAAAATGGGCACAAATTATCGAAAAAAAAAATTCCAAAATTCCACATATGCGTCACATCGTCAAGTTGATGACTCATATTGAAATTTCGAAATATCTCGAGAACTGAATGGACACAATATTCATAACATACGACACAAAATGGGCACAAAATTCCCAAAATATTTTCATAACAACATTTCACTAGTGAGTCACCAACTTGACGCACCTATATACGTCGCGTGACGCTTACGTATCAAGCTCAAGTAATATCAACTAGCTTGATATCAAGTCAAGTAACCAATATTTCAAATCAAGTCAAGTCAAGATCCAGTATGTAATTTGTCACGAGCTTGATTTTCAAGTCAAGTTGTTGTTGAAAATCAAGCTACTTGACTTGATACAACTTCAAACTGCTGCTAAGACGCAGGATTGGTGTTAATCAGAAAAATAGATGATACAATTAGGAAAGTATGAGAATTATGACATGAGAGTATGAGTAAGTATGAATAAAAACCACCAATTCCGTGATTCTGAGAAAGTAGACTCGAGATCTTACTTGCTAAAAGAATAAGATTAGTGAACTTGAGAATTTCATGTTCATAATCAGGAGATCATACCAGTTGAATGGTCTCACTAATATTAGAGGAGATTACTCAAGGTTAAACACTAACTGAGACTGTCAACCAGGTTCAATGTCAGAACTACTTGATCATTGAACTATTTCAGATAAATTAGCTTCATCTTATTGAGAGAAAAAAGTGATTCCATGGTTCAACTTTGTGAGAACAATGATTAGCAAGAGTTGTGAAAGGTGAAAATTTGAGAAATGAAATAAAATGATTAAAAGAACGAGATGAACATGAAAATATAATAAATCAGTATTCATTATCTAAGAAAAAGACATGACCATGTTCATTCTTGTAGTAAGTCATCATCTCTAGAGATCATCATATCTAGAGATATCTGAAAAATCTATGAGAACTGCAAAAATTCAACAGAATATATATCTTGTAGGATTCAAATACAATAGTTTAAATAAATAGAGATTCTGTTGATTCGGTAGCACTTTGAATGTATATCGTAATAATTTTTGTATTTTTATTATGTGGATGTATTTTTATATGAATAGAAGCACACTTATTTTATAACCCCTTTATTAATCGTGAACGTAATGTACACATATGAAATTCTCAACAGCGAATAATCAATTCTGTCTTTCTTATTCTAGGTTATAATATCAATTGTCAATATCACAATCATAGAATATTATCAAACAAACATAACAGTTTCTCCCCTCACTGAATCTATACAATTTCTAGGCTGTACAATTTATATAAAATTACAATTTCTAATATAATACAATAATCCTCAAAATTATGTAATTAATTTATAATACAATAAATTTTAATGTGATACATAATCTCCATATCTATCTGGTTTACGAATTTCTCTTTTTGATCTTCTCAATTGAATAGAATTTTCAGGTAAATCAGAGTTATGAGTATCAGAATGAGATTGAATATTGTTTAAATCAGGCTGAATAGATCTTTCAGAAGTATTAGTTTCACTTTCATATGGTTTATCAGAATTGTATGAACTCACTACTCTAGGATATAAAGGAATTTCAATTTGTACGGGTGTATCTTCCCTAATTTTGGTGATTTGGCGTCTATGACGTTTACATTCTTTACCATTATCTAATTTGATCCAATAATGTAACTTTCCAAATTTCTCCATTATAGTGCTAAAATCCCATTTATTTTTAGCTATATAATTTCTAACAGAAACACGAGTATTTAACTCTAAATCTCGACAATTTACAGGGTTTATACTAGAATCAGTAGTTTTACCTAGATTTGGCTTTATTAATTCTAGACGTGATCGAATTGCCCTATTGAACACCAACTTAGAAGGAGACAAATTGGTACTTGAGTGTGGGGTTTTCCTATACTGTGACAGAAAGTTTTGTATAGCGTATTCTAAATTTTCTGCATTACAATTCATACACTTAATGGCCTTTTTAATTGTCTGAACGTAACGTTCAACTTGTCCATTCGTTGGTGGAAAATAAGGAGCACTGCGTTTGTGGAAAATTCCGTTTGAACGAAAAAAGTTTTTGAATTCATGAGAACTAAAACAACTGTGATTATCTGAACAAATAACCTCAGGTATGCCAAATTGTGCAAATACTTTCCTACAAATACCGATTGTAGTTTTAGATGTAAGGTCTTTTACTACATGAATCTCTGGCCATTTAGAAAAACTATCTACGATCAATAACAAATAAGCATTATTGAACATACGTCCAGTATGGTCTATATGTACTCTCTGAAAGGGATATTCAGATTCTTTCCAAAGATGGGTAATTTTTTTCTCCTGATTTTTGTTCAAATTGCAAATAAAACAATTTTTTGAAATATTTTCAATGTCCCGATCTAGTCCAGGCCACCAGCAATACTGCCTTGCTAATGCCTTCATTTTTACAATTCCACTATGGCAAGAATGTAATTCATTTAAAATAAATTTTCTGAGCCTTGAGGGAATGAAAATTCTTTGACCTCTTGTAATACAACCATTTAATAAATCAAATTCATATAGGGGTATCCAAAACTATCTTTGTTGGATATTATTTTTCCAGTTTCTAAATATTGCAATAATCTTCGAACTGATGGATCATTTTTTGTATCTGTACTAATATTTTTTGCAGTAACAGGTAAATTTTCTAGTAATTGAGATTCGTGGTATGAATTTTGTAAAAAATTTATTTCGAGTCCAAATTTGTCAGCAGTAGCCAGATCAAAATTATCTGACACTGGTAAACGTGATAAAGAATCCGCATTTGTATGTACCTTTGTATTTTTGTACTCAACTTTATAGTTGAAAGCTTGTAAAAAAATTGCATAGTGCTGCATTCTGGACATTGTAAGTATCGGTAATCTTTTATCTGGTGAAAATATACTAATAAGTGGTTTTGAATCTGTGATTAATGTAAACTTAGTACCATATAAGTATTGGTAGTACTTAGAAACTCCATAAACAATCGCATAAGCTTCCTTTGAAATCTGACTGTACCTACGTTGAGTGTCATTTAGAATTTTGGATGAAAAACTTATGGCACATTTATTTTATAACCCCTTTATTAATCGTGAACGTAATGTACACACATGAAATTCTCAACAGCGAATAATCAATTCTGTCTTTCTTATTCTAGGTTATAATATCAATTGTCAATATCACAATCATAGAATATTATCAAACAAACATAACAGATTATTATGAATCAAAATAGAGATGATTACTAGTGTTTTCGTCAAGGGCGGTCGTAAGGGGTGGAGGGGACGTAGAGGTGGTAATTACATATTATGATCAACAAAAAAATTTAATGAAAAACAAAAAAATGAATTAAACTTTTTCAACAAGTGACTTTTTATCACATATCTCCAAAATGTTGAAAATTTTACACATTTGCTAATATCAAGAATACCGACCGAATGGTTTGAATGCATTTTTTTATGTCAAAGAGAAGAATATCATTTTGGGGGTAAAGGGTACCTTTTATTTTATCTTTGTTTATTTTACAAGTTACACATTTGTTGGAGTTTCACCGTATTTAATACGTAGAGCTAGTTTGGACTGAATATTTTTCATGGATGTTGCGTAAGCAGACACAATCACAGATCTCAGATCAGTAACGGACTGAATATGAATTGTCTTACCGATAGCCGATTATTTTGGGGGCTTCCTTGAATGTGGTGGCCTGGAGGGATCCCTCAAAGTTCACTTTCCATACCCTGAACGAAGTCTTAACACTTCAATCGAAGTCAGTAACTAATTCTAAGGCACTGTCTCCTTCATTATTAACAATTAACAAATGTGGAATAATCAAATTTAGCGAAAATATCGAATTTGCGAAAGTCACTTTCTGAGGTATCAAGAATGCGGATAATGCGGCGATAATTCTCAATACACACTCTTCAGTTTCTCAGGATGAATTGTTTCTTTTCCACATCACAAAAAGGGTTCATCACATCTGGGAGCGTATTTATTCCATAAAAGGGATATTTATGATTCAGCAACTCATATTTCGGAAATCTGCACTGTTTGTTGCCAAATCAACAATATTGAAATATACAGGCTGTCCCACCGGGAGTGTCCATTAGAAATTTATGGAGAAAAATAATATTTCTATCACTTCCAAATTTTGTATGAAGATATAAGCCAAGTTGACATTCATATATGATATATTTCTAAATATCAAAGACTTCTGCCTTCACAGGAAATGGTATCAACTTTCTCATTTCTAATGGAACATCCTTTATGTATATTATAACTTTTTGAGATATATCTCCGTATGCCACATTCATTTTTGTTGTTTCCTATGGTCATCTAGAGCCGTTTGCGAGTGATTCACTGTTTTTTGAAAAAAAAATATAAATTGAGGCTTGTAGATCACTGAAGATCCAATAAAAGCGAATGCATTACCTTAGATCTGAATTTCGAAATGGATTACCGAGAAGATATTCAATATCACTTTGTAAAGAACATGAAGTTTTGGAAGGCGAAATGAGAGTCTCAAAGTTGGAATTCGAAAATAGACAAAAATTTGTGAAGAAAAAACAAGTGGAGTTTTTCAGGTGTTCCCTATAGCCCTATACAGGGTGTCCGGAAATGATGAGCAAAAAATCCTCGGGTGATTTCCATACCAAAATCAAATGGTACCTCTTGATACAAAATTTTTAGGAAAATCAATTTTTAACGAAGTTACAGGGTGCAGGGTGTTGAGGTTAAATTTTATTCACAGTTTTTTTGTACTATTATTTCGGCATAACATATTTCTGTGGCAACCACAGCACATGTATCCAAAGAATTTCATGTTTAAGGTTGAAAATAAATGACCGTTTTTATGAAACGCAGAATCGCATTTTTTGGATGCGATGAATAAGAACATCGCAATCATCCAATTGAAAAACTAATTAAAGCAGAACTATGTCGCCTTGGGGAATCTGCGAAGATTTTTCACTTTATATGGATACCTTCACACGTTGGAATCTATGGTAATGAAGATGCTGACAGAAACGCGAGAAGTGCAGTGACTGATGGTAGAAGAAATTAGTTTGCGGAGTGTACAGCATCAGATCTCAAATCTTGGTTGAAAAACAAACTTTTATCCAACTGGAATATCCAATATTTCAATACAAGATCCAATCTACGTGAAGTGAAAGGTGACACCCGTCCATGGAAGGATTTACCATGCTGTAGTGCATCTAATGTTGAAATATAAAATAGACGATTACTAATATTGCGGATGCAGCACCTTTCCCAATGTTCATAAATATATCGTAACAGGTGACACAGATACAGAAGTACAACGTACTCTATTGTGAATTGACATAGTTAGTAGTGAGTAGATGTAGACTAATAAATAGTTAAGAGGAAGGTATTCTTATTGGGAACCCTTACCAATGACCCAAGTTACTACATGGCGATCCTGATGGCGAAGCCTGGGAAATTTTCGAACAATTGGTGTGAGTGTGAATAGGAAGAGAAGTGAAAATGGGGTCAAGCCAGTCAAGGCAGGAAAAGGAAGAAATTATAATCGCACAGGCAGGCAATAGTGGCGGCCAAACTAACGAACAAGAAAAAATTTCTACGCGAGAAGTGTGCGAGGTGATAATCTTAATCCTGGTGATAGCGGTGGCCAGCTCGTACATTTTCAGTATGTGCAGAAAGAGACTGGAAAAGAAGATTAGGAAAGAGGTGACCAGAAGCCAGATGTTGGCACCAATCGGCAGCGCCCAGGTGTAGTGCAGTGGTAAGCAGACTACAAAACGATACTAATGACTTTAATTGAATCTTTTGTTTTCGGGAATAATAGTTTTACCTAATTTTTTTTTAACTAGATGTATGGCAGTTAATAATTTAAATGAAATTTTGGAATCCCTGAAATCTATAAAAGTATATCTGAGGAAAATTGGCCCTGAAAGGCGAAAAAAGAAGATTCTCGATATTAAAATTAAAGAAGCCAAAATTATCTATGAACAATTTGAGGATGATTTTAAGGAAATTCAGAAACATTTTGCAGACGTTCCTACCGATATATTGAGCGCAATTCAGCAATTTTCCTCCGAAATACGGGATACATATAGTTCAATATTAAATGTACAGATCAAGGAGAGCCCAAGTTCGATAGAAATGGAGTCTTTCGATTTGAAAACTGCTTCATCTTTGCTACCTATGCTCAATGATAGCGAAGATACGACTAAACAATTGATAGATGCTACGGAATTCTATGATTCAATGCTTAAAACAGATCAAAAGCAGCATCTTATAAAATTTGTATTGAAAACTAGATTATCTCCAAGTGCTAAACTTCGTTTAAATAAGGAATATGCTTCAACATCTTCGTTAGTGGATGATATGAAAAAACATCTCCTCACGATTAAATCGGATACTACTCTCCAAACTAAATTAATGAATTCACGTCAAGGAAATAGGTCGATTGAATCCTTCGGTAAATCTCTAGAAGAACTTTTTGTTGATTTGACAATTTCACAGGCCAAAGGTGATGACAATGCATATTCGGTTTTGAAACCTATTAATGAGCGGAATGCTATAAAGCAATTTGCGGACGGATTGAATAATAGACGATTAAGTACAATTATTTCAGCACGAGATTTTTCGTCTCTTAAAGATGCCATCCGTGCTGCACTAGACGAAGCTTCTGCTTCTACATCGGAAAATATTCAATCGATAAATCATTTTCAAGTACAGAGAGGTAGAAAATGGCAATATAGAGGCAGTGGCAGATCCAGAGGCCCATCACCTAGATTTTGTGGTAATAATTTTAGATATAACAACAATCATAAACCAGATAAATTTGTCGGTCATGCGCCATCGAATGATAGTACTCGAAATTTTGCAGGACGCTCTCGTGGTCAAACACAGAGAACATTCAATACTCGAGGGAGACAATCGAGTCATCATTCACAAGAAAACAGAGTCTTTTATTTGAATGGCAAAGATAACGAAATCGCACAGAAAAATTCAAACAATCTGAAGTTTTTTCTTGACTCCGATAACTGATTCTATATTCGCTTGTTTGGGTTTGAATAATGTAGAGTTTTCAGTGGAATCAGAAAAATTTAAATTTTTAATAGACAGCGGAGCTTCACTCTGTGCAATCAAATTGGATTCTATTAGAGACAAATCCTTGATACGCAAAGATAATCTTACCGTGAACGGTATTTGTGGAAATATAACAGCTATCGGGAATATCTCATTAGAATTGCATACCAACGGTGTTACTTTCGAACAATTATTTTATGTATTTCGAGATATCCCTTGTAATTACAATGGTATTATAGGTCAAAATTTTTTGCAAAAATATAAAGGTATAATAAATTTTGAAGAGAACACGTTAATTCTAAATAATCGCCATAAGATGGTGGAGGTTTCTCTAAGCTCTAAAAATAATTCGGTGTTGACAATTCCATCTAGATGCGAAATCATTGAGTACTTATCAATAAATACAGAAAAAGAATGTGTTGTAATTCCTCAGGAAATATGTGAAGGCGTTTTCCTAGCAGGAACCGTGGTGAAACCAAAGCATAATATCATACCTGTCAAAATCCTTAATACAAGAGAAACCGAAGTAACTCTCAAGAATTGTGTACCAGAAATTCATAATCTCGACAAATATCAAATATGTTCATTTAGCAAAATAACTGGAATTTCACCAACTAGAGTCAAAGAATTATTTTCATTGATAAACGTGAACGGTTTGAATAAGGAAGAACAATTGTCTATCGAAGAGCTATGTGCTAAATTCAGTGATATTTTCCATCTTCCAAACGATAAATTAACCACAACTACAGTTTTCAAACAAACTATCACCTTGAAACCGAATGAAGCACCAGTATATAGAAAACCGTACCGTATTCCTCATTCGCAAAAACAGGAGGTAGATAAGCAAATTGAAGATATGATAAAAAATGATGTTATAGAGGAGGCCCAGAGTGAATGGTCCTCTCCAATTTTATTAGTCCCAAAGAAAGCTGATAAGAATGGCAATAAGAAATGGAGGCTTGTAATCGACTTCAGATCATTAAAGGAAAAAATTCAAGATGACAAATTCCCCCTTCCTAACATAGTAGACATTTTCGATTCGCTTACCGGAGCCGTATACTTTTCTCACTTAGACTTAAGTCAAGGTTATTACCAGGTAGAGCTAGCAGCTGACAGCAGACCGTACACAGCATTCTCTACTCATAAAAATCAGTATCAAATGAAAAGACTACCTATGGGATTGAAAATATCCTGCAGTGCGTTTTCACGGCTAATTTCAATTGCAATGACAGGATTAAATTACGAAAAATGTTTTTGTTATCTCGACGACTTGCTTGTTTTTGGTAGAAATTTAGAACAACATAATCAGAATTTGCTGAAAGTGTTTTCCAGACTCAGAGAGGTTAATCTGAAATTAAACCCTTCTAAATGCGAATTCCTCAGAAAACAAATTTTATATTTAGGTCATATTATATCTTCTGAAGGTCTATCACCCGATCCTGATAAAACCAAAGTTCTTAAGTTATACCCAGTCCCAAAAAACACTGACGAAGTCAAAAGATTCATTGCCTTTGCTAATTATTACAGAAAATTCATTAGAAATTTTGCAGAAATAGCTAATCCTCTGAATAAGTTATGCAGAAAATATTCTGAATTTCATTGGTCAGAAAAATGTCAAAGTGCTTTCGAAAAATTGAAAATCGCTCTTTCTACGGCGCCAGTGCTGGATTACCCCGATTTCTCAGATGACAACGAATTTATTTTGCAAACTGATGCAAGTGGAACATGCGCTGGTGCAGTCCTTTCTAACAAAAATAATAAGCCAGTGGCATTTGCCAGTCGACCCTTCAATAAATCCGAAACCAACTACTCTACTATAGAAAAAGAATTAGCGGCAGTAGTATGGGCAGTAAAATATTTTCGTCCTTATTTATTTGGTAGACATTTTAAAATTCGTACTGATCATAGGCCTCTCGTTTATCTTTTTAACCATTCAGATCCTTCTAGTCGTCTTACAAAATATCGTTTGTGTCTACAAGAATATCAATATCATATTGAATATGTTAAAGGTTCAATGAACGGACCAGCAGACGCGTTGTCTCGAATAACTTCAACGGAATTAAATGAAATGAATCGGAACGTACTTGCTGTTTTAACCAGGGCCCAGGCTAAAGCATCAAGAAACCTTCCTAATTTAGAAAAAACTTCAACGAATAATCGGTCTGATCAACCAAATGTCGTTGAAATTTTGAAAAAACCCAATGACGGTAACGAATTAATCGTTCTCAAAAGAAACGATGATCTAAGTAGTTTTGGAAATACGGAGAACATATTGTCGGAAACAAGATGTGTATGTTATGAACCAAATACGAAGTTAGTTTATATCCACCCAGATACTCCATCGATAATCCCGCGAGACGAATTATTGAGAGATTTGGAAGAATTATGTAGAAGAATGAATATAAACGAGTTCATCATAGCGAAAAATGAATATAATGCATTTATAGTGGAGTATTTTATGAAGACAATTGCTAAGATAAAATGGACCGGTCCACGAATTTGCATAATTACAGGTGTGAAAAGGATTTTCAATCCTGATACGAAGAAACTTATACTTAACGACTTTCATATTTTACCGACAGCAGGACATTCGGGAGTCCGCAAAATGATCAAAAATATACGAAGATATTATTATTGGCCTGGATTATCGAATGATTGTGCCTCTTATGTGAAAAAATGTGCGAATTGTCAAAAACACAAGTTTAGTAAACCCATAAAGGAACCAATGGTAATAACACCAACTGCTCATTCAGCCTTCGAAAAAGTTTACTTAGACATTGTCGGCCCTTTAGAAAAAGATGACAATGGTTTTATTTATGTTCTAACTTTACAATGCGATCTAACGAAATTTGTCGAAGCATATCCTTTAAAATCAAAAGATACAGTAACAGTAGCAAGAGCTTTCGTAGATAGGTTCATCTTAAGATACGGTGTTCCCTCAGAGATTGCTACTGATCAAGGAACAGAATTCATATCCAATACAATGGCAGAGATTTGTAATTTTTTAAGAATATCTCATATAAAAGCAACTGCATACCATCATCAGAGTATTGGATCTTTAGAAAATTCACATAAAACATTAAACACTTTTTTAAGAATACAAATGAGGAACTATGGCTCTTCGTGGTCTTCATGGATCCCATATTTTTGTTTCATGTATAATACATCGTATCATTGTAGCACACGATACTCACCTTATGAACTGGTATTCGGAAAAAAGTGTAATTTGCCTAATAATCTAGTGAATAGCGACACTGTCGAACCATTATATAACGCGGATTCGTATCCTCTAGAACTCAAATTCAGATTGCAAAAAGCACAACAGGATGCAAGGCAAAATTTAGAATCCGAAAAATTCAAAAGAAAAGTGATATACGATAAACAGATAAATCCGATAACATACGAAAAAGACGATTTAATTTTGTTGAACAGTGAAAGTGGAAATAAACTGCAAAGTGTCTACGAAGGTCCTTTCAGTGTAATAAAAGATGATTCTCCGAACGTTCGAATCAGCAAAAACGGCAAAGAGTGCGTGGTTCATAAGAATCGAACTAAACCTTTTGTGCGCGAGGTCAAGGACAAGTAACAATTAAGAAATAAAACCTGAATGTGAGATCGGATATCCGATATCATTACAAGTCAAATGTTTGATGTATAGTTAAGCTAGGTTAGTACTATGAAGAGTAAGCAAAGTGGGTTCATTATTCTATTGTAATAAGGTTAATTAGTTATAAGAATTGGCATTGATAAAATTTTCATTTCCAAGTAATGAAAATTCTTCTTGAAATTCCGGGGAAGGTGTAGTGCATCTAATGTTGAAATATAAAATAGACGATTACTAATATTGCGGATGCAGCACCTTTCCCAATGTTCATAAATATATCGTAACAGGTGACACAGATACAGAAGTACAACGTACTCTATTGTGAATTGACATAGTTAGTAGTGAGTAGATGTAGACTAATAAATAGTTAAGAGGAAGGTATTCTTATTGGGAACCCTTACCAATGACCCAAGTTACTACCGCCATTCTCAAGTCATCCTAACTCGACTTGGGCAGACTAGATAACTCACGATTATCTGTTTAAAAGAACTGAACCTCCGAAATGTGATTTCTGTAATGTGACACTTACAGTAAAACATTTTCTCATATACTGTGAAAAATATACATCATCTCGTATTGCATACAAATCACCTCAGGAGCTTAAGTCACTAGGTACTAGGAAAATCATGTGAGTTCATCAACCTCAAGAACTATTTGAAGTAGTTTAGATACTACTGTTAAGAATCTTGTAGGATATATTTAAATGGTTGCTTACTGTAACGTCGCTAATAACTGTAAGGTGAATGCGACTTTTTTCCAAATAAAAAAAAAAATAAGAACATCGCATGCAAACAATGCTATTCTGCGTTTTCCTCAAAAACGGTTAAATTTATCGAAATGAAAAAGGTATGCCTTTTTTGTGTGAAAAAGTCCAAAGAATGAAAAAATTTGTTCAAGAAGAAATTGGGACCATTTTAACAAAAGTATAGGCTCGTTTGTGGTCCTCTACAAGATGAGAAGAAAAAGTTTGCAAATTCGTATTGCCCATCTCGTAAAAGCCATAAAAACGAAATTTTGTCGAAATGTTATCTACGTAGAAAAACGTAGAGCAAAAAAACTGCGCGCAAAATTTAAGTTTAAGACCCTGTAACTTCGTTAATAATAAATTTTCTAAAAGATTTTATGATTTCTGTAAATTTGTTGTCATCCTTGTGCTAATAGGGGGTTCCCGTTAAACCGTATATTGTAATATGTGTTTCAATAAATAAATAAAATGAATAATTAAATAAATTACCCTTTAATTGTTCGCTCATCATTTCCGGACACCCTGTATATATTTTATAAAAAATCAGAGGGCGAATGAAAGGGCGAACATTGATTATATTCAATAATACCTACCTCACATACAACATTATGCTCGTCGCTAACAGTTATTACTGAATATCTCGAAAATAGTACAGTTCAGATAGAGGAAGCCCTTAAACGACTCCAATTACGGTAACCCATATCAAAAACATATCTGAGAAAATGCGTTGCGCCTTCGTTGAATCCTCATTCTTCTACAAGCCTCAATTTGTAATTCAGCGTCTTTTCCAAGCAGGGGACGTTATTGAGTGGAAATCTACCCTTCGAAATTTGTACAAACTATATAACAAAGAGATTTCAGACTGAACTGTCATTGGACCTCGTCGTCGAGATCACCCACATGATGAACATTCATTCTTCCGTTGGAGAGTTTCACAATCTCAGGGAACCAGAACTGTTGCATATAGTTTGTGTGCAGTGTATGTGTTCCCCATGAACCTTCTTAGAAGAAGAATGAGAAGACCAGTATAATTATCAATAACATCATCATGATCATCAAATCAACATCTTTTGGTACATAAGTAACGATACTAGTACTTACGTTGACTCCTTTACATGTAAAGGTATAGGTAATGGTAGTAGAGCGATTGTGAACTAGAATTGAAAGTTTGTAAAACATGCCTATCCAATCCAAACATTTTGCTATTGCTGCTTCCAAATTCACTTACGAGAACATTGTCCCTTATACATCACGATCTAAAAGGAATTGGACACGATTTGAAATGGGAAAACCGATAATTTCTAGAAGAGTTATATTTGCGTTTCAATTCGCCTCTAGCAAAGAAGCTGGTAATATAAGAGAATAAGATATCATTCAGTTTCAGGGAATTTCAGTTTCAGTCAATTTGAAAATTGAGTGAGGAAGCTGAAATTTCGGAAACACTTTGATAAATATAAGATAGTCATTAAAAAAATCCTGGGTGAGAATAAGGAAGAAGCTTCCTTGGATATTGGAAATGTTCCAGATTCAAAGGTGTCCCAAAAAATCTTCTTGATGAACTATCTGCAAATATAAAAGTAGGTAATATATAGTTGGTTTTCCTACCGTTCGCAATCAGATCGGCCGACTCTGTGAGGATTCTCTCAAGGTAGCGGGGGTATTTGACGAAGTCTTCTCCTCTATATTTGTTCATTAGCCTGAAGGCCCATTTCTGGAAGTTAGGTTTCCTCAAGTCACAGGAGAAATTTCCGACATCTCGATGTCAGAGGTTACCTACTTCAGCTCGGGAATACTGCTCCTGGCCTGTATGGCCTTTCTTTCAAACTTCTCCTTTGCTCCCTAGATTTTCCCCACTACAGAATATTTTCATGTTCCCTCAAATATTCTATTCTCCCTAATGACTGGCTTACTGCATCCATAACACCCATTTTGAACAAAGGGGACAAACTGTCACCACACAACTTTACATAAGTATACTGTCATCGGCTTCGAAGGTCCTGGATAAAATCGTGGGCGATCATATTACCCGGTTTGGTTCAGCTAATGACATTTTTCCAGAAGAACAACATGAATTCATATCTGGTCGTTCTACACGAACCAACCTCATTCTATGCATCGATGACTGGACTGAAGCGTGGGACCAGGAAGTTCTTATCGACGTTCTTCATCTTGATTTCTCCAGGGCCTTCCTTAAGGTTCTTCACCGTCGACTGCTTTCCAAGCTCTCACAACTTGGAATCAGGGGTGGCGTTCTTGCATGGATCAGAACCAACATATCTAACCGTACGTTTCGAGTTCGGATCAATCGATCTTTCTTCGTTCAAGAAGTGCCTTTAACATCTGGTGTTACCTAGGATTCCGTTCTCGTTTATTATATACTTCCGACCTCCCCCGATTACACCGCTCAGTTTGTTGTGTGTTTGCAAATGATACTCAGGGCCGCCGCCAGGGCCGGCAAACCGGGCAACCTGCCGGGGCGGCAAATTCTAGGGGCGGCAAATCAGCTTTTTCATACTGACATTATTCTTACTCAAAAGCGAAAAGTCGCCTGTTATTGAGTATGAAATCCAATAGATGCCAAGACTTTGAGGCGGCTTTTTTAATTTGCTCGATCAATCCATTTATATTAGTACACGAACAACTGAATAAAAATTTAATTAAATTCGGAGTTATACCGACAGAAAAAAAAAATACACTTTTTGGAAGAGTTTCCAGGGTAATTCTGAAGTGATTTTTCTTTTCAGTTTGCCAATCAGGATTCAAAATTTTTATTTCAAAGGGGGGTTTAAAAAATTTCAACCCTCGGATTTTACTTTCAAACGACGATACGTATATTGTTCTCTTCGCTAATTGATAAGAAATGTAGTAGATTTTTTTTGGTTTTTTTCATCGATCGTCTCAAGTGAGCATATTGATAATAAGGCCCCGTCCTTTCAGAATTCGAAAAAACGATTTTTATGAGTTTATGAGATATTTCCTTGATAATACTCATAGTAGAAGGATATGGTGGTTCAAAAGTCTGGGAACAGGGAATTCATTTCGCTTTCAGATGGAAAATCTAAATTGCGAAACTGAGGTTTTTAATGGGCTTATCACATTTCCGGACCAAAAAGCCCTCATATGAGATATGAGGCTGAACTTCGGATTTCAAATGCAAACCCATCTTTTTTATTGCTGATTCGGATTAAGCGGGAAATTTCTCATCCGAATTGGTTGAAACCAAAAATTTTTTCGTCGATATTTCGGCCCTATATGCTGCGTTATCAGCGATCAGGATGCAAAAATTCATATTCCGTAATTTTTTCAACCCATTATATTTTGGATCCAGAAAGGCTTATAAGAGAAAAGGTCCAACTTTGCAATTTAAAATTCAAACTTTCCTTTCGAGATTTTACATCCGAATTGGTAAAACAAAAATTTTTTCGTCCATTTTTGGGCGTCATCCTTGAAAGCCCAAAGTTTGTCTTCATATTACGCATAAGCCCCATAGGGGCCAAAATATGATGGGCCCTTTCGATTCCTCGAGAAAAATTACTGAGGACCTCACTATTAGAACATAAATTTTCGCATCCCGGTATGAATAATGCCGCGTTTTTTTGAAGAAAAATGCTTTATATGGCCCAAATATGTTCAGGAAAATTTTTGGTCTCAACCAATTCTGTTGAAAATTTTTCCCGCTTAATCCAAATCTGCAATGAAAAAGACTAGTTTGCATCCAAGTTTGGTCCAAATATCTGATGGGCTTATTCGGAATAAATTTTCGAGAACTTGGCCACCGTACCGTGAAAAAATGTTATGAGGTCAAATATCAAATCGAAAATCGGAAACAGCAAAAAAATCTACATGTAATCCGGGTAACATTGTCTTGAATTTTTATTATATGCGAGAGCTGTGTTGCCTTGAAAGCAGAAATTGGTAATAATAAAAATCCAGCACGCGCTAATTGTCTTCGAAACGAAATTAATTCATTCAACTTTTCTACTCAGAGCCGGGGCGGCGAAAATTTATTTTGCCGGGGCGGCGAAATGTCTGGCAGCGGCCCTGATGATACTAAAATTTTCAACTTTCCTCTATCTAACTATGATACCTTGCAAAGTAACTTGCATGAAATAAGTATTTGGTGTGAGAATTGTTATTTGAAGTTGTGTTTGAAGTTATTGCGACCTGGGTGTAACTCTTTCTGAAGATCTATGTTGGACTAACCATATATCCCTTGTCACTGCCGGAGCAGTTGACTTAACAGATGCGATATTGATACCTTAAAGCTTTTATACACTAGCTACGTTAGACCATCTCTAGAGTATGCTGGCCCGGTTTGGTGGCCATCCACACGTGCCGACGAACACTGTCTTGATGCAGTGCAGCAATGGACAAATCGTTATCCTTTCGTAATGATTCGTCCTTCCTACGAGAAAAGGGTTAAAATTTTCCTATTATCATCCTTTCTCTCACGACGCGAGAGAGGTGCTCTGATATTTTTGTTCCGATCGCTTGGGGGTGACTTCGGTGATCGTATTCGCGACCTATATACCATGAGCAACAACAACTTGAGAGGTCACCAGTTTAAATTGTCAAAGGAAAAGTTTGCGACCCCTCAACGTCAAGGTTTCTTAAACAAGAGAATCTTCGAGAGATGGAACCGCTTGCCGAATACGCTGGGACTGTCAACGGATTCAAGAATGCCTTGGATCTCTTTGTAGCAAGATCAGTTCATATGTGAACTTTATTTTATATATTTCTGTTTGAGTTTATAGGAATTTTCCTCTGCTCTTATATTTTATTAAAAAAAATAATAATAATATTAATAGTGATCAACATTTCGTCCTGATTATTGAAAATATCATGAACAGGATGTCTTACAATTTCATTTATGATGCAAAAGATTTGACGGAACCGAATTTTGCAGCTCTAGACATTTGACATCCTCCAGAACGATTCGGTGCGACATATAATAGGCATATTCTGGATGGAACAAAGATCTGATGCAACAGCGCATGCCGAAGCTCTGCATAACATCGTGCGTTCAGGCCGCCACAGCCTCCTTCAGGGTGATGCTGATGTAGAAAATCCGAAGCCGCCAGTGTCGCGTGGCGTCTTGGATCAGCGCGAACATCCGTCACGAAGGTGCGGAATGTGCGCTTTGTCATATCGCGTTCTTACAAATTACTTGAAATTTCCGAGAGTAATCGTGTTCACACCGATCCAAACCTATTTCAGTGTTTGATCTCCATCGCCAAGAAATGTCAATCTAGGTATCGAGGTAGATTACTATTCAGTTTCTTCAACTCTCGAGTATAAGTTTTGATATAACTACGGAGCTGAGACATTCATAGAAGTTACTCACTTCTTTTCTTGTTTAGTCTTTCAAAAAAACAACTATTTTTCTTGGGGATTATTAGCTTTCTTGAAACGTTATGAATGTATGCTATCTGGTTTTAACTGAACTTTTTGGAAGTATTGGACAAGGTCAGTCAGGATAAGTGTAAAAAATATGGGCTATTTTGTTTTCTTCTCATTTGAATAAAACACATTATCGTCAAAAAAGTTTGATATCTTTTTCTGATCTAGAGCTTTTGTCCCTTTATTTCGAAAGAAAAATTTGTTCTTCATGAAATTCTCTATATTTCTAATATCTCTATATAAAACAATATCTTAGAGACCAAATCGTGGAACAAATTTCATGAACTCACTTTTCCTATATAACTACTCAATGATTTAAATACCAACCTTATCTGATTTTCGAGAAATATACGTAGCTTTTATGTCACATTTCGGCTTTTTCGCCAGTGATAATTAGAAACTAAAAAAATTGTACCAAATTATTTTCAACATAGATATTGAAAATAAATTCACTTCAGCTGGTAATATTACTCTGAAACAATTAGGTCAATTGGCTTTACTAAGATTTTTTAATGTTCAGCTCATAGCGTAAAATTTATGATTACCTACACAAATTTCATTCGCCTCATTGTTTTCCAGGTTAATACAGAGCAAAAAAAATTGGGTAGTAAATATCTCAAAATTCGAACGAATATTAGCTCTCCAGAAACCCTGAAAGTGACGAAAAGTTGAAATGTGCCGATGAAATGAATTGGATAATGGAACTTGCTGTGCTTTATATGATTTTCCTGACTATAAGTTTAATAAGAGGTGAGTAACAAACGATTCGTTTGTGTCTTGTAGTCAGACCAACAAATATTGAGAATTATTCATCCATTAGCATTGGGAAAAGGGATTTCCCTGAACTCATGAAAGAACTTCATAGTTTCCGAAATGTTTATTGTTGTTACAAGGAACTTAGAAAATGTCGTTAATCGTGAAGATAAAAGAACTTCAGACCGCCCTTTTTCGACCGTTCATTATAATTACGAAAGTGGTTTATGTTTATTGAAAGCAAAACGATCAAATAGAGAAATATTGCAATTTTTTCGTGCAAAATAAAATAATCTGCTCTGAAATGTATTAACAAAAAGAAAAACATTCTGAAAAAGCTACTTGGACTTGCCGGTGGGAGGTGGGAGGTCAAATAAAAACCCACTTATATTTGATTTGAAGTGTGAGCGACTGTTTGAGTAGTTAGTGAATAAACCGAGGAATAAACATAGTCTTTGAAATTAAATTTTTTCTAATGTATAATTGACTTCTTCAACATTCTTCACAAAAATGCAAAAATGATACTTTGGATTCGATACTTCGGAAAAATGTTCTTAGTAAATGAAGTTTCCTGAATCAACACATGAGAACTGTTTTCACTTCATATCAAGAAACAGTCTCGAGTATATCAAATTATAATTATTCAAGTATCGAAAGAGGGAAAAATTTAAGAGAAACGAATATTCTCTAGTGGTCACAACAAAATATTGTTGGAACCTCCATGTTTACACTTTCCGATCATTTTTGGTATCTTATTTGAAATATTTGAATTCATCAGAAGATTTGTTTTTTAATCGAATAACTCGAAACTGGAAACCTGCAGGCAGTGCTCATTAGCAAGTATTATCGATTTTTGATTGTGATCGAAATATACATATGGTATTAAAGGTATACCTGTCAAAAAGTGTCCTTTGACGTTCTTTTATAAACACTTTCCGCGCACAAAACGAAAACTATACTCCATTCACAAATATAAAATCACCTCTCTGGCTTTGGAAATTTGACACATTCCACTCTGTAAGTCAACACTATGTTGCCCTTTCTACATTCTCAGCAATTACGTATTTCTCAAAATCTGAATTCATTCGGTAAATGAATGAAGATGTGGTGGGCGAAAATAATTAACTTTTATATGAACTGATAGAAAGAATTCCTTTTCTAGTTATTTGCATGAAAAGTACAAAAGATCACAACATATCGATTTCGAACAAAATGTTAACAAAGAAAGAAACTGGCAACGTCATTTTGTCAATATATATATATATATATATATATATATATATATATATATATATATAGTCAGTGCGCACACAGAAAAAATCGTTATTGATAAAATGACGTTGCCAGTTTATTTCTTCGTTAACATATTGTTCAAAATCGATATATATATATATATATATATATATATATATATATATATATATATATATGTACAGCGGGACATATGGGAACCGATTCGGAGATCCAGCGGTAAATGTGGGGACCTTTGGTACTTTTTGGACCGGACCCAATAGTTTTATAGACGCTGTGGTATATGCGAGGACCGGTCCCAATTTGGTTCCATTGGTGTATAGGTAGATATGGGTACCGTTTTCGAAATAGATAAAACGGTAATTATTGGGACCAGTGTACATATCGAATACGGAATTTCTTGGTCAAGTACAAATCTACTTGGGAATAACATTTTCATTCTTTCTGGAATTTTGATCTATAATGCATTAATAGTTTTTTGAATATTCCAATCATTTTCAATTTTCCTCTCGTATGGATATTCATAAACACAGAAATACAAAATAATATCATAACCTAAGTTATATCTTTTGAATTTCTCAAGGATCGAATTGTATTCGAGTTACTCGAATATACACTATTTTATTGAAGATTCGAGAACGAAACAAATCAATCTGAAGAAAATATCTCTTGTGATGGATACCGTTTCCAGAATACTTAGATAAAATGGTTGTTATTAGGACCAGTGTACATTTAAAACAAGTAATTTCACGTGAAATACAGATATTCCTGCCTGGAAATAATATTTTCATTCTTTGAGGAATTTAATTTTCTAATGCGTGTACCGTCTGTTGGAGATTCCATTCATTTTCAATATTCTGCTAGTATCGATAGTTATAAACACAAAAAATGAAATAATAACCTGACTTATGCTTATGATCTACCTTAAATAACAAACTGTATTCGAGTTACTGAAACATACAATATTTTATTGTGGTCTTACTCAAGATTTATCGTCCGAAAGAATAATTGAAGTTTCGAGCACGAAACGAATCAATCTGATGAAAGTATCTCTTGAAACACCTACGGTAGTTCTAGCTCAGGTTACCGTATATTAATTCACCAATGAAATACCCTGTATAGAGTACATCCCAAATTGCTTGATTTTGGCTGTTTTTTGTACTTCTAGACTAGATTTCGGAATTAGGCCATAACTTTTTCATTCTCGAAAACATCTAAAAACGATTGAAACTTTTAAGAACCATTTTTTCACTAGGATTATGACATCATATTCAGTTTTTTCAATTTCTAGTTTATTGCGTTCATATTTGAAATGAAAAATTTGTTATTTCATACTATATGAAAAAATGGAATTAAGTGCTTTATTTCCAGGGAAAAATTGCCTGTACTACCTTTAAATCGTTTTCAGATATTTTCGTTAATGAAAAGGTAGTGGCATATTTTAGAAATCGATGACCATGATGGAACCTCAATCACACCCTTTCCTGACATCAAGCTCAACTTCAACCTTCAGCAAAAACGCAAGTTCTAAAAGTTTTGTTCGCATATGACTAATGTCGATTACAGAGAAACATTTTGAAAGCCAAAAAGTTGATATATACGAGTTACTCTCAGGGCCGTTTTTAACCTTTTGGAGGCCCTGGGCACATGAGGATAATGGGGCACCTACGAAGAATACCACATACAAAATAGAAATACAGAGGAATTCCCTACCGCCGCTAATGCCGTGATGTGATTTAATTATCAAGTCGGGGGAATTCTGCCGATTTACAGAATTTCGCCCTGAAATTTCTTGCAGTGGCGTGGAGCAAAATTCGGCCTCCCCCCATCTGGGGTGTCCTCTATAGATCTATTATTCATGATAAGTTTTACCTGAAGTTTTTCATAGAGAAATAATGAGAACAATGTTATAAAAATAATTTATATATTGAAAAACAAAAATTTCTAAACGAAATTATGTAAATTCTGATATAAAAGTAACTAGAAACTACACCATTTATTCAGATTTGTCAATAAAATTTCAGAAAATATCAAATGAAATTCAATTGAGTGATCCGAAATACATTTGATGTTTCCTGAAATTCAATTGACTAATCTGAAATTCAATTGACACATTCTGAAATTAAAGTGATTAATCTGAAATACACTTGACGGTTTTTGAATAACACTTGAAAATGGTGTAGGTAGAAACACATCAATGTGGTAAGAATTTGAAAACATTTTTATAAGAGAATTGGATCACCTTTTTTAATTTTTTTGTACAAACATATCCATCAACTTGTCGATAACCAAGCTTTTGGCCACTTCTTGTCCAAAGCTGAGTAAGCTCGAAAGTCTGATAGACATGTTTGCGACATTTTTAAGGAGAGTACCGAAAAGCTTGACGGTATATTGAGAAACCCCTCAATAGAATGAAATTATTGGGGCGTCATTTCATGCTTTTAGTTTGGCTTGGGGGCCCCTTTGGTGCCGAACCTACCAGCATCGCGAGTTCTGTGGAGCCCTCTGATACGCCACTGATTTCTTGTCTTGTAGGGCTGTCTGAAATTATGTGGTTAAATGGGGATTTCTCCGGAAGCTTCCCAATGAATACAATAATGTAAGAATGTGATCAACAACACGGTTCGAACAGATGTTTTATGGCTAACCACCCCAACAAATAACACAGGCTAATAATTGCTCTTATCTAGTGTATGCCAGTATGAGCAAGGGTCATAAAAATTGCAACCTTCGAGAACTTGTTGATAGAAAACTGGGAATTCCAATCCATGGACTTGTGAATGATCACTCCCGCCTTTTTACCTGAAGGTCATTTTAGTACGCAAAAGGGAATTTTGAAGGAAAGAACCGTTCAGATCTTTTCGAAAAAATCAGTTCTATAATAATATGAGGGAATTTTCTATGAAATGGGAAATTTCCAAACATTATTGAGGAAATCTTCGTTCTTCTTGATTCAGAACAATTGATCTGAGCGGGGCCCCTATCGATCGCGGGGCCTGGCACTTGCCCAAAGTGCCCTAGGCGGAAGAGGGGCCTGGTTACTCTGATATGTTCTGAGTATCGCTCTGTGACTTTAACAAAATACTCAAATCCAATCGCTCTGGGCGAGTTTTACCAAATATCAAAATCCTGTCTGATCGCAAAAGCGACTCTTTAATTCCTAATCGCTATTCTGGAGTGCAAACTTCGAAAAAATGCAATTAGAATGGGGATTGTTCCTTTGTTTCGAGAAAAAACCAAACGTTTCTCACTCATTTAACATTGCCAATAAAAAAAAATTATTGAAGAAAATTTTCCATGGTAGTTCTACAAAATTTTACTCTTCGCTGATCGGAAAAACCTATTCATTCCTATTTTAAGGTTAGGTTCGCATCAGACACTTCACGAATTTCAACCTCTTTTTAATGAAAAACGAAATTAATCTGACAGCATATGACGCTATCCAAATGCAAGCAATATTGATTATTTCTTCCAACATTTTTCTTGAACTCAAAACAAGGTATTTCTCAAACACTATGTTGTTTGGTATGCCTTGTTTTATTATAGTCATGAACATAATTTTGTCTTCGTCAACTCTAACGTAATGAAGATAGCAAGTGAGAAAAGAAAGCAAATACAGAAATGCTCCGCTAATTGGTCAAAATGTACACTACGACAATGGAGAAGGCTGTTTTATTCATTAGAATTTCCATCTCTACATACATATTCTCATTCTCGTTTTCGAGAATATTTCAAAGGAATTGTTTGTTCCTACTGTCATGACATATCAAAAATGCAGTTCATTCCGGAAAAAATTGATTTCAGGCCTTCGTTAAATGAACAAACAGGCATAACACGAACAAAATTCAACAAAGAACAAAGTTTTCCGTAAATCACAAAGTTTTGGACGAACTTCAACAGATCAGAGGATCACAAATTTCACGAAATTGATTCTTTATAACTTCAAATGCTTTTCAAATAAAAAATCTATTCGAATATTATTCATGCCTTTCAACTGTATCTGAGTCAGGAAAAATTTGATAACGATAATTTCATAATGAAATAACAACCATTACATGAATTAAAAAAGTGTTGCCGACAACATCGAATACCCCAGCTCCTCAAGTCGGAAGTTTCGACGTTTACGATTTTTAAATCATTATGATCAAGCGGTGACCGATACGACACAACAGCTGCATTGCTAAACGTAAACACAAACAAAGACAGAAGATAATTTTTCATGTTAGATGTAACAACCAACAATTCGCCCGAGGACGATAACATTGGATTTGATCTGGAAATCTCTTTTCATGCGTAGTTTGATACTTTTTATTCGGGAGATTTTTATACGAGATTCAAGCCATTTTTGTAGGAAGGATATCTAGAATGCATGTGCAAAATAAAAAATTTCGTGATAATCGAATTATACCATGATGTTTCTTTGTTTTTGAGTTAAGGTTACAGACCGAAATTGACAGTTGGGCAATTTCAATACCTATTAGTTGGTCATTACAATTTTTTGTTTTTCCATTTGTTCGTTTCCTTTAAAAAAAACTTCACAGTTCTTGATCGAACAAACCACCTGTGAATAGTTCCATAAATTTTAACGAGCAGCGTGTGGAAACTGCTAGTTTTATTGATACGATATTCAATATTCAGATTGACTGGAACTCATTGAAATTTTCACATCAAGTTTCTGCAATTTTGTCTCAAAACTGTAAACGATTCCTCTAGTCATTATATTCAGGAAAAATAAGTCTTAGTAAGTACCTATCCTCATGGCATTTCAGAAGATCTTTCCTCCTAATGCGGCTCTCATAATATTCTCGTGAAACGCTGTTTCTGTATATCTTGTTGGTCCTTAAATGTAAGGTCGTACCGGAATATATAGGAAATATAAAAATCGAATGTATTCATTTACAATGAACATAAGCAATTGAATCTTTATGTATACTTAAAAATGCAAATAATCCAGAATGCAACATCCATAAAATAAATATACATTCGGTTTGCATATATCTGACTTTTAAATGATGTAACTTCTTCGGCTATTTCATCAACCCTTCTGTAACTCATATGTTCATATTTTAAAAGCTTCCAGAAACATGGTTTCGACGAACTATATCATGTATGGTTTTCGACGAATGTTATCATGTATGTTCTATTATGAAAATATTGCGATATTTCTAGTCGAAAAGTGCTTGTTGAAAGTTTTAAAACTCTTTCAGATATTTTCGAAAATGAAATAGTCATCTTGGAACTCGATAAAATATTAAAATTTTGTTACATCTTCTAAACAAATGAAGATATCTTGAAACGGATTTCACGGAGCCCAGAACTCGTCACAACATTTTTACCTATCTAGTCTGAAAGGTCTGGGATACCCACTATATATTGTATGGATCGCATATACTGATACACATTTACATTATATCGATTTTTTCATTTCATATTCATTCCGGTACACAAAGGGTACCATCAAGAACAGATATAGTGGTAAATATGGGACATCTTGAAAGTACATTGCCACGAGGATACTTACCTTTGAGATATCGAGTCTAGAATATTTTCGAATGCTAGCGATATTATTATTTTTCCTTCAATGAAGGTTAGTCAAGTTGTGGCTGCCGATGATATGTGTTAGTTTCAAGCCTTATTTTCATATTTCACTCAAACTAGGGAAGAATTTTATAGTTTTTTCTTTCTGTTTATGAAAATGCACAGGGTTTAAACAATGAACATTCTCGCGTTTGAACATTTTCGTTGAAATTGCGACAAAAATATTGAATTCAAGAAACTTTCATCAATCCGGCTCAGGATTATAATTTTTATGATTAATGAAATATCATGATATCGTGAAATTCTCGGACAATATATCCCATTCCCTGCCACGATAGCAGTCTTTCTAGGGTGACAAGTTCAGAGGGTTACATTCCTACCAACTTTCGTAAATGAATAACCCGAACGTAAAAACTCCTTGTATATGATGAATAAGTACTTTGTTTTTTTTTTCAAAATTTGCTATATTTTATATGAATATAGAGGGAAGTTAAACTTGATAGCAGTTGGTTAGTTGGTTTATGCTGAGATTTTCACATGTGTATGTGGCGTTATTAATGTTACAAAATTAGAATTAATCAGATTTTTTTTCTGTATGTTTTTCACTGAATCTTCGAATTTTGATTGAAATAGAAAATTATCTTAATATTGAACTAACATACCTACCTACAATACCAAAATCAAATTTTCTATCAAATTCCAGAGTGAATGAAAAAACAATCGAATTAATCGGCACTGGTCATATTACTGATCAAAACTGGATTATTAAAAAATTCACAAAGAAATCATGATATACTCAGAGTGCCTTTTCAAAGTTGAGTATATTTTTGGTCTTTACCCAAGCATTCATTTTGTATCAGTCGAATTCAAACCCATGATAAAGGTGAAATCATGTATTTCATATCGAAACAGAAACGATTTGGATAACTTACAGAATGTACAAACGAGAGAATGTTTCATAATTTAAAAAAAATCTTTATTTTTACATAGACAAAAAGAAAAAATGATTTTCTTAATTCGAGTAAAATATGAAATACCTGAAACTAACACATATTATCTATACCCTATTTTCAACTAATAAAACAAATATCTTTCTTAATTTTATTAGCCATGGTGTCAGTAAGTATCTTCGTGGCAATATACATTTCGAAACAATCTAATGCGGTCCCAATAGTTACCACGGTATCGATTTTGGGTGGTACCCATATGTACCGGAATATATAAGAAATGAAAAAATCGATATAAATCAGTTTCTGCAATATACATAATTAAATGAATGGTTATGTATACGTCCAAATGCAAATGTATATCAATGTATGCGATCCATACGATATGTACATTCGGTCCCCATATGTCCCGCTGTATCAAGATATATATATATATACAGATATATATATACAGATATATATATATATATATATATATATATATATCGTTCAATTAGTTGGTTATCTAGGTTAGATTTTAAATATTTAAAAAAAACTCCTCTATTATAGACGATTCGGCGCATCCGCCTTCTTCAGTATAAATAAAATTACATTACACGTGGTATCTGAAAACAAACAAACATCAATATAATAGAAACAGTATTGTGTTAACATCTCACTATTTGTTTTCACCTTTGTTTCGGTTTCGTCTAGTGGGTATTGTCTTGTCATCTAGTAATAACGTCAGCTGTCTAGTCTTCTTCTCTCTTCGTTGGGTCTCTTTCGTAATATTGGCATGTATATGTGACTGAGATTCTTCGTGTCTTGTTTATAGTTGACTACAGTTTCATTGTTTATTTGTATGTGAATAATCTCTAATATCTCTCTCCGTTTTTGTTGGGGTTCGATTCCTAAAATTTTCGTGTTTTTGTAATCAAAATCATGCTTATTTGTCTTCTCGTGTTTGTTAAGAGCTGTGGTTGCGTGTTTTCGTATATTTGTGTGCATTCAGTCTGTCCTTTAGTCTCTGCGAGGTCTGTCCTATACATTGTTTGTCACACTTCTTGCATGGAACGCTGTATAAGTATAACTTGTGACTTCTTCGTTTTGGGTGTTGGTGCTTTTAATTTTCTAAAGATATTTCCGACTTGGCTGTATGGTGAATGCACGATTTCTCGCTCGTGGGGTCTCATTATATTATTTAATTTTTGTGATAATCCTTGTATAAATGGTAGTTGTATACGCTTCCTAGTTTCTGTGATCTTTTCCGTATGTTGTGTCTTGTATAGACGGTGCGTTCTTTGTCCTATAAGTTTCCTTAAAAGGTTTTTAGGGTAATGATTTTCCAATAGAAACTCTTTCACATCTCTTGAAGTTTCCTTTCGGAGTATTGGTGAAGTCAGTGTCACCGCTCTGTCTATATATCCAATGGCTGTGCTTTTCTTCTGTGAGTGGTGATGTTGGGAATTCAAATCTTAAATATGTTTTGTATTTTGTCTTTTTCTATACCATGTCATGTCATGATAGTTTCTAATTTTAAGAGGACAAAAACATTTCTAAAGAACCAGAATGATTTAAAACTCATCAGAGCAGACAAAGGAAACAAAATAGTAATTATTACAAAAATCGAATACAATGAAAAAATGCAAAAAATTTTAGACGACAATACAACCAATTTACAAATTAAACGTGATATGAAATTGGAAAAGGAAAACAACAAAATAGTCAAAGAATTGCAACGGGAAAACTACATCACAGAACAGGATGAAAAAGCCCTATTAACTCATAATAGTAAGAAACCAAAAATATATGGATTACCGAAAGTTCATAAAACAGATATACCACTAAGACCGATTATATCGTGCATCCAATCTCCATTATACAAATTGTCTAAATATATGGCCAATATTTCATCTAAAGCCACCAACAACAACGAATATTATATAAAAAACTCATATGACCTGAAGGAATCATTGAAAGATGTTAAGATACAAGATAACCATCGATAGTACTCATTAGATGTGAAATCCTTGTACATCAACATCCTCAAAGAGTAAATAAAGCTGAGAAACGTTACGCCACTGGAAATGGAGTATCATTTGTGACCAGTTTAGCGATCGCATATTCAACTACTCATTGTTCCGAAATGCGTACTTGATGTGGAGGACATTTGGATGCATATGCGAGCGCGTGGAGAGGTGTAAACAGTACATCGCATAAGAGTTACATTTGCATCGCCGTGTTTGCTAGGATCAGGCACAATAGCTCAATTGGTGATGGAACTGATAGAAAAAGAAATCATGAAAGACTACCGAACAACTTTTTACAAACGCTACGTTGATGATTGTTTCATTATAACGACACCAAGAGAAATACACACGATCTTAAATCGTTCTAACAATGTACGCGAAACACTAGAATTCACACTCGAAGAAGAAGAAAATAATAGCTTAAATTTCCTAGATATGACACTGAAAAGAAAAAACGATGAACTTATAACCTGATGGTATAGAAAAGAACAAAATACAAAACATATTTCAGATTTCAATTCCCAACATTACCTCTCACAGAAGAAAAGCACAGCCATTGGATATACAGGGTGAGTCGGGAGGAACGGACCAAACTTCAGGTGTGTATTCTGCAGGTCGAAATAATTCCAAAAAACTCATATGTTGTTATCCGATTCTCATTTGTTTTAAAACTATAGGGTATTTAGAATATTTAAATAAGGTCAATCAATATTCAGATCAAGAGTTTCTCGGACTTTGGATTGGTCGCTGTGGTCGTATTAGTTGGCCTCCAAGATCTCCAAACCTAACACCATTGAACTATTGTTTGTGGGGCTGGTTCAAGAACGAGGTATACAAAGTTAAAGTTGACACTCGGGATGCTCTAATTAGAGGCATTAGAAATGAGGCATTACTTTTTAAAGAAATGCACGAATCAATCAGAAAAACATCGAGAGCCCTTCGCAGACGAATGTGTTTCGAGGTTAATGGCGGGATTTTCGTGCATTTATCAAAATAATGAAACCATTTTAATTTAGAAAATGTTGTTTTTTATAATGACGCTATATTTTCATAACAAATGAAAATCGGATAACAACATATGAGTTTTTTATATTATTTCGAGCTATAGAATACACACCTGAAGTTTGGTCCGTTCCTCCCGACTCACCCTGTATAGACAGAGCGTTGAAACTGACTTCACCAATACTCCGAAAGGAAACTTTATGAGATGTGAAAGAGCTTCTATTGGAAAATCATTACCCTAAAAACGTTGAAAGGAAAATTATAGGACAAAGAACGCACCGTCTGTACAACACACAACATACGGAAAAGGCCACAGAAACTACGAAGCGGATACAACTACCATTTATACAAGGATTATCACAAAAATTAAATAATATAATGAAACCCTACGAGCGAGAAATCGTGCATAAACCATACAACCAAGTCGGAAATATCTTTAGTAAATTAAAAGCACCAACACCCAAAACGAAGAAGTCACAAGTTATATACAGCGTTCCATGCAAGAACTGTGACAAACAATTTATAGGACAGACCTCGCAGAGACTAAAGGACAGACTGAATGCACACAAATATATGAAAAACGCAACCACAGCTCTTTAAAAACACAAGAAGACAAATAAGCATGATTTTGATTACGAAAACACGAAAATTTTAGGAATCGAACCCCAACAAAAACGGAGAGAGATATTAGAGATGATTCACATACAAATGAACAATGAAACTGTAGCCAACGATAAACAAGACACGAAGAATCTCAGTCACATATACATGCCAATATTATGAAAGCGACCCAACGAAGAGAGAAGAAGACTAGACAGCTGACGTTATTACTAGATGACAAGACAATACCCACTAGTCGAAACCGAGACAAAGGTGAAAACAAATAGTGAGAATAGTCAGGTTGCAATTGAACGAGTCGTTTTCAACAATGTATATTCACAAACGTTTCGGAGACTTTTCTCCTTCTTCAGTGTGACAATAAATTTTAAATTAGATAAAATGTATTGTAAAATCACAATATTTTAAAATAGTGTTACGTTAAAAACATGTTTACATCACAAAATAAGTTAGTTAAAATCAAATTAAATAAAATGTATCTTACCTTCAATTCAGGCCCGGATACATTATGTCGCTCCCCCCTCTGAAGTTCGGTATGAGAACTGAAACTTTTAAAAAAGTATATCTACACTACTGGAATGAATTGAAAGATCAAAATTTGACCAATTTTCAACAGGCCTTAATTTCGAAAAGAATGGTCGTATATGAAAAAACAAAAAAAGAAATTGCAGTCCCGGGTATCTTGTTTTTGGATTATTATTCTGAAATCTTGTAACGTTATGAGTTTTTGAGTAATATTAGAAAAACCAACACTAAAAAACCGCTATAATGTTAGGATACTCCGTTAATTAAGCTTTATTTTTTTTTCTTAGATCTTGATACGTCTACTTATCATGGAGATATCGACCCTCAAATAAACAAGGATTCTTTTGTCTTTCACTCTCGATATCTCAGCAATCAATCATCACACAAAAAAGTTAACGGTGCGTTTTGAGACCCTGAATGATTTCCCTTCAAAGACTGTTCATTGCTTTTTCGACAGAAATTTTTGTTCTCCTCGTCACATGAATTTGAAAATGCAACGAAAAAAGGGCTTCTGCTTTTGGAACATCAAGCGCTGGATCAAATAAAAACTAAGAATGTTAATTGTGCTTTTCACAGTTTATTATATTCTCATAAACTTTACTAACAGCCAAATCAATCCCGTTTTTTTGTTTCACTCGATCGAGTTCTTGAAATAATCAAAGATCACGTTTGTTGCTCTGAAAAGCTCATTACTTTTTAAACATGAGAAAGAAAGTTTTTCCGAGCTTTTCCACAATTTTATGCAGATGTTGCACAAATATTTAAAAAGAAATAATTAAAAAAATTCTAATTCTCTATAACTTTTGTTTGAATTCAGCTAGGGGTATTATAATACCCCTAGCTGAATTTCGTCCTTTTTCACTCGCTATTCGGAGATTGCTTTCGTATACTTTTCGCGAACACATTGAAAGTCGCATAATTAAACAGATTTGTTTTTCAGAATTTTCATGCTCTCAACAAAAACACAGATACACAAACAAAGAACCGAAAATCCGACTGCCCAACCTCCACGTGGTAGATTCGCTTTGGATAACGCTAACACCGGTGGTTATTATTTTCTCAAACTTTTAAAATTTTTCACTTGTTTGAAAATGAAAGCAATATCTTCAATAAAATTCTGGCAAAAGTTCGGCAAACTTTTGAAATTTCATGAACAATAAATTTTGCAACTGATAACACGTTCGCACAAATAGTTCTTGGAGATTGAAAATTATTGAAATATGAGAGTACCCGCACTTGCCACATGTAGTAACCCAAATTAAAGAAGCCGCCTAAAAAACCGCCAAGAAAACGATCATCTTGTACCGATTGAAGAGAATGTCGACACGCATGGGGTGTTTTATGAATTTATGATTTCTTTAGGGGCGCGTTAAGCAATTTTTGGATAAACAAAATTCATGGAATTCATCGTCACCGAAAACTTGTTGATTTTTGGTCAACCAGAAAGTGGTCAATCTGCCACAGGAAGTTGCCGATTCATTAAAAACCTTACATAATAGCTAAGTCGATTGGAAACCGGAAAATTGTTGTGAATCTACCTCTTCTCCCTTTTTCCTTGCCTTTTAAATAACAGAAGCTATATTGAGGGTGTTGTGCTGAAAAACGATAGGAAATCAAATTAATTTTGAAGATTTTTGGCATAGTGATGGTTTATCCATTCTACTGTTTCGATTTTAGCACTAAGAAATTAATTTCTTCCGAGAAAATCAAAACTGAAAACATTCAACCGCTATTTGATTTTGGCGCCCCCTCAAGCTGGCGCCCGAGGCAAGCAACCTGCTTGCCGCCCCTAGATCCGGGCCTTCTTCAATTTTCGTCATGATAGTTGAATTAAGTCAGTTAGAGGTTAGAGTTAAGTGGTTATATGTCAAGTCTTCCGGTTTTTCTTTTTATTTTTACTTTTATGGTCTTTTGAGGGGCAGCGTATAAAATTGACTAAGTTGTTTTATGTCTTGTTCATCATTGATTGTTTTGTCTAATTTTGATTGAATGTGGATCACCTCCCATATTTCTCTTTGCTTTTTTTTGTTGTATGGTCATATATTTTGTCTCTTCGTAATCAGATTCGTGTTTCTTGGTTTTGTTGTGTTTAATGAGTGCAGTTTTTAGTGTTTTTATGTCTATTTAGTCTATCATGTAGTCGTTGTGAAGTCTGTCGAATATATTGCTTGTCACAGTCTTTGCACGGAATACTGTTGTCAGGTTTTAATATTTTTGATATTTTATTGGATAGGGTTTTCGTGTATAGTATTGGTATTCGTGTTTTTTCTTCATCTTTTTCTTTTGTCATGTTTGTATTGTACAGTCTATGTATTCGTTGTTTTATAATTGGTGTGGTCATTTTTGTGGGGTAGTTGTTTTTCAAGAGTAGTTCTTTCAATTCTTGTATTATTCCGGTTCTTAGTTCTGGAGAAGTGAGTTTAAGTGCTCTGTCTATATATCCAATTATTGTACCTTGTATTTGTTTGTCGTGGTGATTCGAATTATAGTCAAAGATACGGTCGGGATTTTGTTCTTTCTTTTTACATATCGTCAGAATTTTGTTGTCTCTGTTGATGAGTGTCATATCCAAAAATTCCAGTGTCTAGTTTTTTTTCTTCTTCAATTGTGAATTTCAGTAGTGTGTGAGCGTTATTGAGCGTGTGTTCATAGAATTCATCTCTATATTGAAAGAAGCTATTGTTAATTATGAATTGAATTGTTTCCATGAACTCGCTTTCATCGCTTTCAGGCATTTCCGTGTATTATGTTAGTTCGTGCCGTTTCGCTTCTATCGTTTCTTTAACAAATTCGATTGGGATATTTGTATACAATGATACTACTTCTAGTGAAGCAGTTGCTCTAATTCTTCAATTATGTAATCAGTCAAACTCTCAGCTGTGGTTTTTCCGACCGCTTAAAAAACAAATAAATGTTCTTCAATTTTATCTGAATTTGTACTACATTATCGGTTTGGAAAAGAAGATCATGAAAATTAAACTATTTATCTTTATGATTTAGAATAGAAAAAAAAAACAGATTTTGCGCTTTTCCTTCCGTAATTCTGTACAATGAAATGAATTCGTGCATAAGACGATAATTTCAAAGGGACCGCCAAAGAACGGTCAACAGGGCAATAAATATTTTATGAGGTTCCAACATCTGGGATGTACCTAAACACTTAGATAATTTTTACCCAAATTATATTGTGTGATTCTACATTCTATTCTTCTTACTGATCTGGTGGGTCAGACATCTGGTGTCTCAATTACATATTTGGATGTTGCGACAAGGCGCAGAAACAACATCATGTTTCTTCAATTTTGTTTTGAATGAATGTATTGGTTAAAGACCTTTTTTCGAACTTATTTTTATGTTTAAACCTTAATAATCAATTAGGGATCCAAATCAATATCAAAATCTGATCGTGTCTTTGCGCGCGAGGTCCCACCAAGAGCGAAACCCCGGCTGCCACTGTTCAATTTATAAGTGGAGTTACCTATACCGTGAATATATATATATAATATATATATATATATATATATATAGCCTAATTTTGGTGGAGAGTTAGGGTTCCGCCTCACCAAAATTTGGCTTCCCGTCACTTTTTGTTTTTACAAATGTCCTACCAAGCTCTAGTGTTTGCCGCATATTCAGACCAGATATCGAAGCGTAGGCGTGGTTGCGTATTTTGGCGAACGAATAATTCACAAGTATATGTGATAGATTCGTTTTGTCCAGCTGCATACATAAACGTGAAGATTTACTAAGAAAACCAGTGGTAGAAAAAATTATTCATCCAAAGAAGCCTAATTATAATTTCCATTTCATCGAACCATTTATTGACTAAATTTAGGATGAAAAACTGTAGTTATCCTGAAATAGGGTGTTCTTTTATTGTTCTGAACTCACCCTCCGCCATTTCTGATCACGTAACTATTAATGGACATCTTAAATATTAAAGGTATGAAATGATTAAAATATGCGAAGATTACCTAGAGTAGATGAGATTTTCGTAGCAATTTGTAATAGTTTCGATGAGAAATTTATAATTCTAAACTGACATCTTTTTATTCTTAGGAATAGGGAATGTTATGTTCCATCAATGGTGCTGTAAATCATTTACATCATGATTAAAATTACTTCTTCATCAAAATATAACAAGAAAATTCTCTTCTTCCTTCTTATTTCAAAACGGATATGATGAACCTGACACCTGAGCTAAGCTCGTATATCAGATGTCGTCTTCATTCATATATTTCGTATTGATGCAAGCTTCATTAATTATTTCTCAGATTTCTACAAATGAACATTTCTTGATTTCATATGGTCAAATCTACATATGATATACCATCTGTAATATCTCTGGGGAAATCATATTATGTATTCATTAGTTAGAGAGAATTCAAACGTTCATGACTCATAGTGTTTCTCAAGTAATTATTTATACGCTTCAATTTCGAGAAGGAAGTTCCACCACTACAGTTACAGATCATAAGAGACAAACTTCTCAAATTCACTCTTCTAACTATCGATTTTTTTAAGAACAAGAAAGCGTTTTTTTGCATTAGTCACAACTCTGTTACTCTGCGATCGTTGAAAAAAATCATCACAGTAGTGATTACTGAAACAATCTTTTTCATGAAATCCTCAAATCACATCTTGTGAACACGTAAGAAAAAATTTTCCCGATATTCAAAACTTCCATCTTTGTTCACAAATGTAGCGCAAGGGTCAGATATTCAGCATTGTTGGTGGTGGGTTTCCTAGCCCAAAAATTTGAACGTGTTGAATTTAGCAGTTTCAATTTTGTCATATGGGTAGATATACAGAGGTTCTTTCATACGTTAGAATTTTTGTAGAATCGATTATCGGACCGATTCAAATTCCATGCATTTGTGAGCGATCTTGAGCTTTCATCGTTTCACTATATAGTAAAATTAATGAAGCACATCCCAACAAGTTATTTTTTTTTTGGTTCCAAAGCGCGGGTCTTCCTTATGCGCGGGCCGAAAGCAACTGCTACTCCTGCTACGTGGTTTATATGGCACTGATAATTTGTCTTCCTCTATTTATTGAAAAAGTCATAACGGTTATGAAGGTCTCATGTCATACAAGCTATGCTCATGATGTTCTTGTGAAACTATAACAGAATCACTCTAGTATGTTTGAGATTAATGAATTCAACTTATCGTTGCATTGGCATAATATACAGAGTGTGATGAAATGATCAAAATTTATGTCTCTGTTATTGATTTCATGAAACTTTTTATTTTTTGCCTTAGGTATATATATATATATATATATATATATATATATTTTTATATATATATATATATTCTTATGAAAAAGAGAGCTAAAATAGTACAATAAATGTTGAAACAAAAAGTACCTAAGCTGAGGTAAAAAAAGAACGGGGTATCATAACATTCTTCGTATGATACTATAGAATTCATACGATACTATCAACACTAGTACCATACGATAGAATACAGCCAGGGAAAAAACCTCAGCCGAAAAAACCTGTCTCCCCGTAAAAAAAATAACATAAAATATTAAATATCAGGAAAATCTTGAAAGACATCAGTGTGATCATCTTCATGTTATCCGTCGATGGGCTCGGAAAAATGAATTCATCCCAAAACGTCTCGCAATTCTTAATCTGAAATGAAAAAAAAACAAAAGCAGAAAAGAAACCGATTATTTAGAATAAATCAAATGCATTTGCTACTTTGAAAAACATCAACATTCAGATTTCTTGGCCAAATAATGTTCGGAGGTTTATAAATATTTATGACAGAAATGTCACAAAATTTGAAAGAAATGAAAAAAAAAACTCCATAAATTTTCCCTTTCTGAATCTGTTGGAAATTACGAACTGATAATTTTTTAACAAAACAAGCTAAATTTGTAAAAAATCAATTAATACATAACTTCCAACTGTCCTCCTTCACGAGGATTTTGATATGCAGTTTCTACGTTATGAGGAGGGTAGTTGGCAAATACAACATCTACTTGATTGAGAAGCTCATTCCTTCTGAGGATTTTTGATCATTTATAATGTTTTTTATATAAAATGTCTATTAAAGGATTAAAAATGGTCGAACTCATTTCTAGATATTTTCTGCCAGTAGAAAGGGTCTTTGAGCTATTCAGTTTGTGTTTGAGAGCTATTTATGAGGAATTTGAATTCGATCTTATTTCCGGTTAACTAAAAAAGTTAGCAATTTAAAGATATTCTGTTTCTCTCTGAAGTCGAACATTCCATCACAAGGTGACTTACCTACGGACATCATCTCATAACACCAATAGACATTGGTTGGGATTGATGGAATTTTTTCTTCCAGTTGTTGAAAGCAATGTTTGAATGTGAAGTTATGACTCACAGTAGCCTCACAATCTGTAGCATTCCAAGATAATCTGAAGAAACTGGCCTAGTGAATAATACATAAGAATGTGGACAACCAAAATTAACAGATGATCGCCTAAGAACGTGTTGCTCGCAAATGAAAAAGATCTCATTATTCAGCTTTTCTGAAAATATTGAAAGACAAAAATCATACCTGAAAAATTCAACAGATTCACGAGCTTTATCAGACTTTTAATGATTGCTGATTGGAGATTCAAAATGAGCTGTTTTACTCACACTGGCTATATTCATCAGATATGAAGCCAAATATTCAAACTATACCTGAGTGTATTATAGTCGTGACGAATCTGTAAATGAAGCTGGTTGATGATGCATATAGAATTCTGTCAAAATTTTGTGGCCAATGCTAAGAGTGCAATTGTGAACAAGACTTTCGCGATGTGAAATAATCCTAATTTTCAGTTAGTCAAGTGTTGATATACCAGTTTAAATATTGTGAGAAATCTTGATACTCCGTATAAATACAATGTGATAACTTCAGTATAATTCTACATACATTTATTTCATTATTCTGACTTCTTCTCTCTTTTTTTTTTCTTCATCCCGTAGCTTTACAATCCAGGATGGGTTTTTGCTGCCTGCACTTCCTGCCTCCATCTGTTACGGTCCTCTGCAATTTCCTACCACTTCGATTCCATGAGTTGAGAGGTCCTTCTTTATGTTGTCGCGCTATCTCAATTTAGGCCTTCCATCAGGTCTCTTTCCTGAAGGAGCCTCCTCCCAAACAGATTATTATTATTATTCTGACGGCGAAATAAGTAAAGAGATCTGTGATAGAAGCATAAAAATCAGACCGCGACTGAGACATAACGACGATGGATTGATTATGAGCAATGTGTTATGTGTTCCTTGCATCGATATATTTTACCTCGATTGTTTCTTGTGATTCAGTGTCATTGCCTCAGGCCTGTCAAAAGATTCCTAGAATTGCAGTCTGACAAAATCAAGGAGTGGAAAGACCGTTTTTGGGGGTAGACAGTACGAGTATAAAAAACTAGAAACTAAAAGAACACGGGAGATGAACAGCCAGACAACGGTAGTAATGGATCATTACTTTTTATATATATTCATCCAACGATTTTCCTAGTGAAAATGTTACATGAATTCTACATTTTTGTTTGAATATTTTGTGACCTTTCATAATACACTGTGAAAAAAAAGGAATTTTGAAAAGAAAACTGTATCAAACACATCAGATCTTCCTTGCACGAAATATTGAAAGAATTCAATTTTAGGAAGAAATCATTTGCGTTTCATTATTTCATAATTCGCAGGAAACTTTGCTGTAATCGCTTGGGCCATCATTAGATTGGAGGAAGGGCATATGGTCGTACGACGTTGCATACACCTTGGCAAAAGGTTCTATTGTGCATCCAAGCGCTGTTCGCCAGTCAGACATTAAAGTACCAATGACCTTCACATTCAACACTGGTTCCGGTTCTAAGAACAATGAGCCAAGTTGCTTCGAACATTTCCGGTTTATTTTAATGTGCCATCATGCATTATTATATTAATATAGACCTGTCGCGATTGTTTTTGGTAGCACGATGTTTGCGTGAACATTTATTTGTTGTCAGTTCTTCGATCGCGAAGCTTAGAAAAATCGTGGAAATAATTTTTCACTTATTTCATCGATTCCTCTCGATCTTTTAGGAGCTACAAAAAGTGACCACAGTACCATGGTTACCTCGAGAAGAGCGTTACATCCTCATCTAGAAGAAAAATGGATACAATGGCTGAATTAAATGATATGAAACGGAACGCATTTTAATTTAGCTACTGCTTGAATCATACAACAGAATTTCGCGGTACATTCCACTTAACGCTGACGTTCGATTTATTCATTATTGATTAAATAGAGTTTGAAAAAAACTTTGCAGATCAAAGTTTTTCAGGGATTTTAGACTATATGAAAGAGGGATTTCCTTGAGACCCCGTTTATAAATGGCCTCAGCATAAGTCCGGTGAATCTTGACCCACAGCAGGTTCGAGGATTATACCCAATGGGGCCTCAGAAGATATAACGTTATGCCCAACTTGTAAATCTCATTATCCTTAATCTCAGGACCGCAATTCGCCTCCCGTGTTTTGTGCCAGTTGCCATCTCTCCAGATCGTTTCTCTTCATCTTTGCTAATTATTCAAGAAATATACATTATTCAGCTTCGTTGCGATTCTTGGCCTTATTGCTCCACTTTGGGATTGGGATGGAAATCTGCAACAGCCCAGCTGCTACTCGCGATTTCTCTGAAGAACAGTACATTCTTATTTGATTGAAAATAATTCCAAAAAGGAAATTATTGTTAGACAAAGTTTCCAATTTATTTCGGTTATTCAGGAAATATATTCATCTAATTCATTTTGATTATTTCGGTTACGAAATTAAATAATTATCAAGACTGTTAAAAAAAATCTCCCTTCCTGAACTTTATACTTACGGAATTATTGTAGATTTTTACTTTCTGAAAGGTTGAATTCCATTCGGATTACTAGAGGCTATAGCACAATGATGTCTCAGTTACCCACGTTGTGATTTTTCAAGAGGGGTCTGTGCCAGAAACAACGTTTATTTTGCATTCATATACATACGATTTTTCACTCTCCAGTTAACCGAAAAAAGGGCAGATTTATACTATGAATAATGTCATTCGCAAGTGATTGGTAGTTCGATGAAATTAAATTTTCACGACGACTCATAAGCAAGTTTTGCTTCATATTTTTCGGAGTGGTGCTGACCACTATATAAAAAAATTTTTTCGAAGAAAATGTTTCATATTATGTAGTTATTTTTCTAAGTAGTTCCGTCCCCCCGAGTTCCCCCGCCTTTGAGTTATGCATGTGTTCCAGTACCTTCTATTGAAGCTGGAGATATGTTTCTAAAGCATTAGTTTATTTTTATGATTAAAAATGATCAATATACATTAGGAAGTGTCAATCAATTCATGAATATAAATGTTAAAATCTCTTTTCTGTTCATCTTAATACATAAAAGTAAGTCGGTCATATTCTCGGTCATATTGTTGGTTACACATTACACCATTTATTACTGGACGTTGTTATGCAATACAGTATTAACTTACATTACCACCATTTTGAGTAAAATCTATCTCAAGCAGGTTTATGTTTTTATAGCATATTTTTGTATTTTGTTGATACAAATTCTATTTTTCCGAATATAGAGTGAATTTTTCTTTTTAGTTCTTATCCTTACCCAACGAAAACATCGCTTTCTATATCTTCTATATCTTCTATAATCTTCTATATCAAAATTTTATTATTACAAAATTTTTTCATGGTTATTTTTCTAACGTAAGTATGTCAAAGCACTCAACACTTATTGACAAATTTTGAAAAACAAATGAGTGCAATTTTATGTTATTTATGACTGTATTGCATATTACCATACTAGGTACTTTTCAAATTGGGAAGCTTCGAAGAAAATAGTGAAAAAAGGGCGTTTCTTATGAACGTTTATTACAAAACGTTGTTAAAAAAACTAAAACAAAACGAAAATATCTTCCTAGTATCACACATAAAAAATGATTCGTCCATATTCGGTCAAAACAAAAACTTATCACTATCTTACTATCACTTGAAAAATTATTCGTCGTTTTTTCATAAAAAAAAATATAAAAATATTTCTCTCATAGGTATTAGTTTATAGAAATTATAGAATAGAATAGAATAGAATAGAATTTATTCATTTCTAAGTAGTAAGTAAATAATCACAAATACTAAGAAATAATGTCAAACAAAAAATACAATTCTATATAACCAGGTGTTTTTTTCACCTTACAAAACTCTAAAAACTCCAACATATTATATGGTTCACATACCATTATAAAATGAAACAGTTTTTCAAAAATATATTTTTCACAACTAACATTACGAAAACTTACAGGCAAGGAATTAAACAACTGATACAGATATAGTTCGCATTGTTTTGTAATAGAGCTAAATTATGTGTTGGATATAAATATCTATCAACCTGTCTAGTCCTTTCACTATTAATTCTCTGAATTTTTCAAATAACTCTGTGTTGTATAAGAAATTTGATGCTGTTATAAACATATAGACCTGCCAAACTAAGGATGTTATTCATGCAAAATACACCCCTACAAGTCTGTCTGTATTTCATACCAAGCATAGCTCTTAAAGCTATTTTCTGCTTAACAAATAAGGAATTAGAGTATGAGCTATTTCCCCAGCGAACCAGACCATATGACAATATTGATTGAACAGAAATTGCAGAATTTAGCCTTTTTTCTAGTGAGTCAATATGAACTTTCCATTAACATTACAGTCCACATGAACACCCAGAAATTGGTGAAGTTTCCAACTGGAACACATACACCATCCAATATTATTTCATCCGGCAAATTATGAGTTGACCTCTCTGTGTGAAAAATTACACATTCAGTCTTTCCACGCGTTCAAGCTCAGATCATTTTTCATACACCAATCATTAACATCAATAAAGACCTCATTTAATTCAATATCCACCCTACTTAGATCCTTCAAAATTTTTATAACGTTAGTATCGTCAACGAATATGATTACATTGAGTGATTTATCAACATAAATGCGGAAGATCATTGATAAAACTAAAAACAGGAGTGGACCCAATACACTACCCTGGTACTCCATTTATAATACTTTCTTCATCTGAAACATATATTTCGGAATCAATCACAATTCGGACCTTGTGTTTTCTATTTTGTAAATAACTTTTCATGAGTTCTAGCTGATTACCTCTAATCCCATATATTTTCAATTTTCTCAAAAGTTTCTCATGTTTGACGCAGTCAAAGGCTTTAGTCAAATCCAAAATCAGACCAACTGGAATCTGTCCCTTATCCATCGCATTCAGAACTGTATTAGTTAGATCAAATATTGCAGTAGTTGTATTTTTTTTTTCATAAATCCGTTTGACATGAGGAAAATATTTGTTGTTTCAAAGCAGAAGGAAAAATTCCAACAACATAGGCTCGATAGATTATATACTTCAACGAATCCGCTATTAGATGTATTACCTGTTTAATGATAGCACTAAGTACTTCGTCGTATCCGGATGAAAAGGAATTTTTTAGCTGTTTTACAGTATTAATTATTTCAGTTCTTTCTATCTCAAAAACAAAAAATGGGATCTAGCATGGTTGTTGATTGCTTATCTGAAGGATGTCTGTTAATATTCACAGCGATATTGACGAAATGTTTGTTGAAGCTGTTAGCAACTTCATTGGGAGGTCCCACTGGAAAACTTCTCTGAGCATTTACATTGTTTCCAGTCAACGACCTTATGAAAGACCAAGTGGTTTTCATTTCATTATTAGAATTACATATTTTTTTATTAATATATGAATGTTTAATGTGTTTCAGTTTTCCATCATATGCTCTCTTAATATCCTTATAGTACCGTGAATATTCTTGTCTGAATTGTGATATCACATACAACACTTCAAACCTCCTATTTAATTGACTTTTATCATCAGTTTTGATAGTTACAAAAGGAAATGAAACCCGAAACATCTCATTGAATTTCTTGGAGAAGAAATTCCACACATTCATCAATATCAGTATCCTCAATTTCATATAAATGTGACCAGTTGAAATCATGCAAAACTTCCATGAAAACAGACAAATTTTTTCCACTGAAACTTCTGATCTTTTTCTTAGTGAAAGACACATTAGAAATATCAGAACACTTGAATGAAAATATCTGTCCCACATGATCAGACAGATGAGGCTGAACCACTTGAACTGATCCTCCCTCTATATTGGTACAGACATAATCTAAACAAGTAGCTGAGTGATATGTTATTCTCGTTGGCACCCTAACTAAAATATTGATACCGAAACTTTCCATAATCGGGAAAAATACCTTAGAACTCTTATCATTTTCTTTTCAGTATGTCAATATAACAACTCTCCCATTACCAATATTTTGTAGAATATCCGTTAATTTTTCAAAAAATAGTTCGACCTTAGCATTAGGTGGTGTATCTGGTCTATAGATACACAAAATAATACATTTTAGAGGTTCTCTTCTGACGGCTCAAAATCAAATCCTGTCGGTGATCCAAATCCATCGACATCACCAACCTGAACTTGTCTGAGAAATTGATAAAAAGGCTTTGAATCATTTCGAACTAGTTTCAACATATCTTCAAGATCCTGAAGCTTAAGAGCTGATAGTTCACGGCCATCTGGCCACAGTAATGGCAGTTGAAATGCAAGATTTGGCTTATTTTTACGTAGTTTAGCCCTTACCAATATCTACTTTTTTTGGATCGTCATCAAGGTTTGATTTCATAAGTAGTTTGGTGAGACAGTTTTTTTAAATTCTATTTCAAAAGTCTTCAGCCATGAAATTTTATTTTTTTCAATATCAGTTTTTCGATTAGTCACTAAATTTTGAACCGGAACAATTGATCTGAAATCTTCTTTGGATAATCTATTCACAATAAACTTGTTCCGACGGCGGCATGTCCTCATGACATGCATATAATCTTCATCATGAATGTGAAACTGGCAACAGTTCTGCCAGCAACAGATTTAGTGTTCAACCGGTGCGCCGTAACTGGGTGATCCCGCGGCACGGCCGACAGACGAGTTAGTTAGAGTCTTAAAAAACATTGAAACATAGTGGAATGGTATCATATTTTAAATGAAATGTTGTTTATGTATTAACTAGGGATAATAGTAGACTATATCCATTTCCGTAAAAGGGTGGGCGGAGGAATAAAAAAGGACTTTGAAAAACATAATTCCGATTATTTTAAGTTCTATAAAAACCAAAAAAAAGTTGTCCCATATGTTGATTTTGTTTTTTGCGTTGGTTTTGATATGAACAATCATTCCTAATCGATGAAAGTCATTGTCGGGCCGTAGGAGGAGTACAGGGGAATCTGAAAAATACTGTACTCTTATTACTCAATGTTCTAATGAAAACTAAAAAAAAGTTGTCCCATATGTTGACTTGGTTTTTGTGTTGTTTCGGTTTCGATATGAACAATCATTCCTAATCGATGAAAGTCATTGTCGGGCCGTAGGAGGAGTACAGGGAGAGTCTGAAAAATACTGTACTTCTAATATTCAAAGTTCTATAAAACCAAAAAAGACGTTGTCCCATATGTTGACTTGGTTTTTTGTGTTGATTTTGATATGAAAAATCATTACTAATCGATGAAAGTCATTGTCGGGGCCGTAGGAGGAGTACAGGGAATCTGAAAAATACTGTACTCTTATTACTCAATGTTCTATGAAAACTAAAAAAAAAGTTGTCCCATATGTTGACTTGGTTTTTTGTGTTTGTTGTTAGATAAAAAATCATTATTAATCGATGCAAGTCATTGTCGAGCCGTAGGAGGAGTACAGGGAGAGTCTGAAAAATACTGGACTTCTAATATTCAAAGTTCTAATAAAAACCAAAAAAGAAGTTGTCCCATATGTTGACTTTGGTTTTTTGTGTTGATTTTGATATGAAAAATCATAACTAATCGATGAAAGTCATTGTCGGGCCGTAGGAGGGAGTACAAGGGGAATCTGAAAAATACTGTACTCTTATTACTCAATGTTCTATGAAAACTAAAAAAAAAGCTGTCTCATATGTTGACTTGTGTTTTTTGTTTTGGTTTTGATATGAACAATCATTCCTCCCCGTACTCCTCCTACGGCCCGACAATGACTTTCATCGATTAGTATGATTGTTCAAATCAAAACCAACACAAAAAACCAAGTCAACATAAGGGATAACTTTTTTTTTAGTTTTCATAGAACATTGAGTAATAAGAGTACAGTATTTATTCAGATTCCCCCTGTGCTCCTCCTACGGCCCGACAATGACTTTCGTCGATTAGTAATGAATTTTTCATATCAAAGCCAACACAAAAACCAAGTCAACATATGGGACAACGTCTTTTTGGTTTTTATAGAACTTTGAATATTAGAAGTACAGTATTTTCAGACTCTCCCTGTACTCCTCCTACGGCCCGACAATCACTTTCATCGATTAGGAATGATTGTTCATATCAAAACCAACACAAAAAACAAGTCAACATATGGGACAACTTTTCTTTTAGTTTTCATACAACATTGAGTAATAAGAGTACAGTATTTTTCAGATTCCCCCTGTACTCCTCCTACGGCCCGACAATGACTTGCATCGATTAGTAATGATTTTTTATATCAAAATCAACTCAAAAAACCAAGTCAACATATGGGACAACGTCTTTTTTGGTTTTTATAGAACTTTGGATATTAGAAGTACAGTATTTTTCAGACTCTCCCTGTACTCCTCCTACGGCCCGACAATGACTTTCATCGATTAGAAATGATTTTTCATATCAAAACCAACACAAAAAACAACAACCAAGTCAACGTATGGGACAACTTTTTTTCGGTTTTTATAGAACTTTGAATATTGGAAGTACAGTATTTTTCAGACTCTCCCTGTACTCCTCCTACGGTCCGACAATGACTTTCATCGATTAGGTATGATTGTTCATATCAAAACCAACACAAAAAACCAAGTCAACATAAGGGACAACTTTTTTTTATTTTCATAGAACATTGAGTAATAAGAGTACAGTATTTTTCAGATTCCCCCTGTACTCCTTCTACGGCCCGACAATGACTTTCATCGATTAGTAATGGTTTTTTCATATCAAAATCAACTCAAAAAACCAAGTCAACATATGGGACAACGTCTTTTTTGGTTTTTTATAGAACTTTGAATATTAGAAGTACAGTATTTTTCAGACTCTCCCTGTACTCCTCCTACGGCCCGACATTGACTTTCATCGATTAGAAATGATTTTTCATATCAAAACCAAGACAAAAAACCAAGTCAACATATGGGACAACGTCTTTTTTTGGTTTTTATAGAACTTCGAATATTAGAAGTACAGTATTTTTCAGACTCTCCCTGTATCTCCTCCTACGGCCCGACAATCACTTTCATCGATTAGGAATGATTGTTCATATCAAAACCAACACAAAAAACCAAGTCAACATATGGACAACTTTTTTTTGGTTTTTATAGATCTTAAAATAATCGGAATTAATGTATTTTCAAAGTTCTTTTTTATTCCTCCGCCCACCCTTTTACGGAAATGGATTTAGTCTACTATTATCCCTAGTTAATACATAAACAACATTTCATTTCAAAATATGATACCATTCCACTATGTTTCAATGTTTTTTGAGACGCTAACTCACTCGTCTGTCGGCCGTGCCGCGGGATCACCAGTTACGGCGCACCGGTTGAACGCTAAATCTGTTGCTGGCAGAACTGTTGCCAGTTTCACATTCATATCTTCATCAATGTAAAGTCTTGTATGTGTTTTTAATGCACATTTCTACATCTCCAAATTCGGCATCATTGGGAAGGTATGTGTCCAGGTTGAAGAAATCGATTTGTGATTTTTTCAAGTTTGTGGTGAATATATAGAACTTGTGAAAGCATACGTACCATTTTTTATGCTCCGATTCTGCCCCCTCCACAAGAATCTGCCCATAATAACTTCCTGAGTCCCTCGCCCTGCTTCATGCTCTGGCCAAATATTAGAGTATCCTGTACCCGTACTACCACAGTGTATGCCTCAATTGTGTAAATTGAGTTGTCCTTTGTAGTAAACAATACCAGTTGGCAATCGAGCTAAAGCCTGGGTCTTTTGAAGGTCAAAAGTTAAAGTTTCAGTATTAGGATCAGACTTTGCAAGATTGAGATCTTGTTTCATTTGCTTTCGTAACCTGTAAGTATGATCAAAAATGATAATTGGTGCTACATTAGGATACTGACTATCAGATTCAAAATATTTTCCAAGACCTGCTGCTACCATACGATGCCCTCTTGAATTTGGATTCATACTAGTTTGGACCTTAGAAAAAAGATAGCTTCAAAGTAGTTACTTAGTAGTTATATCGAATTAATTTACTAAAAATAAAAAATGTAAAGTACCTAGCTATGTAACAAAAAAGAAATCCGGAGGAAAATATCTTTTTCTTACATATTATAAAATAATAAATTAATCAAAAAACGAAATTTCACAACAAAGCAGCAAGTTATTTAGATTCTTTAAATCTTTTATTTTGTATCAATAGCTTCTTAAAATAATTTGCAACAAGATGTCATGAAGCTTGAAATTCTTATATGAAGTTTGAACACAATATTGCAATAAGATTTCAAGCAACACAGATTAAACCATATTATTATGCAAATAATACATTTTCAATAGTAGGTATTATCAGTTTGTTGTTATTGCTAACTCAAAGATATTTCATGAAAATAGAAAAAAAAAACTTTTCAGCCTTTGAATGAAGGCAGTATATATATATATATATATATATATATATATATATATATTTAGACTGATTCAAAAAAATCGACTTTTTTTGTTTTCACGAAACCCCCCCCTAATTATCTTCAGGGTATCGAAAAAAGACCTTTGTGAAAATATCAGCTCCAAATAATAACATTTAGAGGTCGCTCATCAATTATTTCTATTTTGCCTACTAATAGCAGGGAAAAAATTCTTTTTCAATAAAAAATTCCTAGAACACAAACCAATAAGCGGATTTCTTTGTGTGACACATTTTCGTGTAGGCAATCAGATACTCTACAAATATGTCCCTTACGATATTTCGATGAAACGGCCGCTTCAAAAGTTATTTCGATTCGATGCTAATATTGAGGTATTTTTGAAGAAAAAAATTGGTCAAAAAAATCGACTTTACTTGTTTTCACGCAACCCGCCTTCTAATCATCTTCAGGGCATGGACAAAAGCCGTCTGTGAAAATATTAGCTTTGAATATTAATATTTAGAGGTCGCTCATCGATAGTTTTCTATTTTCGCTCTGTATGGGCAGGAAAAAAACTTCTTTTTTCAATAAAAAAAAATTTTGTTCACTGACCAATAGACGGATTCCACTGTATGATACATTTTGGTGTAGGGTACTAGATACTCTACGAAAATGTTCAATACGATATCTCGATAAAACCACTTAATTGATTATTTTTTTCCAAAATACCTCAATATAAGTTATTAATATAGAGGTATTTTCGAAGAAAAAGTTCGAATAACTTTTGAAACGAGCGGTTTTTTCGAAATATCGTATAAGACATTTTCGTAAAGCATCTAGTTCCCTACACAAAAATGTATCACTCAATGGAATCCGTCAATTGGTTCGTGAAGAAAAAATTTT